>CM031241.1:665739341-666233241 GCA_018340775.1 Taxus wallichiana var. yunnanensis | reverse complement strand
GGATCCTCTACAAACGTAGCTTTGATGGTATTTTACTGGTGCCTCAAAACCCTTGAATCATCTAAAGTTATCAAGGAGGTCCATGACGATATCTCGTGGTGGACATTTTAGTGGCTTGGCTATAGCTAAACGCATCTTACGTTTGGGATATTATTGGCCTTCTATTAATCGAGATTGTTGGGAATACACTAAGAAATGTGTCAGTGTCAACAACATTCCAATCTCACACATATCCCTAGTCAAGCTTTACAAGCTACAAAGATTTGTGGCCGTTTTCACAATGGGGTCTTGATCTCAATGGTCTCATCAATCCCCATTCTTCATAGCGTCATCATTCTATCATTATTGCCACCGAATACTCTACTAAGTGGGTGGAAGCTATCCTCTTTCTTCAACAAAAGCTAAACCCATAGTTGATTTTGTCTATCAACACATCATTTGTCGCTTTGGTGTTCCACACAAACTCATCACAGATAATGGTAAGTCTTTCAAGAACGTTGATTTGCATAACCTCTGCGACACTTTCAATATCAAACTCAGATTTTATTCTCTGTACTATCCTCAAGCTAATGGCCGGCAAATTGAAGCTTCAATAAAACTTTGCGTAATATTCTCATGCAAGGTAACTAGTCGAGTGGTAGGGATTGGCATCTACATATCCCTTTTTCTCTCTAGGATTATCGGACTAGCATTCGTACTCCTACTGGTGCTACTCCCTTCTCTCTTGTCTATGGGTCTGAGGTTGTTCTTCCTTTGGAAGTCCAAATCCCATCTCTCCGTGTTTCTCTTAGAGAATTTGTCTTTGATGAGGACTATCGTCAAAATCGTCAGTATGACTTGAATTATTAGATGAGTGGCGTCTCAAACACTCTTGAACATCATCAAGTCTATCTTGAGCGTGTCAAACATGCTTATAACAAGCACTTACAGCACCGTGACTTCAAAATTGGTGATCTTGTTCTTAAAGAAAATCAAAATGTCACTACACTCGAAAGGAGTCAGCGTGGTAAGTTTGCTCCCAACTGGATGGGTCCGTATGTTATCACCCATAAATATGGGTCTGGGGCTTATCGTCTATCTTCCATGGATGGTATACCTGAAGTGGAACCTCTTAATGCCTTGCATCTACGGCCCTTCTACTGTTAAAATCTATCTTACACAAATCTAGTCGCAAGACAGATCTTTCATCCGTCTAACAACCAGTCATATACTTTCATGGTGATTCGAAATTATGTGGTTCTCCACCTATTGTCTTTTTACCTTAAATATGAGTATCGCGGTTCTACTCGAGCATTTTTCTTACGGATATGTTTCTCCTCATGGTAGGAATACCTTAATCACCACTTCTTTTGTCCCAAGTACTTATCTTAATCGATATACTTGAGGCATGAGTGCGTGCTCTTTATACATTTTCTTCCCCTCTATCTCGATCTATCTAGGTCTAAACTCAGCTTCTTCCAAAAAGTTTTTCAAAAAGAAAAAAAAAAACAAACAAACACAAAAAGAAAAAGATAGACTCGATCCTGAAGGACAGGCTATCCATACAATCAATGAATCAAAAGATATAGACCATGCCCTCGAAGGATGGCTATCATTAAAATTCAAAATACGACCGCTCCCTTGAAGGACGGTTTGTTTCTCGAAAAAGGAATACTCAAGGCTTCTTGCATTGATCAACCTTTTAGTTAGTTTATACACTTTTTAGCATCACTCGAAAGACTTAGGTATTGATCGGTCTTTCCATATCTAGCAAACTTCCGCATTGATCGGTTTTCTTTTCCGCGAAATAATGAAGCTTGAGATATAAGACCTTTGTCGATCATATGGAGAATCCTATTTTCCCAAAGTATGAACATGTATTTTGTCCTCGTAAATTTCGACAAGATACCTACTACTTTACATTCCTTCCGTTTCCCTCCTAAATCTGGTTTGCATTGACTAGTTAGTGTCAGTTTATTTTAACTTCATATAGGGCCTGTATGCATGATCTTTTGGTTTCCTATCCAGATTCTATTTATGGTCGGTTGGGAGTCCAGCTTATCATTTTTCTTCTTATCTGGGTGTATTTCCTTTATTTCTAATCAAGGTCATTTTCATTACGTCCTTGGCTCTCACAGAGAGTATTTCCAATTATTTCATCCAGTTAAATTAACATTTAACATGTTAATTTAATCAAACTCTATCATTTGTCTTATTTCATCTGATCTACTTTGTCCAAAACACATCTCATCACCTCTATTATAAACACATGTCAGTCTATCTATCTATTTTCATCAAAAGTTAATTAAAAATCTCAAAAAAAAAAAATATCAAATCCATTCCAACTATTAACTCCTACCTATCTATCACATCATCTAATCACTTGCCCATTCAAGTAAACATTACATCTATCTATATCTATTTTCTCATCCAAATTAAATCCACATATCAATCACATCAAATCACATCTATTTATATCCTCTACATCTATGTCTATCCCATCATATCTATTCATCATCTATCGGTCTATGTCTATATCCATCATAATTACGCTACATCTATCCACGTATATCAAAATTAAAAGCATGAGAACAATTATATGACAAAGGAAATGGTGAATCTATATATATACATGAGTGTCTGTACAAAAAAAATGGGTGGGTCTCAATTAATCCATCTATCAAATGCCTTCCAATCGAGGCTACATCACTACACTGATACAAAATACATCAATCTCTATATCGTGAAATCTGATGCGTGGAGGACACTATCTCCTCCACCCTCCTCTGGACCAGGCTGTCTCTCCTGGCCGCCGCCTATCGAGCTAGACGCACCTGCTGCTGGAGGCCTTTGCCCACCTCGGTCTCTCCTGGTGCTCCCTCCTCCCTCGATGCCCCGCTCGCTGCGGGTGTCGCCCGACCTCCTCATCACCCCGTACCGAGGCACATCTGGGGCATGCTGCGCTAGGGCATCCTCGTAGTATCTCACCTCGGTGAGAGACGATATGTACTCAAGCTCACGGTACTGGGTGCTCGTAGTAGTGCGCTTTGCGCGCTGCTTTGGTGGTGCCCTCCTATGGTCATACCTCGTGTGTCCCGGACTCTGACATGGTACCTGTCTCACCATATTTGGCCCTGAGGGCCTCCCTATGCCGATGGTAGCGATCCTCTCTCGGATCGGCCAGTATCTCGCTCCTAGCGAGTGGTGTCTCTCTCCAAAATCATGGCATCCCTCTCCACTGTCAGAGCTCTGATCTCCTCGAGAGCCACTGGTGTGTATGTGTCAGGGTGGCATGCTCTCCCTCCAGTCTCTCCAGCACCGTAGCCATATCCTCCTCATCGACATCTATAGATGCTGGAAGGTGTCGTGGTAGCTCTGTCGCATACCATGCCGCATAACCGTCATCCACTCCAGCGTCATCATCATCATGTCTGTGGAAGGTGGGGCCTCTCTCAATGGATCTGCCGGGATCAAAATCGGTAGATCAGTCTCTCTACTGTCTCACCTATAAGGCCTGTAGGTAGTCGGCACTGTCTGTACTAGGCCAAACTGTCTCAATACCCGTATAAATGGGACGTGCTCCCACATATCAGGCCTACGACCCCTAACCACCCTGCTCCGTCTCAATCCCACCAGGTGAGCATCTTGACGGCCCATGTCGGAAATACCCGATATGGTCTTTAGATGACTCCGCTCCCCGTGTCGCATCTGAAATGCTCAACATACCAATCTCTGAGACCTACTTGATCTCCCATGGCCATATCAGCCCGCCATCACTGAATCCATAATCAATAGCCCCCTTCTTTGTTGGCATCAAGGAAGCCGGATGGCACGATCACGCTTTATGTGCTCATATGCCCAAAGAATGGAGCACAAACCGAGCATCAATACTGTCCTCCAGCTTAGTGGTATACATCCATAACTCATAATATATCCGAGCTATCAAGGCATCGGAAAGGTGAACACCTTTACAACTACAGGATGTCACAAACGCAATCTAGTAATAAAGTGGGAATCTCCCACCTCCCGATACGGTAGAGAAAAATAGAGATCATCATCTCGAATCAAAGCACTATACGTCTACTCCCGGGAACATCTGTCTCAGACTACGAGGCTATCCTCACTGCCCAGACACTATCTCTGAATCATTTGCCTGTCTCCATACAATCGAACTAGGGCCCTCTGCTGCTACTCTCGTGGCGTAATCTCTATCGGGTCCCCAGTGATCAACAACCTCAAAATCCTGTATATGTCCTCATGGGTGATGGTCATCTCACTGTCACGAACCAAAAAGTGCAAGTCTGGCTATCCCATCGTCGCACTAGTGCTCGCATCAACTCTACATCTCGCGGCACTCGTCTGTAGTACCGAAAGCCCCCGAGCCCAGCTAACTCTAAGTGGCACCAATCTGCGTCAATGACGTCAGGGAGAATGGTCTCCAGTAGCTCAGGAATCACATCCCTCATGTGTAGTACCTCTCGTGCCTGCATCCACGACATCAAGAGCAATATTAGCTTCATATTTACCTAAATCTGAACATCTAAAACAATTTTTTTTATTCACATGTCTATCTAATCGGCGTCGATTAAATACAATCAGCGTCGTTGGTATTTAGTTGACGCCGATTAATATTAATCGGTGCCGCTTACATCACATCGGCGTCAATTATACCAATCAACGCCGATTGTCAGGCCAGATGTAAAACACACCCTGGCCTCCCACAAAGCAAAATAGAAATTAAAAAATAAATAAAAATAAAACAAAAATAAAAATGAATAGTTCAACAAGAACCACTTACCCCAGGTCGTGTCCTCCTCCGCTTCTGACCACTTCCAGAGGCTTCCATGGTGCTCAAATCCAATTTTTGACTCTCTCTGAATCAATTGTCACGGTGTAAATAAATCGTTCACGTTTTCTGTTCACATATTTATATGTGTCTTGTGAATGGTGGCGCCGATTTGTTTGGTCGGCTAGGTCGGCGCCGATTAGTGTGATCGCCGCCAATTTTCCTTATCTCTTTGCCATAGTGTTGATGCTTGGCTTATTTATCTCGTCATTATTGTGTGCTCAATGTTACCTTTTGGCACATATTTTCGATATCACCGTCCATTTCGAGTTTGTTCCCTTTGTGTGGGGCACTCATACTTTTGGCAGCTTAGAGTTAATGGGTCTGTAGGCACTAACGTAAATGCGCTTTGCAGCCGTCTGTTGTCCCTACCAATGTGTCTCTCTTTAGATGCTGACTATTTTTCTACTCTCCTTACACTCATGGGTTTATAGGTACTAACATCATCTCATGAGGAGACCGTCAAGCCTACCCTACCAATGTGAGTTCCTTAGGTGGCTGCCTCTTTATTCATGTTTGTGCATCATTAATGATCAGATCTACTCTGACACATCTATTTGGGGCATCATGCATTTTCATCTACCTTTTTCAAACTTGGGATCATTTGTTCTATCACCCATCCCATCCCTAGTTTGAGGGGGATCACATCATCACTTTTTCTTCCTTTCTTCCACCTCCTTGTTTTTGTCTCACAACCTTGCTTATCGCAAGTTACTTGACAAAAAGGGGCAAAATGTAGACACCTAAAATTGGTTATCCAATTTAGTGTCCCTCGTGTGCATTTTCTCTCTCAGGTAACCTGAGGCACGTTTATATCACCACTATCCCCTTGGGGTATTATTCAATTTGTGATTTAAACACCTATCCTAAGTTTAATTCACCCCATTATGTTTTACTGTGAGTAATTAAATGTTAACTATTTAATTACACCTTTTACATGTATCCTAACCACTTATCCACCCCATATCTATTTTATCCATATATCCCCCCTATTTCTCCTCCTCCCAAAGCGGGATATTTCCCGTATTTGAGGTGGAGGGATCACTCTTATCTTTCCAGAAATTGCTCCTTTTGGCCATCTCGGGAATTGTTTCCGTGATCGCGCCCAAGCGAGCCGATACTCGGTCGAAGCCGATTTTTCGGAGCGGCGCCGATTATAAATAGAGGCCAGTAACTGGCCTCCGGAGGGGACACTGAGAGAGGCATTGTAAGAGACACAGATTATTGGAGAGAGAATGAGAGATCTTTGAGCATCAAGTGTGAACATTATCTATCGAATGAGAGTGGATCTTGTCCAAATCAATCCCTGAGAGGAGCACCGTTACTCTACTCTTATCACATCAACATCGCATGTCTCCATTGATTTTCTGGTGACTGCTTCTCGCATCTAGACACGGTGGAGTCTTGCCAGTATCTCTCTGACTTCTACAGATCCAGCAGACGTTGACGATCTTTCCTTCACTTTCGATTTCCAAATCTTCTCGCACTTTGTCTCGGATCAACGCTGATCTATATCGATCCGACGCCGATCTGAACGATCGATGCTGATCCTACATAATCGACGCCGATCATCCTGTAGACAGGTAAAAGGAAACAGGTAATACAAATCTAGCTTTGTTTTCACAGTTCCCTATTTTCTTGCCTTTTATCTGCATTGTTTATATTTCATTTATTACTTTGATCGGAAAATCTAGTCCCGTACATTACATCTTTTATCATGTATGCTTCTTTACTTAATTGAAAACGTGGTGACATCCGCCGAGGAGCTTATCGCTTCTGGACTCGCTTCTCGGGCAGTCCACCTAAATATATTTTAATGTGGTCTTTTTGTCAAGCATCGGTGTCTCGCAGTTACTCGGATCTACATGTGCGAATTGCTCGTGTGTAATCATCTTATTTACATTGGCTTCCTTATCCATCTACATCTTCGGATCTTGTCCATCGTGTATCAATTTCATTTGAGATTTTCAAGGTTTTTGTGTTTAGTTTGGTACATTAACTTGGGACAGTAACAATGCGCAAAATTCTTGATCAACAGTGATGACTTAATGTTAGGAGTGATGACCTAGTTTGAGTTAGTTAAATGCCCTTAGAATGGGTCCAAGGTGAGGTGGAGAGGTGAGATGGAAGTGTGAGGTGGTGATTAACCTAATATTGATAATTAGATTAATAATAATGTGTGGAATGGGTCATGGAAAGGGGGTGTGTTAATTGAAATAAGATTAGAGGGTTACGACCCAATTTTGGGTGTCTACATGGTGGTGCCAGACACTGTAATAGGTTTCTGTGATTGCAAAAAATTCTTAGAAAACCATATTTAAATGGTTACAATTTGTTCATTGTCCTTCACCTTTAATCACTATAAGGTTGCACAATGATTGTCGAGGTCATTAGAAACTTGAAATGAAATATAACTTGCAAAACCCTCAAAGAGACATCAAATCTTTAAAAGGAAAGATGCAAAATGATGGGTCGATTGTCCTCGGATTTCAAACAAGTGATCTTAAAAATGAATGGTGTACTACATTTCAGACCTAATGTATTTCTATTTGTATGTGTGTTCATAATTGTTCCCTAGGTGTCTCTTTTTGTGTCACACTTGGATAATGATCAAGTAGCTAGATGTAAAAGATGTAAATAAATGTGTGCATGGAATAAAATAGACTCCCCTCTTATGAAGTGTATATGCAAAATAATACGAGTCCCTGTACCTTTAATGGATGCTTGAATTCTCTTAAATATCCTTTAGATGTAACCTTAGGTGGTGATAGCTAATGTTTAGTGCTTGGTCCTTTATTATGATCAATAAATTTATGTTTATATGATTCCTTTTCTTGAATTTGGTAATTAACACCAAAAAGGCTGAATACCAAAAAGAGAAGATGCTTAAATGGTTAGAAAGGACCTAAAATATGTGAGTAAAGTACAAAGAGGTTAGGGGCACTCGGAGGGATGGGGGCAGCTTATGATGGCATCTGGCTAAGTGCTAGTTTCCAAACTTAGAGAAACTAAAGGTTACGAGGTCATACTGAGCAAGAAGGTGTGAAAGACCAAAAGTGGAAAAACAAATCAAGAAAAGATGGCCAAATACATGGGTTAATTAGTAATTTTCTTACTTAGGAATCATATGAATAGTATTATGCAATCAGGACTAGATAATTACCCAAAGTGCATTATTTTTTGTCTACATAAATGCCCCACTTTATGTTGTTGAGAGAAATAGGGATAACATAAAGTAGATAAAGATGTGTACCTGATAACCACGTAGATCGATGGCGAGAAGTGTTCCGAGAGACAAGAAAAAGTGTGGAGTGATAAAAATGTGGAGCGTGGAGACTAAAGATGAGAAAGTGTAAAAAGTGATGAGATAGTGACCTTGGGGTGGAAACAAATGTTATATATTTCTCTAATGTGTCTTTTGTTGATGTTTTTATTTATGTAGGATGATTTTGAATGATATTGACTACCGCTTCCCACATGATTTAACTCGCACAAGAGAAGAACAAATAAGTAGTCAAATACACATGTATATGTAAAAACATGTAATTTATTTGTAAAACTGAAAAATGTGAAAAAGGAACATGTGCACCTAATCTGTGATGAGGAAAGAGTGTGTAAAGGATCTTGTAGCTGATGTAGATGAACTATTTTTGGGTGATCTCACACCAGTTGTGCCAAATTTGAGTTTTTGGGCGATATCATGCTAAGAACTAGAAGAAGTGTAAGGAGAATAGTCTGGTGTCATCCTCCAAAAATTAACTACTTCCCAATTTATGGAACACAAGTGCGAGATGATGTGTAAAATTCAGATCTAGTTCGACCTATTATGATACAATGTTGAAGAAGAAAAATGTTATATTTTCTATGTATGGTGGGTGTTAAGGATTATTTTACCTATAAAAGTCGTTGCATGAAGTGTTGTAGATTGTGTTGCACTAAATAATTATGTGTAACTACCCCATGGTCATAGGCGTCTAGGAAGGGTCGGAGGTACCTAAGAATTACTATGTTGGTCTAGGCGCTAGTTTCATGATGTGATAAGGACCCAAGTTTGATTATGATCCCTATCTTATGTTGATGAATGTGTTGTATCGGTATTGTCTTGTGTTGAACTATGTGTGTAGACTATTGTATAGGGTGACTGATTCACCCAAATGATGCCCCCTCATTTGGGGTGCATGTGACGTCACTGAGGAGAATACGGCCAAAAGGAGGACCGATTGTTGTGGTGAAATTTTTCCCTTCTTAGAGATGGAGTGTACTTGATAGAAACCAAGGCATGCAAAAACAAAGTGGCTAGGAGACAATTGTTAGTGCAAGTAAATACAAACATGTATGTAGAAAACTAAATTTAAGCTAACAAGAAAACAATCGTGTGTGTAAGCTAAGACACAAGAAGAAAGTGTAGACCGCGAAAAGAAGGTCTCAAAATGGGACATCACTCATGATGTTGCAAGACAATTAAGGATGACTAGGCCAAAAGCATACAAGAGTGCACACAAAAAAATGGCAAAGCCGGAAAAAGTGGAAAATAATGATAGAGAATGTAAGAGACAACCATGGAAGACAATAGACCTCTGATAACAAATTTTGCACATGAAGAACCCATTAGCATGTTAGAAAGATAAAAATTATGTCAAAACATCTATAATATGATATAGAAATGTGCTATGAGAAATGAAACAATAGGATTTGTAGTATACAAAATTGGATGCCCCGATATCCGTTATGGGACTCATATGAGGTGTTTTTCCAAGCATCCATCTTTGAGTGTGTGGATCTCAGTAGAATTTGCGATCACAACTAGAAATCAAGTGGATGTGCATATGTGTATGGAAAAATATAATGACATACAAGATATTTATCTAACATGTGTAAGAAAGTGTACATGTAACAAGTAAATGTAAGTAATACTAAATGTAAGGAATACTAAATGCAACCTATTGGCTTGAAAATCTATTGGTTAGACAGGTCGTGGCGAAACATGCCAACAGTGTGCAGGGCATAGTTCCTCTTTGAGACAAAAAGTGAAACTAGTTTATTTCTATTCTATCAAGAAGGAATCTGTGCAAATCTACACTATTCTAACTTCAGGGGGTTTGGGATCTCATCCCAGTAGAGGTAGTTCCAACTGCGAATAGAAATGTAAGAGGGAAGGAGCAGAGGAAGGTAGATCGAAGGAAGAAAAGAAATGAATTCCAAGATAGAAAGGTTGGAGGGTTTATGCTTTGGGCTGGTAGTAAACAGAGCCTAACTTACTTGCATAAACAAATAAAGCAATATTGATGAACATATGACGATAATAGGAATGAATCCAATAGAATAGAAACATAGATCTAACTTAAGAAATATCTAATGCAAACAACACATATATTGAACACAAATATTAATATCTCTTCTTTTACAAGAAGGCACAAAGTCTTTCTCGCTTCACCTCTTTTTTCATATAAAAAATGTCCACATGGAATACAACAAGTATTCCAGTATTTATAGAAGAAGAGGAGGGAAGAGGATAAAACCAAACCAACCAATATTTACAAAATATCTTACAATGTATTTACAAAATATCGTACAAGATATTTACAAAATATCTAAAAAGTCAAAAGTTGACTTTGGGCAAGTTTTTGGATGGCAACATCCCATGATGCAACATGGATGATGTCATCATAAATTCCAACATACTTTTTAAATATATTTACAGAAAAGATCGAAGCGTACACCAGAGGAGAAACTACTCCTCATCATCTCTTTGCTTGAACGGAGTGTCTTGCTTCTGATCAAGAGAGGTGATGTGATACTAAGCTCGGTATTCCATAAACTTGCTGATCATTGTCTGAAGTTGATTATGATCAGGACCCTTGAAATGGTCACCAATGACTTCGCAAGTTTCCTTTTCATTTTTGAGCTTGTCTAGTCTTTCAAAGCATACTCTTCATATGTCTCAATCAAGTATCAATGAAATTGCAGCAAGCGGAAGGTTATTGATTGAATCTCAGTCAAAAGTGACCTTTGGCACCAAACCTTGGGTTGTGATAGCCTTGAAGAGCTGGATGGTATTGTCTGCCTCCCTCAAGGTGAATAATTCACTGAGCATCCCTGGAGACATCTTGGTAACCGTCTGCTCCATGTTGTATTTTGCATCCAGGGATTCATCCTTGATTTTATCTATCCTCTCCAGGATAAATTCCATTTGATTAACCGAGGTAATCCAATGCGGCGAGAGATTTGTTATGTGTCTATGGGTGATCAATGATGCCTGACCTTTAAAAGGTCATCAATTTGAACAATCGACCATTACTTGGAATGTTTCATGTTGCAACTGGAATTGTCCAACTCTTCGAGAGAGGGATCCTGCACTTTGCTTGTAGGTCCTTATTTGTCCTATCTATATCCTAGTAGAGCTCTATGAATTTCTTGATTATCTCCTCACTATCTCTCGAGGATTCGCTCTATCTAGGAATATCTTTGCTATGCCTTGTTCACCAATCTTGGTGTATTCATTTATCTTATCCCGAATGAGAACTTAGTAGGGTTGGCAAGTAGTTACTGGGCGAGCATTGCCCATTCTCTCGTAATGCTTGGAGGAGATGTTTGTTTTTCTCCTTGAGTATTTTCTTCTCCTCTTTTGCTTCCTGAAGCTTCTTATAGAGAGCATCTACAATAGATAAGGCCTCTCCTTGTAGGCTCTTAGATGAAGTTCCCATTTTGACTTGGGTCACTGTAAAGTCTATAGGAGATAGATCTTTCTTCTCTTTGGTGGGATCTGGGTATGCAATCTCCATGACTCTCTCTCCTTAAATGCTCTTAGAGAAGTGAGTTATAGACTTTTGCTTCTTGGGTCCCTTCTTCGAGAATGATAGAGAAGTCCATGGGTGGTATGGGAACCTTTCTTTTGAGTTGACCCAAATGGTCAAAGAGCTAGCTTGGACTTATGGGAGAGGGAGTACAGGGAATAGAGGAAGAAACACGGGTGAAAGGGGAAGTAACTGAAGAGGCTGCAGGGAAGAATGTTGAGACACTTGGTGGTGGCATCGACAAGGAGTCCAACACGCTGCTGCTTGTAGGGCCTGGAGTTACTACAGGGGAAGAAAAGGATATGGAGGTGGAAGGGATCTATAATGGGATGGAGGGAACACTGGGAAAAAGATCCGCAAGAGAGGAGAAGATGGAAGAGGTGGGATATGGAAGGGAGGAAGGGAGAGAAGAAGAAACATCCATTAGAATAGATGCTTCAACGACAGGGGGAGGAGAAGGAGTGGAAGAAGGAATGGTGGGTACCTCAGTGGTTGTAGTTGGGATAACATCTTGGGTGGATGTATCCATTAGAACTTTGGTGGTCTCTTCTTCTTTACTTGGAGACACCAAGTCAATTACTTGCTCTTCAGAAGCAGTAGGAGGGATTTCAGGAGTTTCTTCCTATTTGCTTGGTTCTCCCTCCTTATCTTTTCCTTTTCCCTTTGGTGCCTGGGCTGGCCTTGGAGGTGCTCTACCTGAAGGAGAAGTAGAGAAATCTACTCCAAGGTAGGTGAGACCATTCTGTTTGCACCAATGCTTGGTGCGCTGCAGTGTGGGTTTAACCTTTTCTTGAATGGTCTTCGACGACTTGGCTCTGTTGATATCTGTGAATGGCTAATCAGTCCCATCCGTGTCAAGGTAAACCTTATCAAATTCTTGATCAGGTTCTTGGAATCCTTTTGGAATGATGGCTACGCCATAATGGATGATCTTTGCAGAGCCAGTTGGGAATGATCCTTTTGCATGAGATCTATTTTGTGTGTCAGGTTGATGTAGATGTCCTCTATCTTAGGGACATGGATGGGATCAATTTTGGCCCTTGGGATGAAACTCCGGTAGTCGAAGGTGGGCCTTGCTAGGAAGTTGTGCTTTAGATTTAGCAATTCAAGCTCAACATACATTTCCCATTCTTTGGCCGGTGTGGTGCGGGTGTATCGGCCCATTATGGAGTTCCCCCTTCTTTCTCTTCATGCACCTCTTGTGGTATGTGATTAGTTGCCTTGAAAACTCCAAGAGGATCAACTTGGGCTTTGGATACCTTGGTAGCTTTGTTGGTTCACCCTCGTAATTCACTGTTTTGAGATATGTGAGCATGGGAAATTGCATGAACAATTCTCCCCACTTCTTTGTGATAGCAATCATGCTTGGGTTGGTCGATCGTGTCTCATATTTGGCCTCAATAGGCATATCACGTCATAGAAGAAGGCATCGTTGATTTTTAAGGCGGGAATGTTATTCTCGAGCCTTAGCTCTAGGTAGTATTCATATATTTTGACCAGGGGCCATACCCCATTCCAAGCTAGGCCTATGAAATCTCTCGATGTCTTTGTAGCATATACAACATAGGAATTCATATAGAATTTCCCGATTGTGAGGACTCGTTAGAGTTGTTGAGAGATGGTGTATTGATGATTTCTTCCCAGCCAAAATGTTGATCTAGTACATTCTTGCTCATGGTTTCTAAGTACCTCAACATCCATTTATGGAAATAATCGGCATCAAGAAGCCAAAATATTACATTCGGGAAGGTAATCGTATCACTTAGTTCCTCATTGAAGTCACTGTGGTGGATGGTCTATGGGCATTTGCTCACCAGATTTTTGTTCTTGAGATAGAGCTCATTCATCATTTACATACATTTGTCCTCGTTGTCATCCCATGCCTTCTTGTAGTCTTCTAGGCTTATGGCGACATACTACCTGTGATGAGGAATGCCTAGGGTTATTTCAAAGTGACGAGCAGTTAGGTCGATGACCGTATTTCCCTCTTTATCTTCGACACATCTTGTGTCCTTTTTATAACATCAAGCCACCAACATGATGAAATCGTTATTCATAGCACTTACTGGCTACCCAGCTACAAAGTGCAATCTAATTCCCACCAGTTTGTTCATCTAGGGGCCACTAGTTTCCTGGTTGGTTCTTGACCAGAAGTCTTCCATATCAATGTACCATAACTTAGAGTCTTTGATATCGAGATCACTCTCTACATATGAGTCAGGCATCCTAAATTTTTTATATTTGCACTTCATTTCTTGTTTTGTCAACTTTGATTTTCCTTTAGACTTGGTTGGCTTTTTCTTGACGAAGACATGTGTGAGCTCGAGGATGGCTGTTGTTGTTTTGTAAGGAGAATCAACAAGGTCCAACATAGAAGAGCCATCTCAACTGTCATGTTATTCATAATAAAAGCTTGTAGAAATAAGAATGAGTAATTATAAGGCTTAGTGTGCAAGGCACAAGTTCACAACATGTTGCAGAGGCTTAAAAAGGCTGGGCACACTTTTGGGGATGTCAACATGCAAAAAGGTGCGCCAAGTGTTGGCGTAAGAAAATCTGCACCAAAGGGGTTATAAAGGGTGCACTTTTGAAGAGTGTTGCATGACTGAAGGCAACACCAAGGGAAAAAGCGCGGGGCATAGGTTTACAACATACAACATGCCATGTTGATGTCAAGGATCATGCGCTGCGCCTTAGGAAATTTGCTTTAGTTGGGCACTGAAAAGGATGATGTTACATGGATATTAAGTGTGCCCAAGGTGTAATTTTGGTAGATGTTGCAAAGCAATTCAATGCGCCAAAGGAAAACTACTTGGCGTGAATTTGGAGCACTCAACATCTAATGTTGATGTTGTGCAGGATGCGCCTGCGCCTTTAGGAAATCTGCTAAGTGTTATTATATAGGGCGTAGGTTAGAGGTATGTTTGCTAAGCGCAGAGATAGTGCGCCAAGGTGCAACTGTGGGGGATGTAACATGAAAGGACAAAGTGCGCCAAATTTTATAATGATTTTGCACTTTCTTTGATTCCTTCCCTCTTTACATGACTTTCTCTCTCTCTTTGGTTTTGTAAAATGGCAGGGAGGAGAGGGGCTTTTTTGCAAGGCAACAAGCAGATGTATAAAGGATGGCTTCTTCTGAGGTAGAGCCTTCTCAGATTTGTAGATCTGGAAGGAGAGGTAAGGTGGTTTTCAGAAGGTTATGGGTTGTTAGGTTTTTCATTTTAGATTTAACCTTTTTAGATTATAACAACCCTAAAACCTAACAATAACCAAAAAACAAAAGCCACAAACAACAACTAGGATGATAGAAGCCACTTACCCGGTTTTATAAAGGACGAAGGATGATGTCGGGGTCCACAAACTTGCAAAACAGAATGCGGGGTGACAAGGATAGCTGACAGGCACAGAGGAATACTTTTCACAATTTTCAATTCGTGAAAATGACAGGTGTTGAGTGCCTATATATAGAAAATTTGGCATTAATTACTCCACCAACTTTCTTTGGCACACTTTTCAAAGTTTCGACATGGGTATAAATGCGCCTTGGCGTAATTTAGTTAGTGTCGACATAAAGTTTTTAGTGCCTTAAGTGCATATTTCTTGATGTCAACATGATTTATCTAATGCCTTAGGAAAATTTACTTTGTGCACATTTTGGTATGTTGACATACCACTTCTTGTGCTTTAGCGCACATTCTAGGCACATGTTTACCGTTGTTGACATGTAACTTTTAGTGCCTTAGGGGCATAAATTTATTGATGTTAGCATGTCATTTACTGCGCTAAAGGGTTTATAAAGAGGTGCATATTTTTGATGTTGACATGACATTTCTTGCGCCTAGTTCAAAAAGGTGCAATTTTTGGAATGTTGACACCCCAAAAACTGCGCCGCCTCTAAAGAAGCTAAAAAAGGCTAAGTTCTTAAAACTTGATCTTCAAAAGGGAGTTTAAGGCCATTTTGAATGTTATTAGACTTCTTTAGGGGACCAAAATGAAATTTTGGTATGGTTATGTGCAAAATTTCCTTGTCACTTTTACGGGATAATGCAACCAAGATATGCAATATGTTTTGGATGAGATGGAATGGAATGCATATTGAATGATAGTATCAGCATGCCCCGAGTTGATGTGTAAGCATGAGATGAGGTTAATTTATACATACCCCCTCAATAGTTAAGAATGAACCTCGGACAAGAGTGCGCCATCAGAAATGGTTTGAATTTATGTACTATAAAGATCTCGATCATCCAGCAAAAAGCATAGAGTGTAAGAATGTAAGTGAAGGGGTGAATGATTGAACATGCGAGTGTGATGAGTTCCATTTGACATGTAAACCCTTAACGGTTGAGTATGGACCAAAGAACTAGAGTGTGTTATAAGGTATTGACGTAACACAAATAAGTAGATGTCAAAATATATATGTCATGAATGTGTAGAGTAGATGCTATAAGAAATAGATGTGATAAGTGTGTGATGTGTGAAGTATATAGTGTGTAGTGTAGTGTAGTGTGTGATTTTCATGTGTATAGGATTCCCTCACAAGTCAGGTGTAAAATGTAGCATAAGAGTGTGTCAACGTGTAATGACGATACTAATGTATCAAGATGTGCATGATGTATATGAAAAATTGAATGTGAAATGATAAGAAGATAAGACATGTGTTGGTCTTTAGAGAAAGGGGGAGAAATAATGTTATGCTCCCAAAGTGTGTAAGTGATGGAGATATATTTAATGAGGCTAAGAGGATCTATGTACGGAATACTCTCCTTGACAAAATTTATTAGACAACGAATCGTGATGGTTTAAGCACCTTACACGGTGGTGGCCTATTTGATAACATTGTAGAAGACTTGAGTGGAGGCCATGTTTACCGAGCTTTAGAGGAGGTTTTTAGATTGACTTGGTAATCCTATAAAAGACTTAGTAGGATGAGGTGATAGAGAATGAGGCTTGAGAGGTGATTTCTTAGTTTGACTTGGTAATGTCACAAATAACTTGAGTGGAGGAGTGGGACCATCCTTAAAAGGAGGTTGAGTGGATTGAATAAGAAGCACTTGGTGACCAGATAAGGCACCTTAGAATTTATAGCATGATGCTCATTAGACATAGAAGAAGTGGATTTAAGAGCCTGTTTGGATGTAGCATTGGTATATGGGCATGTAATAGAGTGTTGTGCAGTGAATGAGATAAATCCTTTACACTCAAGATGTTTGATTCGTCATTATAAAGCATAGAAATCATTGTCATTATGTCCATTTATTTGATGATAAGTGTAAAATGGGAGAGTGTGATATTTGATTAGACGATAAGGAGGATAACTATGAGTAGATGGAAAAGCGATAAATTAATGACCAAGGAGCTTAGTAAGAATATCATGTTGTTTATTATTGTGATCGAACATGATAGGCACCGGTAATGGCAATACTTTAGGCTAACTGATATGAGAACATGTAGAAGACATAGAATGAAGATGATAATAAGAAGTGACATGAGTTTAAGAAGCATCTTTAAGATGTTGGATTTCAGATCGAGAGATGTAATCATGGATTCCATAACCTGAAATTTGTCTTGGAATAAAGAATGCAAAGCTTGAACTAATTTCTGTGAACATACTATATTAACTAAGCTATATCAAATAAATTAACACCAAGTATCTTCTAAAAAAGTTAATTTAATAAGTACATCATGATTAAATCTTAATGGAAACTAGATAATAAATGTAAGAACATGAAGGAAATCATCTAATTGCTAACCATTCCTACTAAAATGTATGATTACTCTACAACATGAGCCTCTTTAGATCATGAGTAATCAAATTTGTGTGTTTGATTACCAAAGAGAGGGAAGGATCTCACCAAGAAATGGCTACAAGGCCAAGCTTGGATCTTCCTTTCTACTCAACAATGGTAGAATGGATGCACAAGATGAATTAGCTATTCCAAATAATGGAGAAGGATATTGATCATATGTATTATATGAAATACTAGAAAAAGTATGGTGTAGGTGTGAAAGGATGTAAGAGGGTCCTTTATATAGCTTTCCTATTTGGGAGAAGCTTGAATCCCAATGAATGTGGGATAAAGGATAAAGTAGATTTAGAATTGTTAAGCTTGATTAGAGGAATTAACAAGTGATTAGCAACTCATGGGAGTTGGAGATGATTTAATTAATCAACTAGGATTAATTAATAGGCTATAATAAGATTTTTAGGCTATTTGGAGGTGATTTAGGAGGAATTTGATATGATTTGAAGCATTTGAAAGTGGGATTTAGCCAATAAAAGGGTTTATTGATTAAATACATTGTTAAAAAGGCTTAATTAACTCATAATAGTTAATTAATCAATTCGAAGAGGATTATAACTAATAAAGTGTCATTAATTGGCATATGGAATGTGATATAGGATAATTAATTAATGAAGCATCCTTAATTGACTGGAATAGAAGGAAAGGTTAGTTAATTAGTGAGAAATCACTAATTATAACATAAACAATAGGAAAGAGAGTATTTACTACAATTTTAGCAATAAAATTGCGTAAACAAATTTTGGAAGTCTACATTTTCCCCTCTTTCGAGTGGCGTAAGTGACACCACTCCAAAGATATTAGAAAATTATAGAAAATTAAAATTTGAAGATAAATTAGTATAATGAAGGATACCCCCTCGCGTGTCGATGGGGTGATAGAATAGGTCAATCGACGCTTGAAAATATGAAGAAAACAGATAGAAGAAACCAAGTGGGGGAGGGAGCATAACAATGATCCCTATTAACGCAAGTGTTTTGGAAAAAAAATTGATGGTGATAACACATGATAGTGAATATTATGGAAATAGATTTTGCATCCATCTCGTTCAAGAAAAAAATTGTTTCAAAACTTTTCTCATATGATCTCGCATCATCGGATCTTATTAAAATACACACATACAACAAATGTGTAAAATAACATGAAAATATATAATACTAAAATTTTCTCATTACTAAAACACTAACTCAATGCAATATACATAACGTAATGCAATATGAGAAAGTAAACAAGCTAACTTTGGTAGTCAAGAAAGTAAAAACAAACATAAATAAACAACGTTCAAGATAGTTACACCAATGTTTTTGTTATCAAGCTTTAGTTCCCAAATGTTTGAGTTAATGAAAACGGTTGAAAATGGCACCCCAAGAAAGGATACATGTGAGGTGAATAAATGAAGGACACAAGGGGCATAGGAAAAAGCAACCATACACTATGAAACAGTGCAAGTAACTTGTTTTTGAAAGGGAGTACAAACATAGTAAGTGAACTAGCTTTGTTAGTGGAAATAGATCCAAATGATCTGTGAGTCATTTCGAGAACCATTGAGGACCAAAGAAAGATGTTTAATAGGAAAAAAATTGATGTTCGAGGAAATGTGTTTGATAAAAGCTTCATTTGCATGCACGATTTTTACCAAAAATTTTGGATTTCTTTTTTTAACCAATTGTTTGTAATTTTTACCAATTTGTTGGATTTTTTGAATTTTTACTATTTTTTAGATTTTATTGAATTTTTAGGAAGAAAATGATCTAGAATAATAACAATGTGTGTGGACATTACAGAAAGGGTCACTGAGAAGCAAAAATATGCCCCAGCATGGCAAAAAATAGTCGAAAATGACTATTTTATAAAAACAATCATTGCGATGAGTTAAAGAAGAATATAAAAGAATCACATTAGAAATCTAGCACTTCGAGGTAAGAACAATGATGAACTAGGTAAAAAGGCTATAAATATCAATTTGGGGGAAAAATCCATTGCATTATTACCGAACCTTTTGATATTTGGAGAGGTTTTTACTCTAAGCCTGGAGAGAAATGGCTTGGATTCAAAAGTTGAAACACCACATAGATTGAGTGTGAGAGTTCAAGAGGCCTCCTATGGATCCTACATTAGTACACAAAAAAAAATTTAAGTTTTGAGTGCATTTACGATACATTCTAGCTAGGGAAAAATGTGGATTCATGCTAGCGCAAGCCCTAAGGTGTCTTTAGTGTGAAGGGTGTGCGTTGGTGCGAGATAGGTTATGCGTTGGTGCAGAGGGGTTGTACACTAGTGAAAAACTAGAGTTTATGCTAAGTTAGGCACATGTTAGCACCAAAATAGGAAAGTTAGTGAGAAAATGGGCATGCTAATGCATGCTTTGCGTTAGTGTGAAAATGATAGAGTTAGTGTGCAAATGTGTGTACTAGCCCAAACTTGTGCTAGTTCCAAAAGGGGTTCTTGCTAGGGCAAACAAGCTTGCACTAGTACAAATTTTGTGCCTTAGGAAAGTTTTTATAAGAAAATTTGAAGTTTGTGAAAAATTTAGGAATGAATAAAAGAACATATAATCAAGTAGAACACCTTAGGAATATTTTTTTGAGAATAAATGATGCTAATCAAGTGGCTTTGTGTAATCTTGTAGGAGACATTACACAATTTGGATGTGCATGAGTGACATAGATTCCTTTGAGCTTATGAGTGAATGTTTTCATGTTGAGAGAAGATATTCCTCACTACAACACTAGAGGATACGGGCCTCTCCTACATTGCAAATATTCCCCAAATTATATTTGATCATGACCTCTTTTCTACCTTAGTAGAAAGGTGGTAGAGTGAAGGCTAGACATTTCGATTTCATTTGGTGAGATGATTGTGATATTAGAGTATGGATGGCGGATCTTAAGAGTTATGATTTAGGGCAGCTTGGTGACTTATGATGGGGATCATAGCTAGATCCTAGCTAGCATTTGGGACATGTTTCTCCTATGGGACATACCTTGAAAGGGGATGACATTGCTCCTATACTGACTACTTTGAGGATCAAAATATTATATGGATACTAGTTTACTTGATGGCTCTTTTTAGTGGCTACTTGCTTCTTGACTAGACCGATACACACTTCCCACTTGTACTAGGATTTACATTTGATTGCATTGGTTTCATGGGAGTAGTGAACATGTTGATGGATGGAGAGGTCTTCTTCGATGGTCGGTGTATATTTTCCCACTTGTACTAGGATTTTCATTTGATTGGCTACCAAGGCCGAGAAGAGCATAAGACCAGCCACACTACTACAGATCTAGGTGTGGGACCACATCGTGATAAGGTACCCATAAGAGTACTATGAGTTAGGGCTCTAGATGATCCCTCATGCATATAATGGGAGCCAATGGGTGAGGAATTCAGAGAACACATATGGGTGATACTGCATTTTATAGGTGTGCCTTTGATGACCTACAACTTTATACGATTACTTGGCGGCCCTACCAATTGTATCAGTGGCATGATGATGGAATACAACTTAACTCTATAGAGGTTGATCAATTTATTATTGGGAGTTGGAGTCACATCAGATATTGGTACCATGTTGACCAATTATAGTAATAACTTGGCCATATCCAGGGCATACCAGGAGATGATATGTGGTATGTGCATAAGACACATAAGACATTTGATTTTGGGCCTTGATTAGACTACGAAAAACTCATTATAGCTTAAGATACATCATCCCATAGTGATGGATTGCATATCCATAGGTGGTAGACCCCAAGACCATGTCATATTATGGGATTTGGTATGCAATTTATACCATTACGTATTATGATCCCATAGGTTGTGATAGATACAAGTATAGCTGAAGCAACATAGGGTTTATAGGGATAGGATTTGAGAGACATGGCTAGATTAGGACATCCAGAGGCCAAGGAAACTTTACATACCTAAGGCTAGGGTCCACAGATAAAAGTACCTCCATAAGGTCCTCCCCCATAGTAGCCATTACAATAGCGAGTTCATGTTCCCATTATATAACATGTTCTTATACATGATCTATAAGTGTAGGCACAAAAGGTGCTTATGATATAGGTTGTGCCTTCACCACCTCGAGTAACAAGTCCTCACTTAGAAATAGTGGAGATGGTGGAGATGGATGGGATAGATGGGGATCACCCGCACATTTCACAAGTGACGGATGGGGATCACTGTCTAGCTAACCTCAGAGAGGACCACAAATATAGGTGTCTAGTCAAAGGATCATTCTAGGAGTAGATGTGACATCGGTTCCCATGTTACAGTACAAAGGGCCATGTCCATGAGGAAGGGTTAGATATCATGCATTATGGTATAGTCCCTTTACCTATAGTTAGATCAGATAGATCAGAGAGGGAATAGGCCGGATTCTAGAGATATCAGGCCATAGCTACATGTGAGTAGCTTAGGACATATTTGGGGATGGACATAACCCACATTATAGGAGAGCGTGATGCTCTTTACTATGTAGCTAAGATAGATAGAGATGGAAAAATAGTATATGACTTCACAGTTGTTTTAGGAGAGTCCACTCATTACGGGGATCTATATCATGTGGTATTTCCAAAGGGGCGAGAGGGAAGTCCCTTATAGTCGGATTGTAGGTAACATGTATAGATCGAGATCGTATAATCCATCTAGGTCTATGAGATTTGTATAGATGCCGCCACCCGGCCCAGAGGTAGGCCAACAAGAGTCACAGCCAATGAGTCCTAGATTTGGTGAGATTCATCCATGACTCTTTTATTATGTACTATTTTTTATTAATGCCTTGAGATGAGAGCACATTTCTACATGTATGTATATGTATTATTTTTATTACTCCTCGAGATGAAGGCACATTTTTGATCCATGCCCATGATGGCCTATATTGTATCTAATGTATATCGAGACACATTTTTGCATGGACATTGATTTTGATATGAATATA
Source organism: Taxus wallichiana var. yunnanensis (assembly GCA_018340775.1). Taxonomy (NCBI): domain Eukaryota; kingdom Viridiplantae; phylum Streptophyta; class Pinopsida; order Cupressales; family Taxaceae; genus Taxus; species Taxus wallichiana. The sequence goes on along the minus strand of CM031241.1, from coordinate 666,210,873 downwards.
TGATGATGGAATTGTTTATTTTATCACATTTTGTTTTTGATGAGTTATGATGTTTATGTAGACACTAAAATTAGGTCACACTCCCCCTTCGTCCCTCGACATATAAGCCCCCCTTTATTACATCTACCTAGCCATGACCCCCTTCACCCTACTAATATTAATTTAATTAAATTAATGCTTTATCCTCACTATATTTATTATTTAAATATCTTATTTAAATAATATCTACACAAACAGATTCACTTAGACACCTCACCAAGCTAACTCAACCTAAGACCTATTCTTAGCAAGTTACCATAACTAACTAAGACTTACCCAAACCCTAAAAATCAATGCCTACACTCCCTCTAACCACATTCCCACATGCTCACAAGAAGCTCCCATTCTAATCCGTGGGACAACAACACAAGATCCAATGAAATCAAGAGGATCTCCCTAGTTTAATAAACCTAGGAAATCCTACCTCGACTAACGCCTGGTTACCCCTAACCATCGTCGATTAAGCCGAAACTACCGTCGGTTACCCTTTTAACCCCAAAACAGCCTTATTCTCAAGGTTAGAAGTTGGAAGCAAGTTGGAGAACATTGGGAGAAAAGTGGACGAGCAAGAACAAAATCTCAAAGAGATAACGCATCTTCAGAGAGCCAATTCCATCAAGAACTGACATCCAAGGAAGGAGATTAAGGATCTTCTCTTGTTGTAGACACTAAATTTGTGTCTTACGACCCCTTGTGACCCACATCTCATCTCGCAACTTAACCTCATCACCTAAACCTTACACAACTATTTATTAATTACCTTGTAATTGATAAATCCACATCACCTTACCTCCGCCACCTCATTTTGCCACCTCATCATGACTAGCCCTAACCCTAAACTAACCTAATTAAGACCTATGACTTGGTCTAGACTCACATCCATAACTAATGCCTCCTTACTCACACCCAAAACCGACCTTCTAGCCACTTGACCAAGCCCGCAACCGATCTCTCGGGAGAAAAAGAAGGAAGGTGGGCTATTTTACTAAAAATAGCCTACTTTTTCCCTTACCGATGCCGGTTCCTACTCGACCGCCGTCGGTTACATGCAATCGCCATCGGTTCCTCAGTAAATGGGCTCCCAAACCAAAAACAAAGGATGGGAATTTCATTTTGGATCGTGAGAAAAGGATTCTTTGAATCACGAAAGAGCATCGGGAGCGATCGAGAGAGTCCAGACCTTTACTTGACCAGAAAGTAGACGAGTGGAAATACCTGAAGTGTTTAAAGAAAGGAGATCAGCTTGCATCTTCGTCAAAACCAGTAAGTCACATCTTGCATGTCCTCTGTTATAACATTTCTTATGCCTTTTGAATTACAGTCCTCATAAATCCATCCTCGAATCCACTACCCAACATGCATATTATCTCTAACTATCATTCATCTACCTCTCATCACCTTATTTCCTAATACCACCTATATACAAACCTTTACAAATAACACAACTACCCCACAAAGCAACTAACCTACAGATCCTAGAACCCACCGGTATCGGTTATCAGTAACCGGCATCGGTTATCAGAAACCGGCATCGGTTCCTCTGATCAAAACCAGAAAATCAGCCTTTCCCCTACCTAGTTCAACGAAGCAACTTAATTGATATTTTACAGTCTTTTGTGTTAATTCATATTAGCAGGGAAACTGACCACCTTCGAAAGGAAGTTTCATATTTCCTGGGCCCAAGGCAGTTTCCTCATTTATTGTCTAATCAAAATCTTGTGGTCTTGTGTTCTTATTTGCAGGTAGTCCTTCCAAGACAAAAAGGAGTTCTTTCGCAATCAGCCTGATCTTTCTCTGGTACGCGCACACCATCTCGACATTCGGGTATTCCTCCTAGCCTCTAACCTTATCTGTTTCTAAAAGGAACGAAACATTCCGAGTGAAACATTTTGGCACGCCCGGTGGGACCCATCTTGGGTTTCTGTTTCTCTTGCTTATTTTCATTTTAGGAAGCATACTTGCTTTGCTTGCTTTTGTTATATATTTCAGTAAAGAATTTGTCTTGCTTTCCTAGTTTCACATTAGTGAAAGTCATCTCTCTTGCTTCATCGAACATAATTTTCGATTTGGGTTTAAAACACGTGCATTGCATTCCCGCTTGTTGTTTTTCAATTCTAGTGAACGAGATTAAGTAATGTGTCGTACACGTGGGGTGATATCCACGGTATTGATAGGAAATTAATCTTACATTCACTGCACAACACATACCGAATCACTTCACAATTAACACAACAACTCAAACATCCCCCTTTTTTCCACGGTATTCCTCCGCCCGATTGAGGTAACCTTATAAGCCAAAACAACTTGACATTTCCCCTAAGTCTCTTGTTTAGGATTCTGACATCATTCTACGTCTAAAGGCATAAGCCCACGATAATTAAAATTAACCCTAGGGTTAATCTCTGGATTTGTGTGTGCATCTTGCTTGTTTTTAGTTCTGTTTTCTTTCTCATACTCTGTCTTCTGTGATCAATAATTGGACACGTATACTAAACGTTGTTAAAAATCAAATTAGCAGCCTTTTTATATCTTGTTAGCCCAGACTTCTTACACCGACATCGGTTACCTGACCGACGTCGGCTATAGTGTAACCGACATCGGTTACTAGACCGATATCGGTTACTCTCTTTTCCAATTCCTGACAAACCAGCAACCTACCAATTTCACCATTCTAAGTTTGTTTCTATTCCGGATAGATTGAAACCCTACTGTGAACACCTGTCCATGGTTGTTATCACTCGAAAGCAAGCCGCCGCCATGGTTTCACATGCTTGCTCTGTTTCTTTACCTGAATCACCCCCTTCACATTCTGTGGGGAATCCTACAGACACCAGTGAGATCCCCCAAATTCCTGTAGGAGACAAGGACTTTGCCAAATTTCTGGATGCTAATCCTAGCAGCCTGACAATACTATTTGTCTCATGCCCCTGACCGTACGCCTGATGGTCAGCTCTTTGTTGGCATGCCTATTAGTATAGCTACTCATTTAGCCCCCACTCCGCCTGATAACACCACCTTGCTTCCGGCACCTTTAGCCCCATCTCCCAATCCGACAGCTTCAGAGGTTCATACGACTCAGATTGGCTTTTCTTTGGCTAATCTTGGACCCCACATATCATTACCATCGACTGCCCCTACCTCATCTCTCTTGCAGACTACTCCATTCATGACTTGCTCTCTGCCACCTATCCACACGAGCTTTCCTTCTCAAGCTCCGCCTACCTTTTCATTCCCATACACGTATCCAGTAACCTCAACACCTTATATGGGACATCCCTATTTTGTCGCCTCAACATATTCATCCTCCATACCTTATCAACACTTAACCCCACCATTGTCCAGTGGAGGCCCTTGGCCCAATTTGCCTCCGTTTGCCACAACCGCACCATCATCTCATCCAACCACAGATTTCATCAAACAAATGATGGACAAAATGCAAAATCTGGAGGCTTCTGTGTCGGGAAGTCGTAGCGCCTTGACATACGAGCAAGTTTTTCGGGAGCCCATTCACCCTTCTGTTCCCCTTCACTCATATCCTCCTCAATGGGAACTACCGAAATTTACTCGTTTTAATAGTAAAGAGGATCCTCAACAGCACTTGCGATCATTTAGACATGCTTGTTATTTGATTGCCCATGATGATGCCTTGCTACTCCGCACATTTCCCATGTCCTTATCAGGACCCGCCTTGGAGTGGTACAGTGCTTTAACCCAACACTCAATCTTCTCTTTTAACCAACTAGCCCAATCTTTCTTGGATCACTTCTCCATTAACATTGCTAAGAAAGTATCCATCACCGACCTTTATGCCATCCAACAATTCAAAGACGAATCTATCGCAGATTTCGTTGGACGATGGCGTGGCCTTATCAACCAACTTACATATGCCTTGCCTCAGGCTGAACTTATCAAACTTTTCACACGGGCATGTGCTAAGCACATTTCTCCTACTCTTCAAATTCAAACTTTCCGCACATTTGATGAGGCCTTTACCATGGCTCGGAAACTAGAAATTCGAGCCTTAGAAGAAGAGAAATTGTGGTTGTGCAACAAAAACCCCAATTTCCAAACTCCTGATTCTACCAATAAACCAAATACCACCACTCCTCACGCGTCCACTTCTTCTAAATCAAAAGGAGCTGTCCACGCGGTGATGGTTAAATCTCAAACACCATCTAATACCCCACCAAAAACCACCTATAAGTACAAAGCCGAGCCCATCAACTACACTCCTTGGGAGAAACATATGGTGTGATATTGGAAAAATTGCTCAAAGTAGAGCCATTACATTACCTCCCGTTAAACCTCATTATGGGTTTGATTCCACTCGTGCCATACCTTCCGGTATACAAAGAAAATGACTTCGAACTTCCACCACGTGAAGGGACACAACATGAGAACTGCAAGATGTTGAAAAACATAGTGCAGAAATGGTGACGCAGGGATATAACCTCGATAATCCTAATGCCTCGCCAACCGAAATTTGAAAATCTTCAACAAACCATTCCCGAATCACTCTCCCAACAGTAACACAAACCAGGATATCTTAGCCGAGGAGAGTGTTCATGAGATCCATGCAGTCTTCGATACCCAGCCCAAAGCCTCTATCGAGAAAATTTTGAATCAAGCCTCTTCACTAACACAGGAGCCCGAACCTCCTTTACCACCATCGAACCAAAGTGAAATCATTCCTTTACCCATAAGGGAGTTAACTGCCCAGACTCCTCTTCCCATCGATGAGTCTGCTTATACCACATCCCTACAAGACTGCGAACGGATGTTATCTAATCTATCTATTTCCCTGATTTCCTTCTATCACTCTTATTGCACAAGAGGAAGGTACGCCACTCCTTTTGACATCCTTAGACGAGAAATCTCTTGCACCGACATCACCAAATTCTTTAACCATGACAGATCCTCTCGAACACGCCCTCTTACCTATTAGTTCTTCATCGCCTAAATCTTTTCAATGACCGGTTGACCTCTTAACATCTATTGATACAAAGGCCTCATCTACTCACTCAGTATCACACCCACAAAGTGGACTGGAATCACAACCCACCTTTCTTCCGTACTCAAATTTACAATTCAAACTCAAGACTGTCATTCTCCGTGAGGATAGACAAATCCTATGGGAACGTTTGAGTACCCCTTATTCTACTCAAATGCAGATGACCGATCCCGAGACCTCCACCATATACCCGAAGTGTTTGCGTGCTTAAAATGCCCATGTTCTCACCTTCACCCCCCTCACCTCTACCAAATGCCTCGTCCACTTCTATTAACTTAGCCAAATCTTCCCCTACGCTTGGGACCTTACCCATACCCAGTCTAACACACCCGCCTAAGCGACTAGATTTGTCCAAGAATAAAGCCGCCCCACCACCTAGGAGACACACTCAACCCGTGCCTCTATCACAATCAAAACCATCATCGTCATACCTACCTTCCATATTGGGACCTCATCCTTCCACCTTGCACCAATATATCATACCTCCTGCATTTTCTTCAAAACGATCTACGCCTTCTGCACCCATACAGGGATCTAAGGGTATATCAACATTATCACCCCACGTATCCTGTCCACCCATCAACCCTAAACAAACTCCATCATCAAAGGATTTATTTTCTGTCACTCCCCTTTCTCCGTGGTTGTTTCCCGCTACCATGTCATCTGTAGCCTCATCATCTAACCAGCCGAACGTAGCTCCTGCGCCAAAGAAACCACGTTTAGTGAAAACCACGTGTCAACACCCCTTGGCTAAACCACCACCCATACGAACCAGCCACACCCAAACATTACCGAAACCCACACAACCAATACCCTCATCCTCCTCCGATTTTGACCCACTCAAAGGATCTTACGCTAAAATCCTTGCCATGTTGGTAGAGAATGCGACCATTTCCCTACCCCCACTTAGACCTTATGACCCGTCTAAACCTCGGCCTGTAGGTTACGATGAGTCTAAAATCTGCGCTTATCACCGCACACCAGGACATGATGTGGAGGGATGCAAAGCTTTAAAAACCATCCTTCGCGGGCCACCTCTCCTGATAGAAAGGTTAAGAAAGACAACTTACGAAGGGAGAGACCTTTAGCTTCAATTCCCTCTCCTATACCATCTATCCCCGCCTCACCACGATCTATCATTATTACAACCCCACCTCTTGAAGACCATAATTTATCCCAACCATCTTCCTCATCTCAGGTTTACGAGATTAATATGATTAGTGTTGCTACTCGAGCGCAGAAAAACAACGAGAAAGCGAAAGAAAGCACACCGCCCTCTCTCTTTCTCCATCTAGCATCCCGATTGCACCACCACCCAAAGTGGTTATTCGTGGACCCGCTTACCCCGTCTCTAATGGAGTTGCCCATCGAGCCATGATCAAACAACTTCACCAATCACCCGTCAAAATGACACTATATGATCTCATTCGATTTCAATCTCATCGACAAGCTCTCGTTGAAATTCTTCAAGGGATCGAGGTCTTACCTAATGAAACCCTGCCCGTTGCCTCCATTCTAACACCCAATCACGTTGCCTCTCTCACCAAACAACCCACCGCCCCAACCACTTTTGTCTCTGTACCACAAGCTGCTGCGCAATGGCTCAAGATGAAATTGTCGATTTTGGCATGTAAGATCTCGACTCGCCTGCTTCATCTCAGCTTACGTCCGGGACATTCGTGTACATCATGTTATGATTGACGGGGGTGCTAGCCTAAACATCATCTCTTCAAAAGCTTTTCAACAAATGAATATCCCTTCTAGCTACATGTATGCAACCCCATCATGTCATGCGGTCATTCAATGACGCTATTACCTCTACCTTAGGCACCGTGATCCTCAACATTCGGGTAGGACCACGACTTTACCCGAAATCTTCTATGTCCTTGAGGGAGAGTTCCAATATAATATATTGCTGGGTCGCCCTCGATCTCGGGCCATGGGATGCGTTCCTCAACCTTACATAGATGCATAAAATTTGAGTACGAGGGAAGTCCTACACCGTAAAAGCTGATCCTCCCCCCTTTAAAACCTGCAATATGTTATACCACCCAAATGATGTGCTGGTACCAATCAAGACACCCGTTCATTCAACCCAACCATCTTCTTCAACTATGCCTCAACCATGTACCTCAATCGCACCTACGCCTTCAATCGATGAAACCACCGCCGCAAAACCACTTCCTTCCCGCAGCTAACATCCCAACCGTGGACCCTTAGTAGATGTTTTTCAACACCTTACGCTGGGGAGTACCGCTATATAACGTTAGTTCTTTCCATACCCCACAGAGTACGGACAAGTTACATGCCCATCCTAACTATGACGTCGCGTGGGGGAAGTAATCTCCTACGGACCACCTCACTGCCGCACTAACCTAACGTATGGGGGTGTCGACGCATCTTCCGTTGCCCCTGAGCCTCCTCTTGGTGTGGTTCCTTTCAATCCGATTTTCAATACCTGACAAATCGTCGCTTCGCCCTCACCTTCTTGACTCACTGTGCTTGGAAAGGCTTTGGTTTTGGTCTTTATGAACAAGGCCGACATACGCTCATCCCCATCACCACACGCAAACACAATGATCGTAGTGGTCTCGGTTTTTTCGAAACACTTACATCAAAGAACCTCGTGTCACCTTTTCGGAAGAAGACGACGTTACCCCTACCAAACCATCATCACCCACTTTGCCATCATCACCCACTGAGTCGATAGATCACGAATCTATCCCTCCTAACTTTTTTTTTTTTCATAAATGCTATCTTCTTAGGTCCTCTCACTTATCAACGCGATAATGAGGACCCATCTTCTCTTCCCTTCGTATCCAGATATGATCAAGAGGATTCACCTTTGATTAATGTTGTTGAGTGTCGGGATGACGAATCCATCCTCACTTACTCGCGTGGATGATTCTTATATTCAACGAGCTTTACCATCTCGAAACCCAAACCATGCCGAATGAATCTACAATAGAAATCAACATCCACACGGAGGAGGATCTCACATTGTGAAGATCGGACAATCCTTAACGCATCGTAACAAGTCACCTTTACTACTTTCCTCCGTGCTCGCAACCAAGCTTTCGCTTGTCCTACGCCGACATGCCAGAATTGATCCTACCATTGCCGTCCATAACATCACTCTAAACCCCGATTCCAAACTAGTCAAACAAAACCGAGAAAATGCATCCACGCATTGCTCTTGGTCAAAGAAGAGCTTCAACGACTTCTTTTCTGTTTCCTTCATTTTGCCTATTGATTATCCTCAATGGATTTCTAACATCGTACACTCGCTACTAAAGCGACGGGGACTTGATATGCATGATTTCGGGATCTTAACCTCGCTTGCCCTAAGGATGACTTCCCCCTCCCAAGTATTGATCAACTTGTTGATCTCACTGCGGGTCATGAAATGCTTTCTCTCATGGATGGCTTTTCAGGATACAACCAAATTTTGGTTGCCCCTGCCGATCAACACAAAACTACCTTCATAACTCCTTGGGGAACCTTCTGTTACCGTGTAATGCCATTTGGCCTTAAGAATGCTGGTGCGACCTATCAACGGGCTATGACCTACATTTTTCATGACATTATGCACACTATCCTTGAAGATTACGTCGACGATCTTCTTGGCAAGTCTAAACATCGCAGTGAACATCTCGATGTTTTAACCATTATTTTTGATCACTGTGCTACAATATTCTCTGTCCGTCTTCAACCAAAGAAATGTGTCTTTGGTGTCCTTTCAGGAAAGCTTCTTGGCTTTATCATCTCTTTGCGTGGCATCGAGGTCGATCCATCTAAAGTCAAAGCTATCATAGAAATGCCCCCACCTACTAATCTCAAACAATTGCGTAGCTTACAAGGTAAGTTACAATCTATCCGACGTTTCATCTCCCAACTCTCGGATCGATGTCAACCTTTCCATCACCTCCTTAAGAAGGACATTGATTTTCAATGGAGCCAAGAGTGCCACCAAGCCTTTGAGGCTCTTAAAACTTATCTCTTACAGCCACCCGTGCTTATCCCACCTCAAGACGACCGTCCTTTCTACCTTTACCTTTCCGCCACTGACCACGCTGTAGGGGCCATGCTTGCACATCGTGACTCTGAGAATCGAGAACAAGCTGTTTATTATATAAGTCATACTTTGGTGGACTATGAGACTAGGTATACACATGTAGAAAAGTTGTGCCTAGCCCTATCATTCGTGGCTACCAAAATCCGACACTACCTTCGAATCAAAAACTTTCGTCATCACTAACACGGACCCCATCCATTACATGTATGCCAAACCTCATCTAAACCAACGACGCCCGATGGCTCATGCTCCTCACCGACCTAGATCTTGAGTTCCTCCACCAGAAATCAATCAAAGGACAAACCATCGCAGACCAACTTGTGGAAGCCCCTTTACCTCGAGAACAATTTACCAATTTTACATTCCCGACGAACTCATCGCCACTCTTTCACTCAAGGAGGAGTCGATCCAATGACTCTCTTCTTCGATGGATCCAAATGCCAATGCGGTGGAGGAGTTGGCATTGTTTCTCGTTCCTTCGACACCGAGCCTATGCCTCTTTCATTCTCGACTCGATTTCCCTTGCACTAATAATACAAAGTGGAATACGAGGCCCTTTTCTGGTCTCCGTGTTACGCCGCACTTAGGTATCAAATCTATCAATATTTTTGGTGACTCTCAATTGGTGGTCAATCAAGTTATGGGCATCTACCAATGCAAAAATGAGGAACTTCAAAAATACAAACACTACGTGGATTCACTTCTAGCCTTATTTACTCACTATTCTATCCAAACCATTCCACGCTCTACTAACAAATTTGCGGATACTATGGCTTGCTTAGCCTCGCAAATTCTAGCCTCATCAACTGACTCTGACATTTTTGTCTTGGTCCAACAACTCTTTGCCCCATCTTATTCAGCCCCGGTTGTTTGTACGATAAATACTGTGTCTGCTAACTCGCAGGATACTTGGTATCACCAATTCCATGACTACCTTACAACCTCTGTTCTCCCTTCTGACCTTACTAGTACTGGTAAACGTGATTTTCTTAAACGCGTTTCTCGTTATGTAGTTATGGGGGGATTCCTTTATAAATGTGGCTTTGATGGTATCCTCCTTCATGTCTCACCGCATGGAGGTCACCTATACCATCCAACAAGTCCATGATGGGATTTGTGGTGGACATTTTAGTGGCCTTGCGTGGCTAAACGAATCCTTCACCTTGGTTATTATTGGCCTACTCAATAACGATCGCTACTTAATATGTTAAGCGTTGTGTTATGTGTCAACAACATGCCAACCTTCAACATACTCCTAGCCACCGCTCCTGTGTCGCCGAGATCTTTGGCCCTTCTCACAATGGGGTTTAGACCTTATTGGTGAGATTCACCCGTCCTCTTCACAACGTCACCGATGGATTATCACAGCAACCGAATATTACACAAAATGGGTGGAGGCTATTCCACTCATTTCAACTAAAAAGGAAAAAATTGTCGAATTCATTAACCATCACATTATCTGTCGTTTTGGTATTCCTCATCGCCTAATAACAGATAATGGTAAATCTTTTAAAAACAAGTTGTTACAAGACCTTTGTGACAACTTTGGTATCAAACTTAGTTTCTCATCGCCTTACTATCCGCAGGCCAATGGTCAGGCTGAATCTTCTAATAAAACCCTAACCAAAATCCTCATGAAAGTTGTCAATGAATCCGGAAGAAATTGGCACGATCACATTCCCTTTGCCCTTTGGGCTTATCGTACTAGCATTCGTACTCTACTAATGCCACACCTTTTCTTTTCGTATATGGTACCGAGGCTGTTTTGCCTCTCGAAATACAAATACCCTCCCTTAGAATATCTCTTCAGGATATTCTCACCAACGATGATTTCCGCCAAGAGCGGTTAGCCCAATTGGAGCTCCTTGACGAACGTCGTCTTACAGCTCTTGATCACCTTCAAATCTATCAAAAACGCATCAAACGTGCTTATGATAAGCGACTTCATGAGTGTATTTTAAGGTTGGTGATCTTGTCCTCAAAGAGAATCAACATGTCACCAAACTAGAAAAGAGAAAACGTGGAAAATTTGCTCCCAATCGATTGGGCCTTACATAATCACTCACACCTATGGATCGTGCACTTATCGTTTAGCTTCGCTTAATGGTAAGCTCGAGCTCGAACCCTTAATGCCTTGATCTTCGACCATTCTACCGTTGAATTTAGTGTTATATCACTTCTTATCTACCGCCGCTCGTCCCCGAGCTCACATACCACCACATGCACTTCGTGCTTCCTACACCTCATAATAAAATCAAGCTCACATAGTTTGATTCTCACCTCACCTAAACGATGCCTTCCCCTTTTAGTCTAGTCCATGACTTCAAAGTATTAAAATAAGCCGTATTCTTATGGGATTTTTCTTGAGTCAAACTTCCTACCAAACTAGATGCTTCAAGCCAAAAGAACATCTAGCTATCTAAATTATATATAGACTGCTCCTCGAAGGACAGCTATATGCCAAATTATTGCTGCTATTTTATATAGATCGCTTCCCCAAGGACAAGCTATGCACTAAAATCATATCTCGCTACTATAAATAGACTACTCCTCGAAGGATAGCTATACACACATAGCCTTTATCGAAGCTTCTCGCATTGTTCAGCTTTGTGAAGACCTCAAGAATAGCACAATCAATATCCTTGTAGACTTCCCACATCGATCGCCTATATTCAAGAAATAAAAGCCTCATTCAAAAGAACTTTTGGGTCATGGACTTGTCTATTTAGGGTAGGTTCTCTTTCATCGTAACACTCACTTTGTAATAAATTCTCTCGTACCTCAGCTATATCATCCACCTCACCTCACCATTTGTTTCAACTCAAGGGACGTAACGCTCACCCGATATATTGTGATCATACAACTCTTTTCACCTATGGACTTCTCGCCTATGCACGGTACCTAGGGCTTCAAGCTCGCATTCTACGTTTGGTGGTTTGTTTAGCTCTTTTCACCTACTTGAGCACTCTTTCCGCTTTGCCTCGCATCTAGGATTGTGTGTTGATCTTGATCAGGACATGGTTCCCTACCACTTGGGTAGGCTAACTTTCGCTTCCCTTATACCTTTTACAACATCACCAATTCATTTCCGACACCAACAACCTTACCTTACCAATATTAATATCAATATTCTTACCAATCAACCAATTTCCTAAACCGTATCAAATTGCTCGAATTCACCTCTCCCCGATCCTAAGGGAGAACTACATCGGCCCGAGGCCCCTCCTGCTTTGTGCAATGGGCTATGTAGGCAAAGACTCGGAGACATGGGGTCTCCCAAGGTTAGCTCGACCATCCCCTACCATAACCTATCATGTGTGGTAAATATAAATATTTTTGTGTATTTCTATTTAATCACATTCCTCTTTATCCTTTTTCAAAACACCGAAAGTCAAAATGAAAACATTCTTATTATTATAACTCAAATCAACATACATATCTCGCTTTTATTTAGATGTTAAACAAATACATCTTCTCTATCATCGACACGCAGGTCGGTACTTTATTTATTCTTATACCTTGCTAACATTTATTTAGACCCTCACGCCTCATCCCGAACTAGGTGATGATCGTGATCGCCGACCCTCTCGCCAGCCTCTCTCGCCCTCAATGGTACCACGCTATTGGTACCGCCACCGATCGCCACCAATCTCTCTCGTAACATATGAATACGCCTCTCGCATGGAGGACTCCAGCCTCTAGTCTCTCTCCGACTCGTGACTCGCAACCACTAACGATCCTCTTGTCTCATTCACTCGCGTTTGAGCTGCTGAACCAAACGCTGCGCAGACGATCCTCTCTCGCTGTAATCACCGCTATGTCAGACGATCACGTACACCTCAGTTCGCTACCCACCATAATCTATAGGCCTCTCGTCATTCTCGCATCCATTACCTCCTACGATCGGGCCGCTACTCTTTCAGGGCCTTCTCGAGGTGTTGGCCGGGAGGTGAGAATACGCTCGCATCGATCCTCATATATGGTCTATAAGCTCGTGGTATGTCCCGCACGAATCCAAATTTCGCCGCACGCGATCTATAGGAATCCTCTCATACTACACTGCTGCCGTGTGCCCTCGCGATCCACCTCAATCGCTCTACACCCTCAACTCTCGCCTATATTCTCTCGTTACCATATAGTTCCCGTAAGGCCGCCAACAGATATCCGCAATCGTCACCCTCTCCCATACCTACCTATAATACTCAATGTCACCCGTCATAGCTCGGGATCTTGCCTCTTGTTCTGCTTTGGACCCATCGCTCAATCCCAACCCTCGTACTCCGGCCTCTCCCGATCGATGGGTCGGCCTATTGGTCGCACACAAACAATGTGCTCATAGGCCCAACAAAGTTGTAATAAGTATGAACAATCCAAAGTTGTCGCTCGTGATTTCGCTACAAGCCCATAAAACCCTCAGATAGCTCCGCCAAATATGCAGTGCCCATGCAAATGTCACGTTCCTTTCTATCATCTCCCAAATAACACACATCAATGCCTTTGAAATCTTTCCTTCTTCGCCTTCGGTAATGCATAATACCCTACCGCTATCATTAATATTACTGCTAACCTTGTCTCCTCAGGATGTGCTGCATACATTATCCCATACGTAAATGACAAACCTCGCTGTGTTAAATCTCGTGCGTATGGACCAAATACTGCTGTTATCACTCCCCGTGCCGCGCTAGGTAATGCCTGATATACTGGTTTTCCTATAATTGGGAGTCTCAAAATACGGAACACATCTTCCAATGTTACTGTCATTTCCCCTGTTGGCAGATAGAAGGTATTTGTCTCAGGATTCCATCTCTCAATCAACGCCTGTAACATAGCATGGTTACGTGTGATTCGTGAATAATAGCGGATTCCACTTAACCCCAAATGATTTATCAATGTCCATTCAGCTGGCATTACATCCGCTCGGATTCGTGACAACAGTGCTGGTACACTATCATTCATCCTCAACCCCGCCGCTCGCCGCATACATCCAAATAACAAAAACCATTCAATTCCTCCAATCCTCGGTTTTTTCTCAAATTCTAGAAATCCCTACAAAGAATCGGTATCGTTATAAGCTAATAATCGGTATCGGTTGAGTAACCGATACTGTTATCCCTAACCGATATCGGTCCTCGTTATTTTCATACACCTTGCCTAAAACAACCACCTATGACAATAAATTGCTCGTTTATTCCTTTTCGTATACACAGACATACCGAAACCTTTGATTACCTACCATGTAACACTCACCCCATTTATAACCCTTGTTATCATCTTTTCTTTCTCATATCTACCCACATACTCTCCCCCATCTTATTCACAAAACATGCAGTAGTCAAATCACAAACAAAACGTTACCTCTTGGGTTGCAGAGCTTGAGGTGGCCCTTGTCTTTCCTCTTGTCCTCGCTCGCCGGATGTTTCTCCTCGTCCTGCCATTATCACCACCTTTTTCAAACCTACCTTTCTGTCTTCTGAATCTCAGATCACAATCACTTTCCCTGTCTCTTTACTCCTAATCACTCAAATCTCTCATGCAAATACTGTCTGGGCCAAAAAGTGTCGCGCTCACGTATTTAACTCTGCATGGCTCTCAAAATTAGAACTTAAGTTGCCACCCTAGCTTTTTTATTTTTAGAAAAGCTCATACCTAAATAACCGGTATCGGTTATGTAACCGATATCGGTCTACTGTCTACCGACGTCGGTTACCTAACCGATATCGGTTATAGACCTATCTTTTTACAACATGGTTCTTTTTCTTCATTTTCTACCTAATTTTTGTCGCACCCCTTTTTCCTGCATAACAACACCATTATCCATATTTCTCCATCCACCACACATATCATTACAATGTCCATAACATCATCTATTTTACAAAAACAAACAAACCATCAACTAAGTCACATCTACACAAAACCAAAAACTCATCATTTGGATCCAACTCATCAGATACATATATAACAATGTCACAAAACCAGCCCAAAACATGCAACATTTCATCATATAACACATCATCCATATATCAACATGTCAAATAAACTCATCATATATTCTATACCACAAACCATTGACGAAATACTTAAACACATTTTTGAACACTGCATGTGGATCAAAACATCATCTCTATATATATATACAAATTTTCAAATATACAATGTGCCCTGCATCGGGGCCTCTGTGATCTCATCATACAACTAAGCCGGCACGCAGGCCGCAATAACTATCCAAAATCTCGACTCGGCTCGCAGCCGGTCCTCATATCAAAATATACTCGGCTCGCAGCCGGTATCAAATATACAACCCGCACTCGACTCGCGCAGCCGGTATATAATGAATAAATGAATACATACATGAATAAATGACGGCACACAGCCTCTATCAACACAAACTGCCGCAGACCGGTGCCCATGTCCCTATACAAAAACTATGTGGGATCCTCGCCTCCCCACCACCTCAAGCACCTCTCCTCGCTGGTCCTCGTGGCACCTCTCGCCTCCCGCTCGTAATGCACACGCGGCCGTGGCCGCACTCTCCTCGCGATCTCTCGACTACGCGAGGTCTCGCGCCGGTGTGCCGCATATGGCTGATACTCAGCCCGGTATTATCAAGAACATCTCGATAGTACGGGCCTCCGCTCTCGCCTCATGTATCTATCCCGTGCACCTGCTTGCAGACGGGCTGGTCCTCGACTCCTACTTTGCGCGCACTTCGTGCTCGTGGTGCTGTGGTGCCTGCTGTGATGCCGCTGCATCACCGCTTCGCATTGTATACTCGCACTCGTGGCCGTGGTTGGTGGTGGTGGTGGTGCCGCTGCTCTCGAGCTCGAGCTAGCTACGCCGCCTGTAAGACTTCTATTCGTGCTGCGCAAGCAGCAGCAGCAAGCTGCCCTCGTAATAACCGCACTCGGCCTCGAGCTGATCTCTCTCGCCGCCACCGCGCTAAGTCGGGCTGCATGTGGGTGGCTTACCTCGCCGCTTCTCTCGACCAGCCCACCAAACCCTCGTATGCTCCCTGCACGCACCAAAGATCATCTACGCCATCATCTACGGCCTCTCTCGCAACCCCAACTGGATCTAAGGGTGTGGTGCAAAGTGGGGCCTCTACATCATCCCTCCTGTACGAGGGAAGGGAGGTGGCTCGCCCTGCCGCAGCCCCATCTCGCTCGCTGCACTCTCTAGGGGTATCCTCTCGTACTCTCCCGGCCTCCGTCCTGCTATCCGTAAAGTGTACTGGATCCAGCCAGAATCGTATTCTCGGCCTCCTCTCTGTGTGGGTGATGACCTCTCGTAAGGTCTCCATACGATGTCTACCGCTGTCAGCCCTCTAATAAATGTCTATAATACGCCACATCTCACCCGCAAGAATCGCTCTGTGGCTGCCCCACGACCCCCAACCACCTCTCGAAAGCCATATCTCGATATGACCTGTGGGCTCTCGCCGGGTAACCCTATCGCTCGATGCATATGATGTGCTCATATGCCCAACAATGTAGCAAAATGTCGTACAGATATACCGATCGCTCATCCGGCGATAACCCCTGAGTTTTCAGATAGCCGCACTGTATACATGGTGCCCACGCATAGCAAGTATGCTCTCAATCATCTCAAGCAACACTCCCATCAACGCCCGTGGAAAGCGGCCTCCTCTCGAGTCCGGGAGGGCGAAGGTGTGATCCTAATCATCATCAAGACATGCCATCCGTGTCTCGTGTTCGATGCGCCACGCATATGTCACTATACCTAATGCTCGGGCTGTGATAGGTAAGTAGCGCTAGCCGCATCTCCAAAACTCGTAATATGCTGTCCATGGCGCCTTCGACCTACTCGAAGATCGCTCTCCTCGATAGGTAGTCAAGGATGCGATACACATCCTCCAACGTGATAGTCATCTCCCTAGTCGGGAGATGGAACACATTGGTCATCGGATCCCATCTCTCGATGAGGGCGACCATCAAAGCCGTGATCTCTCTATCGCTCGTACTCTGACTCCACCGAGTCCCACTCGCGCATGATCGCCTGGGTGAGCTGCGGACACATGTGGTCTCATTCGCACCAACAATGGGGCATCCTATCTCGCATCGCCAACCACCGACGTGCTCGCAAAACCAACCCACATCCTTAGACCTACTTTTATCACAACATCTACTTTATCCTCTAAAACCCCTTTTATCCCCCGACCACACCCCGACTCTCTACCACCCCACCCAAAACCCAAACTCACCCCACCTACAAACCAAACTCACTCCACCTAAAAACCAAACCCACTCCACCTAAAAACCAAACCCACCCCACCCAAACCCCTACCCGACCCAAAGCCCAAAATCTACCCAAATCCAAACCCACCCAACCCCAAAACAAACAAACCCAACCCAACCCACCCCAACCAAACAAACCCCTACCCGACCCAAAGCCCAAAATCTACCCAAACCAAACCCACCCCACCCAAACCCCTACCCCGACCCAAAGCCCAAAATCTACCCAAACCCCTACCCGACCCAAAGCCCAAAATCACCCAAATCCAAACCCACCCAACCCAAAACAAAACAAACCCAACCCAACACACCCCACCCAACCCAAACCCAAACACGCCCAAACCCAACCCAACCCATACCCATACAAACCCAAACCGACGCCGGCTGACATACGACCGACGCCGGTCTAGCCCAAATCACCTGTAGCCCAAACACAATTTCGCTGCCAATATATGACGATGCCGGCCGCTGAAGAACCGACATCGGCCGTGAATTACCGGGAGCCGAACCCCCGCGCGCCCCCGCCCATATTTTTGCATTTTTATACTTATCTACCCACCCAAACACCATAAAAACCTACCCACCCAGCCGACTTGCCCTATTTTACCCATCTATCCTCTTCGTTTTTCAAATTACGTCAATTTATTCATTATTTCCTAAAACATGTAAATTCCTACCCAAACCCCCAATTTCGCTTAATACCATTCAAATGCACAAAATAAAGAGTTCGAGCCTACCCGTACGACGACACGTCGTCGTGGTGGGATGGGTGGTGGTGGTCCAGCTGGTCCAGCCCCTCCGCTCCTCCGCCGTGCCATAGCTCCACTCCGATTTGCTGGGTCCCCGCCAATCAATCGCTGCCTCCTCCTCACTGGGCCCGCAAACAACTCACTCCTCCAAAGAAACTAGCTCCACCTCACTCAATAAAACCTCCAATCTCAACTCTCCACGCCGACAACTCAATTTGGTTTTCAAATAACAAAAGTGACAATGACAAGCCGTATTTTTCTTTTTTATAGGTTTTTCGCTTCTTAACCGATATCGGTTTCATTTTGCCCTAATGAACCGGTCTCGGTCCCTTAACCGATATCGGCCATGTAGAATCGACATCGGTTTTTCTCGCCAACTTTCCCCAATTTTTTTTTTTTTTGCCCTTATTTACCATTTGCCCCTTTTTAACCACATATCGCCTATATCCACTTTTGCTGAACACCATTTGTTTACCTATTCGGCCCGACCAAGGCCTCGCCCTACCCATTCGGCCCGACCCAAGGCCCACCTATTCCCACTCTTAGCCCCACCCATTCGCCCGACCCAAGGCCTCGCACCCACCCATTTGGCCCGACCCAAGGCCTCACCCTACCCATTTGGCCCGACCCAAGGCCTCAACCTACCCATTTGGCCCGACCCAAGGCCTTAACCTACCCATTTTGGCCCGACCCAATGCCTCACCTAGGCCTCCTACCTATTTGGCCCGACCCAAGGCCTCAAACCTACCCATTTCGCCCGACCCAAGGCCTCAACCTACCTATTTGGCCCGACCCAAGGCCTCACCCTAACCATCCGGCCCGACCCAAGGTCAGAACCTAACAACTTGGCCCGACCCATGGCCGTATCACTTCAATACCATACCCACAATCAACGTTTTATTTTATCCATCCATCCATCTCGTACCTTTTGTTCAATCGAGCTCACCTGCTCGTGTTTTAGCATGATTAGGGTCCTCGACTTGATCTCGTCCACCAACTTTGCCTAGACTTCCAGACCGTGACGTTTATCTCAACCAAACCAACCATTCGCATCGCCGAACACGCCTAAACGCTCTCGTACCTTACCGTTATATACCCCGAGCTACTTCCTATGCCTTGGATACTGTGATTATATCACCCTTGTTTGGATAAACTATCGACCTTTACCTATACATCATTGGTTTGCTAGTCAAATCATGTACCCTAGTCGTACGATTGCATTTCAACATGCGTCTGCTTCCTTGGACCTACCCCACCACCTTACCATCCCCTCTACAACATTCACCCTTTATCAACCCTATCCCTGATTTCCCGTTCGCTCAATCTGTGCTAGATTTGAGGGGATTACCTATATCCTTAACAGAGAAACCACTTCATATTATTGTCGCGTAGCTTTACAACACAAGTTACACGACAATAAGGGGCTAATGTAGACACTAAATTTGTGTCTTACGACCCTCGTGACCCGCATCTCATCTCGCAACTTAACCTCATCACCTAAACCTTACACAATTATTTATTAATTACCTTGTAATTGATAAATCCACATCACCTTACCTCGCCACCTCATTTTGCCACCTCATCATGACTCTAGCCCTAACCCTAAACTAACCTAATTAAGACCTATGACTTGGTCTAGACTCACATCCATAACTAATGCCTCCTTACTCGCACCCAAAACCGACCTTCTAGCCACTTGACCAAGCCCGCAACCGATCTCTCGAGAAAAGCAGGAAGGTGGGCTATTTTACTAAAAATAGCCTACTTTTTCCTTACCTATGCCGGTTTCTACTCTACCGCCGTCGTTACGCGAATCGCCATCGGTTCCGTCAGAATGGGCTCCTAAACCAAAAACAAAGGATGGGAATTTCATTTTTGGATCAGAGAAAAGGATTCTTTGAATCACGAAAGAGCATCGGGAGCGATCGAGAGAGTCCAGACCTTCACTTGACCGAGCAGAGACGAGTGGAAATACCAAAAGTGTTTGCAAAGAAAGGAGATCACTTGCATCTTCGTCAAAACCAAGTAAGTCACATCTGCATGTCCTCTCGTTATAACATTTCTTATGCCTTTTGAATTACAGGTCCTCATAAATCCATCCTCGAATCCACTACCCAAAGATGCATATTACCTCTAACTATCATTCATCTACCTCTCATCACCTTATTTCCTAATACCACCTATATACAGCCTTACAAACAACACAACTACCCCACAAAGCAACTAACCTACAGATCCTAGAACCCACCAAGATCGGTTATCGAATCGCATCGTTATCAAGAATCGCATCGGTTCCTCCGATCAAAACCAAAACCAGCCTTTCCCCTACCGGCTTCAACGAAGCAACTTAATTGATATTTTAGTTTTTGTGTTAATTCATATTAGCAGGAAACCACCACCTTCAAAGGGAAGTTTCATATTTCCTGGCCTAAGGCGCTTCTCATTTATTGTCTAATCAAAATCTTGTGGTCTTGTGTTCTTATTTGCAGGTAGTCCTTCCAAGACAAAAAGGAGTTCTTCGCAATCAGCCTGATCTTTCTCTACAGTACGCGCACACCATCTCGACATTCTATAGGTATTCCTCCTAGCCTCTAACCTTATCTCTGCTTTCTAAAAGGAACGAAACATTCCGAGTGAAACACTTGACATGACCTTCCCAACCACATTATGATCTATCCAAGCAAAAGAGGAGTGTGCATGCAGCCCATGCAAAATATTTTATTCAGTTGGTGATCACTTGCAACCTTCAAACCCATCATCAGCACCTCCATCCTTCACACATAGACTTTCAGGAATGAAATCCAAGTAAGTACAACATCATACTTTTTTGGTTATTTCATTTTATCATTATTTTCTCATCCATTGTTTATCTTGCTCCCTATTGACCATCTCTAATATTTTGTACCTCCATAGACCCATCAAAACCTCATAAAAACCTATTCCAATCACCTAATACCTCATTCCAACCAACCAAATCCTTTGTGTAATCACGAAGGAGACCAAAACCCCATTCTCGTGACGTTTCCATATTTCATAAGAACCAAGGCTAATTATACCTAACCAAGGTTAGTCACCCCCGACCAACGTTGGTCTCTTTGTTTTCCTATACAAACCTTAACAGAGACGTATCCACCCAATATTACCTCACCCTCACCTCGGTTTTGACCTACTTGAGACCTTTATCGGACATGTAGAACCCAAAACCAACCCTTTGACCTATGGATTCAATTCTAGCTTAACCTGTTAGATTAGATCTATTTTCTTATTGTGTTTTAAAGTGAGATACCTAAATCATTTCAAAATAACAATAGAATTTACCTTGTTTTCAGCATTAATTTGTTTTAAATAGTGGACAGATAGCCATCTAGGAAGTATCACACTTCCTGGATCTAGCTCACGCTAGGAAATTCACTGCCCATATTGTTTAATTCTTTCTGGTGGTCTTGTTTTCATTACATGTAGTTCCTCCTAGCCAAAAGGAAGCTCTCATGGTCGGGTTGTGGATTCAAAGTTGTAACATCCTCATTTTATACATTAGAACAAGTCAATTTTTTTGATAAATGCTTCTTGATTCTAAATACATAATTTAGAACTCACAAATCAAATAACCATTCTTATACTGAGATAACCATATGCGTTGTAATGACTCGGATTACCTTCGATCTATTCATTCCATGACTCGGCAATCGCCGATCTATTCATGAGTAATAAGAGTTAGTGTTTTTATTTAACACATCACTCTTGCAGTTCTCTTCCTATTCGGGATTCGAGAATGTTCTCGTCAAGGAACCTAATCAATAATTGTTACCATTATTCATCGGCATCTCATCCCTTAGACCAGTGACTTAGGACAACGCAATCAAAGCAACTTGTGATACTTTGGCCAAAGATTTGAAACATACTACTTATGTCTCGTATTCCTTAACGGCATACTCGTCAATTTGGAATATGTCCTTCACCCCATTCTTATGTTATATAGAATGTCTTATACCGACTTCACAAGAATCCTTATCCGGTTATTCACTTGGAAACGAATTAGTAAGGTGACAACGTTATATGGATGCACTCGAGGACTAGGGATAAGATGACATACTGGGTCAACCCTAGTTGAACCAGTGTGTCAAGATACCCCGAGTCTCCTAGGCAGCCATATAATGTGACCACATTCCTAATCGGTCCCAGAGTAACTTGTTCGAGTTAAAGGTGTAAATCTTAACGATCAATGCAAAGGGTGTCGTCATAAGTCACCTGCATTGTTGTATCTTTGAGAAGATCCTAATCTTCTCGAAGGTACAACCCTGCAGTTGACTTGTGCCGTCAACCTTTAAATCCACCTCGAAAAGGTCTACTTATTAATAAGCGTTATGCACATTGAGTTTAAATTATATTAAAAGACGTTCCCCTAAGGTTAGCCTTTCCCGATCCCTGGATTCCTCATCATAGAATGACCTTTCTCAATAAAACTCACTACATAGAGAAGTTATTAAGGCCAAGGTCTCATCAAGGAGTTCATAGAATATACATAATTCTAAATCAACGAAATTGGACAATAACTCATAAACTTCACATGAGATTGCCATCTGAACCCCATTTAGGTTTATATCAGTTCTCATAACTGAATTTATATCGTACTTATTAGTATCAAGATATAATGATTAAGAATCCAATTAAATGTTGTCCTGGCATAATCAAGACTAGGGATTAATAATTTAATTCAGCTTGTTTAGCATTCTGCTTAGGTTTATTTTAACCCTATCTTTCAGAAAGACAGTGATCTATATTTCAATTTAGCTTTAGATAGAACATACTAGAATTGCTAAACAATCATAAGTATTCAGTCACATATTCTTGCAAGCTTACATTGATAATCACAAAAGTCTCCAAATTTTATAATGATAACAATGCCCTCCAGGTTTTTGAACCGAAGAAAGTCAAACTATCATATAAGAATACAAACACATAAGTAACAAATATTTATTTCCATTCCTTTCAAAGCTAAACAAATACATTTTATGCATTCAGCATACTTGATACAATACTCAACGGAAGAAGAACATCTTTCCTCATATAGTACATTTAGAAAATCAAGCTGTAATTCAACATAAAATCAAATTTAAATAATCTGATCATCCTATCAGATCTGCATGCTTTTACCACTTACGGCATCCATCTGCAAAAATTGTCAACATGGGTCAGTTCGATGAACTGAGCATGATAAGCACTAACTCTTAAAACAATTGCAATCCACCAACTGTTTTCATTAAACAACCTGTTTAAATGAGATCATTTCACCAAACAAGTATACATGTTTCAGACTATGCTTTCGTAATACAAAAATGAATACAAACGTGTAACTCTAATTATCGTTACAGAATAGTCCTAAATACTTCTCAAATATTTCATCAAAATATTAGGGATCAAGAAGAACGAATGTATCCAAATCATCTATCCATCTGAATTCCAAAAACAGCAAACATCGATCAGATCATTACATTCAACAGTAAAAGGAATGTCATAACAAATCATGATTCCATCAATATGTTAAAAATAGTTCTAACGGTTAGATAAAAATATCAACATAAACTCTACAACAGAAGAGAAAGAAAACAAGTCATTCATATTTCCCTTCAACAAGTTCATGACTGTACCATCTCCTAAAAAGGAAAACATTCACCTTACATGCATACGAATAAGTCAGACGAGCCACAAGAAGAACCACTGTTTTGTTAAAATCAAATATAACAAAACTCCTGTAGCTTACTAACAGTACAGTAGCTCTCACGCCAAAACAGTGATGAATATCAACCAAACAGACTCCACATGACCTTCCATACGAAGCGACATACAAGAGGATATTCACTGCCATTGCTGTTGAGGTGCAGTCGACAACTCCTAAGTTCAATCAAGCTCAAGAATAGATATCCATGCAACAGAAGACGTAAACATGCCAACAAACCCTTACATCAACCTACAGCCCAGTCTAGTCCCTACTAACACTGTAAGGATTTTTCGACCCAAGGTCGAAATCAAAGAACTTCTAGTATATCGCAGTCAACAATAGACTCCATGGCATTAAGCAATTGATGTTACCCTAAGACTATGCAGAGATAATCATACAAAAATTCCCGCAACTTGCACAGCCTCATCTAACTGGAATAATCAGAAAGGAAACATAACATACTTATTCTCATCTGGACGCATTCAGAGTTTGAAGTATGGTTTTCACGACCCACTTTTACAGAGCCAAGACACATGATATCTATCTATACTCAAGGAACCCCAACAGTGTCACAAACAACAGTGTACCGAATCAGGCTTAATTAGAGGCAGATACACTGGTTACCTTTCAAGGATTCAACTGAATCCGAACAACAGTAAACAAGATAAATAATAGAAAATGATTCCAACTGTGCCAACAATGGTAAACATTTAAAATCAGGCTTAAACAAAACTAAATACTGATTTCGCAACAAGGAATCCAACTGAGCCTCTTCAATATTTTTCACTCAAGCTTACACAGAAAGGAAACGTAAAAATACACCCAAAGAGTCTGTACCAAAAATTCATTACAAAATAACAGAGGTCGTATTACCTGTTACTCCTTCAAGACTCCGACAAAATCAAATTACCAATATTCAAAGATATAAAGCTTCAACAGTGGTCCATAATATACGAATCTTTCAATGTACTCCACAGAGTCGTTTTGAATACAATAAATATAATGCAACTATCATCGAGTTAAAATCCCGCAATTACAACACAAGGGATGGAGAAACAACTTCTACAGGGTCGCAATAAATACTGAAACACAGTCAATTCTCCATTCAATATCACCTAAATATCATAGCGAAATCCAACAAGATTCTGTATCCACCATCCATAATAACCACGACAGAACTTACAAGGAAGTCGAGATATACTGAACATCAATCAAAAGTCCAACAGTATCTTAACCGACAAGTAACGACCACAAGCATCAATGACAAGTATCAACTGAAGCCTGAACCCAACAAGGGAACAATACTTGGGTTCTCACAGAGCAGGTCAAGTATCTTTCAAGCATACATTTCACAGACTTACGCCGGAATGCAAAACACAATAAAATGGAGCAACAGTTCGAAATACAACACACACCCATCAAGGGTTAAACTTGAAAAATCGAACAGCAAGAAGATACAGTAACAAAATCACCCGAAGCTACCATAAAATCATCTAAACCCATAAATCATCTGAACAGAGTTGTTCTAATGAAATCACTTGAAAGAAAGCAAGATTTTTAAAGGTTAGGGCCTAACATGCCTGGTTATTTGCTTAAAATTTCGAAGCAGACCACTGAAAGAGCTCGAACCTTCTCCTTCTTTTCCAAGTTAGATCCACCAACAAAATTTTGCTATTTCCATGACTTATAAATTTTCCTTGCCAGAGAAAAGAGCTAGTTACGCTCATACTTGCCATGCAACTCCAAGAAGACTGGTGCGAAGAACCAGTGAACAGACAGAGGGAAAACCGGAGCGCTTGAAAAACCAAACAAACCATTAACTTTCCATTTTGCATGCCTTCCCGTGAAACCCGAGCTCGAAGACCGAGTTCATAAATGGCATTTACTCCAAATTTCCCACTAAATCTCCACTGCCACCGACCGCCATAGTTGGCGATGGACAAATGCACATCAAAGACCATTTCCAACTTTGGCGACCTGCCACGTCGGCTCAAGTTAGCCATTTTAAAAACCTCCACCAAATTACCTGTCCCTCATGCTTATCCATGCATTTAATGACATAGAAACTGCCGCCCATGGTTCGCACCTTTCCATATGTCCCCTTTCCTCCTTGTTCATTAGTTAGGTTAGTAACTTAGGTTAGGATTTAGGCTAACACTTAGTCTAACCTCTTAGCACATAGATACTAACTTAGAACATTAGCTCTTAGCCTAGGTCTAGGTTAGATTAACACTAATCTAACCCCTAGGTTAGGTTTAGTTTTAGGTTACTAACCTTAATAAATCCAGTTAGGTCTAACATTTCAAATGCTCAGAAAAAGAACCTTCAACATACATTCACGAACAGGGTTCACTCCTGTACTGCCAATAGGCTATAGAATTTTATGTAACTGAATTATCACCTGGTCCACGATCAAGACCTTCCAGATATATTACGATATCGGGAACCAATCCATCTAATACGATCAGCCTGAGTTATACTCCGGACTAGCTTATTCAATGCATCCAGACCTTGCAACCTGCTTAAGGTCTATAATTTTAATTCATCACGAATAAGCTTAAAGCACCACTTGGATCAATACCACTGATCCAAGGCTTGGTCTTATAGATGGATAACTCCATAATTCATTCCAAGATCAGATTAAACTTAGGTGTAAAATGAAAGAAATAAAAGAGTCCAATCATATTCTGACTCAGTCAAGATCTGCAATCTTAAAGAAGATACAGTCCATATCAAGCATGACTTCTCAATCAAAGGAACACATCCTGTTTACAAAAGAAATCACATATCAACACTTGTATGCTCAGGAGGAAGTAACTACTGTCCAAGGTGTTACGAAGTCATACACATGCAATAACCCATCAACCAACATTTGAATAGGTATTCCTCCTATGCTCGTTACCCTATCTGCATTTCGTAAAAATTCAAAGAAACAATCTAAGAAAAAAGGTGAAACATTTGGGCACGCCCTGGGACCCATCCAAGGTTCCTTCTATTTCATTCATTCCTAGGAAAAAACTATGTGTTTGTTTCCTTCTAAAAGTGTACACACTAATTTTTTTCCCGGTAATCCACTCATTTCTATTTGCTCTAAAGGAAACTTTTCTTTTGGTGTATTTAAAAGAATCATTTCTTCATGCTTTCGTATTTTAGTGAAAGAGCATCCTCTTCCTATTCATCTTATTGTGTCATCCAATTTCACATTTTCGATTTGGGTTTTAAAATAATTACATTTCTTTCTAATTTTCTGCATTAGCTCACATTAATTGAGGGCAACCTATATGCTTTGGAGGTCATGACCAGGTGATGGTTGACAAATGAACCATAGAAAAACACTTCTATATTTTTCTCTTTCTTTGAGTCTTACCAAACCACACAAAAATTCAAATACATACATTCTTAAACAACATCTTACCTGGAAGAAGCTGTAGGTGATCACATGATCACGACATAGTGGGCACCCAGCTCACTACTCTATCGAGTCATACTTCAAAGTGAAGCTCGCCCCACCATAACAAACCTGAAACCTCACCCTTTAGATCTCCTTCTTTGTAGGAAGCCATCCTCACCAAAACTCTATTTCGTAATTCATGTGTCAGTCTCTAAATAGCATAAGCTAAAAAAACATAATAGAAAAGGGCACTCTTAGGATCACATTTTCTTAGTGTTTCTACTTGGTTTGTGTTTTGAGGTGAAAGATCACATTCATCACTTTTTTGTTCATCCATGCACACTCCTCATCATAAATGGTGTATTCCGGCTTCACCTGAGTGTTCTGGGTCATATCACCATCATTCCTAGAATTCTAGGTCTGATTCCACATCAAATTCTAATTCACAACCACTTTTTCTCATCATTGTTTCAATCTCACAGTAACCATCATCGGTTACCTCTGACCGCCATTGGTTAAACTCAAGAGACATCAGTTCCAGGTCCTTTTGCTAACCTACTGAAAAGGACATTCTCACTTCACTTTTTTCTACTTTCCACAGTCTCTGTCACTATCATTTTTTTCCCATTAACATTTTACACATCCCTAGATTTGGCATACTTGTCAGTTTTTCCTTCTACCTCGTTGTTTACTCACTGTACATTTTCTATAGTGACCGGTAGTGGTTACCCCTGACCGATGTCGGTTTTCCCTAACCGGCATTGGTTAGCCTGTTTCACATTTCACCCACTATTTGTTACTTCATCCATTTTTTTCCTGTTGTTCTCTGTACCATTTACAGAGAAGCAGCCTTATCCGATCGCACTAGTTCACATGGTATCGACCAAGACAAGTGAATGCCCTTGTGTTTCACACCAATTGTCAACCACTCTCACGTAGTCCCTCACCACCTTCTATTTTATCACCATCCATGGATCCCATCCATCCTAATACTATCGCTACCGGAGATGAGGAGTTCACACGACTCCTTGACCAGAACCCTATTGCCTTGTAGTTTTACCTCTCCCATTCATCCACTCAAGATGCCTCGGGTCAATTGATATACAACATGCCCGTATCTATCCCCTAATTCTCACACTCACTTCCGCATCAGCCCCATCTAGCTCTATACTACCTACCGCATCCACCTTACCCCGGTCATTTCACGTTAGGTCCTATACCCACTATGACTACCGCGTTTGTTACCTTTGTAGCATCCATTACATCCACCATACCCTCGGTGACTACCCCAAACACAACCTCATCCACCCCTAATGTCTCACACATACCCATAGCTACATTCCCACCTCCTAGTTGTCGGTGACCCCTACCTCATTTCGAACGTAGTTCTTTCCATTCCACAATAATTAGCCTCTATTGCCACTAGGGTTACCACGACCCCTCCTCCTCCATATACATATTACCAACAACCACCTATTTCTTCTATTATTCATTTTGGGTACATAACCCCTATTTCATTGCCTTTTTCTCCACCACCTTACATGGCAGCCCCATACACTGGAATGCCACACCCATTGTATACCCAAAACCAACCTCCTCACATTATAGGAGGCATCCAATCATCACAACCCACTAATGACCTAATTAAATTTATGATGGATAAGATGTAGACACTGGAGGCATTGGTTTCAGCTCTCATATGAGCTTCTTACCTATGATGAGATTTGTAACGAGCCTATTCACCCATCCATTCCTATCTGTTCATACCCTGTGCGTTGGGAAATGCCAAAATTCAACCGCTTCAATAGTAAGGAAGACCCACAATAGTATTTTCACTCATTTAAACATGGATGTTATTTGATTTCTCATGATGATGCCTTACTTTTGAGAACTTTTCCCATGTCCTCTCTCTCGCATTAGATTGGTATAGTGGGTTACCCAAACACTCCATATTTTCATTCAATCAAGTAGCCCAAGATATTTTGTATCATTTCTCTATCAATATCACCAAGAAAGTTACCATGAATGATCTATATTCCACACGTCGCAAGACGAGGATGAATCTATCTTAGATTTTGTCACTTCGTGGCGCATCCCGATCAATCAAATTACCTTTCAATTACCACAAACCTGAACTCATCGAGATCTTAACCCGAGCTTGTTCGACATATCTCCCCGACCTTTCAGGTCCAAAATTTTAGAACATTCGATGAGGCATTCACTATGGCACGAATGTTAGAGATTCGGGCCATCGAAGAGAAGAAATCCAATTACAAAATAAGAATACGAAATTCAAGTCAAATGTAACCTACTCTTCTTCCAAACCTCCAACCAATTACTCAAAGGCTAAAGGTACCACTAACATCGTGGCATTCAAGGCCAGCCTAGCTCATTCATCCAATCAGCTACACCCTCATCTAATCTATTACCCTTTTAGGATTTTCGATTCAGACAAGAGAAGAAAAAATATGCCCCAATTGGGGAACCTTACTCTTATATTTTAGAAAAGCTTATCAAAGCTAGTGCCATCACTCTTCCACCCATAAAACCACACACTAGTTTTGACCCTACTCGCCCCATGCCCACATGGTATAAGGAACAATATTTCTATAACTATCACCGAGTGAAGGGTCATAGTGATGGTAACTGCATCACTTTTAAGAATATTGTCAAAGAAATGCTCAAGAAAGGTGAGTTGACTATGGATAATCCCAATGCCA
The DNA here is from genome assembly GCA_018340775.1 of Taxus wallichiana var. yunnanensis. Lineage (NCBI taxonomy): Eukaryota > Viridiplantae > Streptophyta > Pinopsida > Cupressales > Taxaceae > Taxus > Taxus wallichiana. The sequence goes on along the minus strand of CM031241.1, from coordinate 666,180,920 downwards.
CCCCTAACCAAAATCTACAAATCTTTAAAAAACCATTTCCCAATCATACCCGTTCATCCAATCAAACAGTGAGACATCCACTCACGATACCCATACTTGTGAGGTCCATATGATCTTTAACGAGGTACTTGTTCACTGTCAATTACCTCACATCCTTTCCATAGAGGAAATCCTAGCCCGAAATCCTCATTCCACGTTTGAACCAATCATCTCTATTCCTTCACTAATAGAAGAACACCTTCATCTCCTACATCACCTATGGAGAAGTCCTCTTCTAACATTGAGACCATCTCACCCCTAGCTTACGCACTTAGAGAGTCTTTACCTACCATACCTCCTCAACCCACACAGAGCACCCATTACCTCCTCCACCCACAAAGGAGCACCTATTTCCTCTCCCTCGTAAAGGAGCACCCATCACATCCTCTACCCATGAGGAGCACCTATCCATTTCTCCACTTATTGAGGAACTCCCATCATCTCTTCCACTGTCATAGACTGGTGGAGATACCTTGCCTCTTGGCGAGCATTCTCCATCAGCTACCCAACATCCAATAGACCTACTTTCAGCTCTCTTACCCACATAAGGTGAAGCTAGTTGATTCCCTTTCTCTAAGATGCATTTTATAGGAATTCCCTTTAGGTCCTCACTAACTCTACCTACAGTCATGCCGGTCTCACATTTGGTGATCACTTAGAGTATGTGGATAGAGCTTTGTTATGGGGGTGCCTCTTACTCCCTGTCTCAATGCAAATGTAGAGATCCTCGATGACACCTCCACTATCTACCCAAGCCCATTTCCACCCATAAAACCCAATACAACCACTATTGTCATGGCCCCTTCCATGATACCTGCTAGCACTCACACCACACCCTTACCCATAACCTGACCTATACCTAAATCTAAACCCATACCCACAACATTTATCTCCACTAAACCTATTACCACTTTAGGGTCACCTCGACCACCAACCTTACTCATCCACCTATTAAACTGGATTTAGCTACATCCTCCAACATCAATACCACACCTACTTTGACACCCAAACCCAAGAAACAAACTCATCGGTCTCATATCCCAACTACACCAACCACACCCGCACTTGTCCCGTCTACCTTAAAACCTCAAATTTGCCCAACATGGTCAAGCACCCTTCGCCAATCCAAAAGGAATAACAGAACCACCCATTCCTACCTCACAAATCTCTAACCTCACGAGGCACACAACATGACTAATATCCTCACTGCAGTCTCTTTACCACCAATACCTTCGATACCTTCAACCATTGCTTCACTAGCCACTACACTTTAGTCATTGTCTCTCACATCTCAAGCATGACTCATGTCATCTACCTTCATAGCACCCTCGTTATCCCTGTGGGTAACTCACCCTATTCCTCCATATACTTTTCCTTCTTGACCCAGTATACCCACATCACCTTTACCCAAGAAGGTGTAACCCAAAAACAAAACCCCACTACCCCATAACAAGGTAGTCAAAACAACCCCACACCCTCCTACCCTTCCATCTATTGTACCCCTACCTAAATGAACCTAACCGATACCTCAAACCACACCGGCACCTAAACCCATAGCTTAACCTGTTCCTACTCTTCCAAAAATAATTCCCTGACAACCAACCACACCTACACCCAAACCCACATTCACTTCCCATTGTGATCCACTAGTAGGGTCCTATTCAAAATTTTAACCAACCTCCTTGAGACTTATATTATCACATTACCACCACTCTAACCTTATGATCCCCTCAAATCCAAGCTAAAGGGGTTTGATGAAACTAAAACTTACACATACCATTGTGTGCCAAGGAACGATGTGGAGAATTGGAAGGCCTTGAAAACCATCCTTATCTAATTGTGTCTGCTTGAAACTAACTTTGATGACGATGACCTTCTTGATGAGGATCCTGCTTCACTTACACCCATTCCCACACTACCCACTCAACAACCACAACCTCCACTCTCACAGCTCTTAGAACCACACACAAAGTTTGAAATTAATATGGTTCACATTAGAGAACTTGCCACACCACCATCCAAATGTCGTTACGCCCAACCGACCTCACAGGCTTTTCTCCTCCCAGAGGTTTTTTTCCCTTTATGTCATTATACCACTTACCCTACACCTTCTCCATTTGACAATTTTCCTCAAATCAACATGGTACGTGTCACTACACGTGTGCGTAAGGGTAAATAAAAGGTAGCTGACCCACTAACCACTCTTATACCCAACATACCATCTACCTCCATACCTAAAATAACTATCCACGCCCCACATACCCCATTTCTAATGGTATCACACATCGCACCATGCTCAAACAATTACACCAAACTCCACTCAAAATTTCCTTATATGACCTCATCCAAACCTCAGAATCCCATTGTCAATCCCTCATGGAGGTTCTTCAATCTATCGAGGTTTTACCCAATGACCCTACACCCATAGCCTCCATTATCACACCCCATCATGTAGCCTCTCTCACCAAATTACCACCTTCATCCCCACCTCACCTTGTTCACCAAGTGGCCTCCCTTAGCTTCTCAGAGGCAGAGATCACGCCATACCAAAATGATGACCTGACCTAACCCTCTTCATCTCTGTACACATTGATGACATACGGGTATGCCGTGTGATGATTTATGGAGGTGCTAGCATTAACAACATTTCATCCCATGCATTTTCTCAAATGTGCATACTGACAATTACATGAACAAACATCTAGATATGTTGTGTTCATTCAATGACGCTATCACCTCCACACTAGGCACTATCATCCTTCATGTTCGCATGGGCCCCGCACTGTTGCAGAATTGTTTTAAGTTTTGGAGGGGGAATTCTAATATAGTTTGTTGCTTGGTAGACCCTGGATCCATGTCATGGGTTGTGTTCCTCCATTTTACACTATTGTGTAAAGTTTGGACATGAAGGACACACTTATACCATTCCAACTGACCCATCACCTTTCAAAACATGCAACATGCTTTACCGACACAACGATGTACTCATATCGGTCAAGCTATCTACTTATGCAACCAATACCACTTCACCTACACCTATACCTCCACCTACCTGTACCACCACTATTTTTACCGTATATACATCCCCTACTCCTACCACCGCTATAACCTCCATGGCTAACCCATTAGCTTCCCAATCTATCAACACCATCTCCACATCGACCTCTGACACATCTTCCATACCAGCTACCCACATACTAACCACCGATCCCTTGGAAGGTGTTTTTCAATGCCTCACTCTAGGGGAGTGCCGCCTATATAGTTTCAACACATTCCTTACTCCGCACGAGTATGAAGCCTTCACCAGCACCCTCGCTATGATCACCGTATAGGAGAATGCATCCTTTATGGTCCTCCTCATCTTCATACTAGTCTCAGTTATGGGGGACTTGATACTACCACCTACACACCTGAACCACCATCACAACCCCGCCCATTTTCCGCTGACTTCTAATTACTTACCAATCACTGTTTTTCCCACACCTTCCGCATCATTGTCCATGGAAGGGTTTTGGTTTTTTATTTTATGAGCAAGGTCGCCATACCATTATTCCATGTACCACCCGTAAACATAATGACTGGAGTGGTATTGGCTTCCCTGAACCTTCTACTAAATGTGCCCATATTGAATTCATTGAGGACCCTAGCCCTTCTCCACTTTCATCACCACCCTCAACAATGGCATCGATGGATCCTAAATCCATCCCTCCTAATTTTTTTTTTTCATAAAACCATTTCCTTAGAGCCTTTGAATTATCAATGCGAAGGCGAGGCCCCTTCCACTCTCCCATTTCCCCGTATCCCGAGATTATCAATGACGACACACCTACCATTAATGTCGTTCAATGTCGGGATGATAAATCCAAACTCACCTACCTTGGTATAGAAGACTCATATATTCATTGGTCTTTACCCTCACGAGACACAAACCATGTTGAATGAATCGATTATTGAGATCAACATTCTTACTCAGATGACCCGAACATCCTAAAGATCGACAATATTTAGATCTGTCTTGAACAAGAATCCATCACTTCCTTTCTCTAAGATCATAACCACGCTTTTGCTTGGTCTTATGTAGACATGCCCGGTATTGACCCCACCATAGTGGTCCACAATATCGTAACCATTCCCGATGCCAAACCTATCAAACAAAAGCTGAGGAAAATGCACCCTCGCATTACTCTTCTCATCAAAGAAGAACTTTAGCATCTTCTTTTGTTTCCTTCATCTTACCCATTGATCATCCTCATTGGATTTCTAACATTGTCCCTATTACTAAAGCAACAGGGGGACTCCATATTTGCATGGAATTCCATGACCTCAACCTTGCCTACCTGAAAGATGACTTTCCCTTTCCTGGTATTAATCAACTGGTTGACCTCACCGCAGTCACTAGATGCTCTCACTCATGGTTGGTTTCTCATGTTATAACCAAATTTTGCTTGCCCAGAAGATTAGCACAAGACCACATTCATTACCCCTTAGGAAGCTGTCATCACCAATCCGACACTATGATAATTCTTCAGGGAACTCCTCGTGCTATGATTATTTACTAATGCATGACCTTTAGTTTGGTGGATGTAATCTAAAAAAAAACAACAACATAACACAATAATACCATCGACTATGATTAAGACGGAATGATGACAAATATGAAATATCAAAGTAAATTATAATATTAACATGAAATTGTTACAATCTCACCCATGAGGTACTTCAAGTGTTATTGAATTCACTTGCCTTTCACCAAGACTATGGGAGAAACTTTACAATTACACCTCTTAATGGCTTCTTCAACACACCTTTAAACTGATGCTTCCTTTACACACTTCATACAATATTTCTCACTACTTCTTTCTATGCTAAATGAGGGGGTGGCCTCTCTATTTATAGAAATTCTAGGCTTATCCATCTTATCTCTAAGATAGGATAAGAAATCCACTGACGAATCATATTCCATACCTTAACTCTTATCTCGTACATGTAAGCTTATCTTCTAAGATAAGATAAACCTTATCATTTTACATAGGTTCCACATTTTTAGACTTTTTACAAATAAAATACACAAAATATTTATGACCTCACTCCTTGTCCTTATTACCAATATAATATTTCTAATTCCTAATCATGTAGACCCTACTTCTCTAATTACCCAAACTTTGACATTTTAACATTACCGGACCACTTTACAACAAATATTTACTTTTTACAACATTCCTATTGTACTTTGTATTGCTACTGTACTCCACATTATTGGCGACATTGTATCGATGCGCCGTTATCTTCTATCGACACTACTACTAATTATACTTAACAACATCCTATTCCTAATACATACATTAATGAAATAGAAATTATGGAGGAAAATTTTAGTGTCGAAAAAACCTTTTGCTTTATCGAGTCATGCCTTTTGGCCTTAAAATGTTGGTGCTTTATATATCAGCGTCTTTATGAATTACATCTTCCATGATATCATGCATCGCATATTATAAGATTACATGGATGATATCTTGGATAAATCTAAACACCACGCCAGTGCACCTTGCTATCCTTGAAACCATCTTTGATCGCCTCATTAAATATTGTGTCCGCCTTCAACCTAAAAAGTGCGTCTTCTTTGTTCTCTCGGGAAAACTCATGGGATTTATTGTTTCCCTCTCGTGGTCCCATTTTAACATATTAGAACGAATTCATTCATCAAAAGTTTATTAAGGGGGCTATCTATTTTATTTTTTTTTTATTTTTTGATAAGTGCTTTCTAGTTCTAAATACATAATTTAGAACTCACATGATCATAACAATCATTCTTATAACAGATAACCATATGCATTTGTCTTTATAATGACTCGAAGTGTGTACCACCGATCTATTCATTCCATGATTCAAGAATTTTTTTGTTGATCTACCGATCTATTCATGAGTATCATAGAGTTGGCATTTTTATTTTAACACTTCACTCTTGCGGTTCTCTTCCCTAATCTGGGATTTCAGAATGCTCTATCCAAGGAACCTATCTAAATAATTGTTACCACTATTCATCGGCATCACGTCCCTCAGACTAGGTGACATAGGACAACGCAATCAGCTTGCGATACTTTGGCCAAAGATTTGAAACATACTGTTCATGTCTCGTATTCCTTGATGGCATACTCATCAATCTGGAATACATCCTTCACCCCACTCCGATGTTAATTAGAATGTCTTATACTGACTTCTGTCAGCCTCCCCTGTCCCAAGTCATTCACTCAGGAATGGATTAATAACATGACAACGTTATAAGGATGCTCTCGAGGACTAGGGTAAGCTGACATACTGGGTCAACCCTAGTTAACCCTATGTGTCAAGGTACCCCGAGTCTCCAAGGGCAGCCTCATAACATGACCATGTTCCTAACCAGTCCCAGAGTAAAAACTTGTTCGAGTTTAAGGTGTAAATCTTAACGATCAATGCAAAGGGTGTCGCCAAAGGACACCTGCATTATTGTATCCTCGTGAAGATCCTAATCTTCTCGAAGGTACAACCCTACAGTTGACATGTGTCGACATCCTACAAAACCCTCGGAAAGATTTACATAACTACAAGGAGTTACTTAAGTTGAGTTGAAATTAAATTTTAAGACTCTCCTATCTGGGTAGTCTTTTCCCAACCCCTGGGTTCCTCACCTTTGAGTTGCCTTACTTAATTAAGATCCATTTCACAGAGAGAAGTTTAATAAGATTTGAGATCTCGTCAAGGAGATCATTGATTCACAATAATCTTAATCAACGAAATTAGGCAAGTAGCCCTAAGTCCTCTCATAAGGATGCTAACTATACCCATATGAGTTTATATCAGTTCTCAAAACTAAAATATATCTTACTTATTGTTATTAAGATATAGTGATTTAAAATCATCAGTTACGTTGTCTTGACTTAGATCATGGATAGGAAGTAATAGATTACTCTTCCTGTTTCAGCTACCTATTGAGATGTAGTTTAACCTTAACTTCTCGTAAACAGTGGACTAATTTCCAATTTTAGCCTTATTCAAAACATAAAAGAATTACTAATCATTCACGAAGTATTCAGTCACATAATCTTTACAAGGCCTACTTAGAGAATCCAAATAACTCTATGGTATAAAATAATAAAAATGCACTTAAAATCAATCGAACCTAAGAAGATCAATCCATCAATTAAAAATGCAGCCACATAAGTAACAATTTTCCCTTTTCATTTATTTCCAAGCCATACAATTACAACTTATGCACTTTGGCATATTGGATACAATACTCAACAACAAAAGAACAACTTTCTTACTATAGTACAATTAGAGATATCAAATAGGAATTCATCATAAAACCAGATTAAACAATCTGAGCATCATATCAGATCTGCGTGCCTTTATCACTTACAATGTCCATCTGCAAAAATTGCTAGCACAGGTCAGTTCTGTGAACTGAGCATGATAAGCACTAATTCTTAAAACAATTGCATTCTACCAATTGCTCTCATTAAACAACCTGTTTAAATGAAATCATTTCTTCAAATCCTTAAACATGAATCAGGCTAATCATCTTTCTACAATTCTAACATGACTTTAATGCATGACTCATATTATAGCTGCCAATTAAACCTAAATATTTTTCAGATGATTCATCATATATATTAGAGACTAAGAAGAAAAAAATGAATCCAAAACATCCATCCATCTGAATCCCAAGGACAACAATAATCCAACAAATAATTCCATACAAAAAGAATTCCTATTAGTTCGTGTATCCAACAGGTATATTTTTAACAATTCCACAAAGGCAGATTATAACATCCAACAAGCTCAACTGACGGGATTCCTTTATATTCATAACATTATTTCAATGGTATTGACAAGTATATCAACTTATACTACAATACAATTTTTATAAAAGTGGATAACCAAACAACCCAAACAAGATATTATAACCGTTAATAAAGCAGGAGACCCGGTCAAGAGTCAGTACTTACCAGTCTCTCCATACAATTTAACAGTCTATTCTTCTTAAGCCCGTACCGTAGAGTTCACATAAGGATACAAAAGAAGAAAGCACTCATAGTTTCTAGACAAGGAGAGAATATTTTCTTATTCCTACAGTTATATAACAACATATACTTTACAACTTAGGAGAAAGAAACAGAGGCAATCAGATTTCCATTCCAATCATGTTCAGGACTGTACCAACTTCTCAAGAGTAACGCATATACATTCAATCTTGAATTCAATAAGGAAGAAGAGAAGGCACGAAATTCAACACCCATCCCTTCCAAATACAAACCTGATTTCCATCCATGCAGATCCAGGATTACCCATACGTTATTAAAAATCAGAGTTCCTCAAGCAAGATTTCTCTCGGTCAGGATGTGTTCCCATTAACCAAGCAAGGTCGTAAAGAAAACAATAACTTCACTAATATTTCATCTTATACAGAACCTATATTCATTGACCATCCAGACCCTTTTCACAGAGGTGCAGGCTCAAATATAACATACATTATACGCATGCGACTAAATCAGTCGAGCTCAAAAGAAGAAACTATAGTTTCCTCACAATTCAATTATAAAATCACCTGTAGCTATTAAGCAATACAAGAGCTCTTGCGACCAAGTAATAATCAATAAACCAACCAAATTAGACACAACAATTCCATCCATGTCATTCTTCAAACATGAAATTATCCAATGCAATCATCTGACATGGCACAATCAGGAACTCATTACCCCAGTCGAACAAGAGACTGGGTAGCATCATGAACAGAAGTCGAAACCATATGCAATCACAAGCAACATTTCGACAGAGTCAAATCAATATGTATACACAGCAAGGACTTCAACAGAAGTCGAGCCAACACGTAAACACATCAAGGACTTCAACAGGAGTCGAGTTCACATGAGAACACTGCAAGGACTTCTACAGAAGTCGAACCAAAATGAAAACACAGTAAGGACTTCAACAGAAGTCGAATCAACATGTATACACAGCAAGGTTTCAACAAAATTTGAATTCATAAGAAAACACTGCTAGGACTTCAACAGAGTCGTGTTCATATATAATCCTTGCAAACATTTCAACAGAGTCGAACCAAAATGAAAACGCAGTAAGGACTTCAACAGAAGTCGTATCTATAACATAAACTCAGCAAAGACTTCAACAAAAGTCGAACCAATATGAAAACACAGCAGGGACTCCAACAGAGTCGTGTTCATATGTAATCAACACACATTTCAACAGAGTCGAACCAAATGTAAACACAACAAGCATTTTAACAGAAGTCAAAATCTATAAGTATACCCAGCAAAGATTCAACAAAAGTTCAACAACATGCTAACACAGCAAGGTCTTCAGCCGAAGATGAATCCAAAAATAAATACAACAAAACATTTCAACAGAGTCTTCGCATAACCAGGGATTCCTAAATCCACAAGAAAAGAAGAACCCAATACATTGCTTCAAACCAACTGTGCAAAGATCACCTGAACAGAGTTGTTTTAATGAAAGCATTTGAAGGAAAGCAAGATTTTTAAAAGTTAGGGCCTATCATGCCTGATAGTGTCGCTTAAAAATGAAGAAGACCTCTGAATGTGCTCGCACCTTCTCTTCTTCTTCCACGATAGATTAAACAACAATAAATTGTTACCTTCATGCCTTATAAACTTTCCCCGATAGAGAAGGAAGCTAGAAATTCTCAAATTTTCCATGCAACACAGAGTAGACGACTGGTTCGAAGAACCAGTGCTCAAGCAGAGAGAAAAACGGAATGCATGGAAAACCAAACAACCAAACAATTTTCCATTTGCATGCCTTCCCAAGCAATCCACGCTCGGGAACCAAAGTTCATTAATTGCATTAACTCCCATCTTCCTGCCTATTCTCCATTGCCACCGACCGCCAAAGTTGGTGATTGCCAAAAGAAAACAAACAACCATTCCTATATTTGGTGATACTGCCACGTCAGGTCATATAGCCATTTGCAACCTCCACCAAATCTGACAGCATCCCAAGTCCTTCCATCCTTATCTCCCTCATAAATGCCATGGAAACCACCACCCATGACTCGCGCCCCTTCATAGGTCCCCCTCCATTCTTATCATTAGTTAAGATAGGTTAGAAACATAGGTTAGATCATAAGGTAAGACATTAGTCTTACTTCCATAGTGCTAGGTGTAGCTAACCTTAGGAGCATTAAGCTTATAGTTTAGGGCTAGGTTAGATTAGCAATTATTTAACCAATAGGTTATAGTTTAGGTTAAGGTTATTAACCTTAACGAATCCAATCTAGGTCTCCCAAGTAGGACCAATCAGTATTAGAGCCAAACAGGGTAAAACATTCCTGTAAAGGATCCTATCTGGCATTGCTAATTAAGCTTACTGTATACCCAAGAACATCTTACCTGGCTTAAGGTCTAGGCCTTCCTGATGTTACGATATCTGGAACCAAATTTCATTTATCATGATCAGCCTGAGTTAAACTCCGGAATTGTTCATTCAAACTCACTCAGACCTTGTAACTTTCGTAAGGTCCATAAATTTTGTTCATCCTGAATAAGCTAAAAACATTCCTTGGATCGATACAACTGATCCAAGGCTGAGTCAAAGATCTTCAAGAGAAAAGGAGATACAATCCATATCAAGCATGACTTCACAACCCAAAGGAACATGTCCTTATACAGAAGAAATCATATATCAACACTTGAATGCTCAGGAGGAAGTAACAATAGTTCAGGGTGTTACATGCTTCCCTCCTAAAAGATTCATCGTCCCGATGATTACATATTTTGATTTACCTTTAGGTCAACCAATTTATTAGTTCACAATACAAGAGACCAATTCCAACATGAATTATTTCTTAAATCAATGTCATGATACAATTTATTCAACCTGAATAATGTTTGCCTCAAGCTGGCTTTCATAAAGACATGAAAAAGATAAGTTCATAATAATTAAATTTTTTTGTCAACAGATTCCATTCTGTTCAAAAAGAAAGGGAAAAGCAACTTTCATCTCTTCCATATTTTCCCAAGTTGCACTCTCTTCATTAAACTGGTCCCACTGGACCTTACATTGTTGTATTTCACGATTTCTCAAATGCAATTGGTGAGTTTCCAGCACTCGTGTGGGTTTAACCACGATTATTCCTAGGTCTTGGACCTGCAAGGAATTCTAATTTAAAACATGTGACAAGTCTAAAACATATTTCTTAAGCAAAGAAATATGGAAAACATCATGCATGCGAGACAAAGTAGGTGGTAATGCTAATCGATAAGCTACAGGATTGATTATTTCGACAATTTCGAAAGGTCCCACGTAACGAGGTGACAACTTGGCAGCCTTGCCAAAAGTTATAGAACTCTTTCTGGGTTTAACACGAAGAAATTTTTTTTCACCAAGTTCAAACTTTCGATCAACCCGCTTTAGGTCAGCATAGCTCTTCTACCTATCTGCTACTTCCTTCAATCGTTCACGAATCATCTTAACTTGTTGTTCCATTTCAGTGAGGATTTCTGGCCCAATTACCATTCTGTCCTCAATACTATCCCAACTAACAGGGGTTCTGCACTTTCTCCCATAAAGTGCCTCAAAAGGTGCCATTTTAAGAGATGAGTGATAAGTGTTGTTGTATGCGAACTCAACTAATGGAAGATACTCTTCCCATTTATACTGTTGATCCATGTAATACATTCACAACATATCTTCCAACACTTGATTTACTCTCTCAGTTTGTCCATCTTTTCGGATGATATGCAGAACTGAAGTTTAGTTTCGTTCCAAGAGCTGTATTAAGCATTTGCCAAAATCTTGATGTCATTCTAGGATCCCTGTCAGATATAATTAATTCTAGGTACTCCATGCAACCTGAAAATTTCGTGCACGAATATTTTTGCTAACACTGGAGAATCATCCTTCAGATTTCCAGCGATGAAATGAGCTACCTTTGTTAGTTTGTCTACAACTACCAAGATAACATCATGTTTATTTCTCGACATAGGCAACCCTTGTACAAAGTCCATGCTTATTACTTGCCATTTATACTGCGGTATGCTATGGGGATATAATAGTCCAGCAGGGTGCATGTGTTCTACCTTAACCCGCTGACATTCCAGACAATGAGTCACAAAATCAATAACATCCTTTTTCATACCTTTCCAAAAGTATTGCTGTTTTAGATCAGCAAGCATTTTTGTGATACCCGGGTGTCCAGAGAAGGGTGAATTATGAAATTCAACTAACAATTTCTTTCTCAAATCATTTAACAAAGGTACATATACCCTATTTTCATAACGTAAGATTCCTTCATTATCAAAATGAAAACCTTTATACCTTTCATCCTTTGGTTCTGTAGCAAGTGCTGCTTTTACTTGCTGAAAGTATATATCAGATTCTGAGGCACTTTTTACCTCATCTTTAAACTGAGTTCTTAATGTTATAAGAGCAGAAATGTGCTTCCTACGACTTAGAGCATCCGCTACTCTATTCTCTTTCCCTTTGATGTAGCTAATATCAAAATCATATTGAGATAAAAACTCTAACCACCTTCGCTGTCTTGCATTTAGGTTAGGCTGAGTGAAAATATATTTCAGCCCTAAATGATCAGTTTTCAACTCAAAAGGTTTCCCAAGTAAATAGTGCCTCCATACTTGAAGCACATGAACAATTACAGCAAGCTCTAAATCATGAGGGGCATAATTCAGCTCATGTAACTTAAGTTTTCTACTTTCATATGCTATGACTTGATCATTTTGTAACAAAACACCTCCAAGGCCTTCCCCAAAAGCATCCGTTACAACAAGTAAAGTTCCCATTAGGGTCTGGTACTGCTAATATAGGTGTTGAAGTCAACTGGATTTTCAAACTTTTGAAAGTAGTTTCACACTTATCATTCCAAATAAATTTCTTATCCTTCTTCTCGCAATGAAGTTATTGGTGCAAAAAACCACTTTAGAAAAATCCTTAACAAATTTTCTATAATAACCAGCAAGGCCCATGAAGCTTCTTACTTCATGTACATTCTTTGGTGCAGGCCACTTGGTTATTGCCACTATTTTTGAAGGATCTACTGCAATTCCCTCTTTACTAATAACATGACCCAAATAGTGAACTTCAGTATCAAAGAAAGAACATTTGGATAACTTACCGTACAACTTTCTTTTTCTCAATATTTCCAAAACTATCTTCAAATGCTCATTGTGCTCTTCGAAACTTTTAGAATATATGAGAATATCATCCAAGAATACAAGCACAAATTTGTCCAAATATTCTTGAAAGATATTATTCATTAAGTTCATAAAAGCTGCATGGGTGCATTAGTTAATCCAAAGGGTAAAACCGTGAACTCATAATGTCCGTACCTGGTTCGGAAAGTTGTTTTATGAATATCTCCTTCTCTAATCCTTAATTGATGATAACCAGATCGAAGATCTATCTTGGAATAAACCACTGCTCCACGCATCTAATCAAATAGATCATCAATCCTTGGAAGTGGGTATCTGTTCTTAATTGTTGCTTTGTTCAACATCCGATAATCAATACATAGTCTAAGTGTTCCGTCTTTCTTTTTTACAAATATTACTGGCACTCCCCAAGGTGAAACACTTGGTCTAATCAAGCCCTTAGACAAAAGTTCTTGCAATTGTGCCTTAAGCTTGACTAACTCTGTAGTAGTCATCCGATAAGGTGCCTTAGAAATAGGTTCCGTCCCTGGTTTGATTTCAATGGTGAAATCAAATTCCCTCTTAGGTGGTAAACCTGGTAATTCCTCCGGAAATACATCCTTAAAACTTTGCAACAGTGGAAATCGTTTCATGGAATCACCATCTTCTTCTAAAAATTCAGATATCTTTACTGCATATAAGGTACATCCTTTGTTTTTAGCCTTTTTAAGTTGCATAGCTGACAGTTTTCTAACTGAAATTTCCTATTTCACACCTTGAATCTCTACTGCTTTCAGTCGATCATCTAAACATCTTATATTCTTTTCAAAGTAGTCTACTTTTGCTTTATGGTCAGCTAACCAATTAACACCGATGACAATGTCATAGGATCCCAAAGGTGTAACATAGAGGTCAACTTCCGTGGAAAAGTTAGGTAAGTCAAGGACTGCCCCAAAAAGACACATACTCACTGTATGAACAGAGTTATTACCATACTGTACAGTCCAAGATTTATCCATTTTTCTAGCTTTTCTTTTAAGTTTAGAAGCAATTTTACTAGAAATAAAACATTCAGTAGCTCCTGTATCAAAAAGAATAGTGACAGGTATGCCAAATAACTTACCCGGAACTTCTATAGGTGTCACTTGCTTTTCAGCTTGCTTGTCTGCTACTGCAGCATGTATCTTATGCTACTGATTACGATCATCCTTCTTCAAAGGGCACTGATTTGCGTAGTGGTCTTTGCCACAATTGTAGCAGCCTCCTACAGGTCCCTTTTTAGGCTCAAAATTACTTCTAGCCTTAAAATTATCATGTTGTCCTCCATAGGGCTTCTGCCCATTGTTATAATTTTTGGAAAAACTATCCCTTACATTTCCAGCAGGCTTATTCGCTATCATTTTCTTACTATTATCCACTGGAAACTTACTTCTGTTTCCAAAATTTTTCCATGGCCCCTTCTTGGGTGCAAGTGAAGTTGAAGAAGGGTTTGCAATCTTCTTCCGCACTTCCTCTTTATGAGCAGAAATAGCCTTTAATTTCTGTTCTTGCCTTATGGCCTTTTCAACAACCCCTTCCATAGTGGTTGGGCTGTGAACATCGACCTCTCCTCCTATCACGGGATTTAGTCCCATGATAAATTTTCGTATTCTGAACTTCTCGTCAGTTTGATATTGCGGTACGTACTTGAGGAGTTTCGTAAACCACTCCTAGTATTCAGTTACCGTTAGCTTCCCTTGAGCTAAGTTCTAGAATTCTGTCATTTTTTGATCATAGAAAAGTTGTGGCAGCCAACGTTGCCTAAAATAGCCCTTAAATTGATCCCAAGTGATATTGGTCTCATCAATATTTAGCTCATCTTTACGGCTATCCCACCATGAAGATGCTTCGTGGGAAAGCTGATAGGCTCCCCAAATAGCTTTGGTTTCCTCAGAGAAGTTTCTTATTGCAAAGTACTTTTCCATTTTTCACGAGCCAATTCTCAACTCCATCTCCTAATGTGGTGCCATCATATTTAGGTGGACTTATCCTTTTTATATCATTAGTGAGTTCGCTGCCAACCTGGCCTTTTTGTTTTCTGGTTGGACAGGTACATTTCTAGTGTTATTACCAACACCCATATTGGGGTTGTCCTCAGGAGGTAGCTGATTGTCGTTACTAGCTTCTTCATCCTCCTCATTTCCCATTACTTGCTGTTCAAGTACAGCCAAACGATCTCTTGTGTCCAATAGGGCAGCAAGGATCTCATCAAGTTTTTGGGTTGTTGCTGCCCCTTCCCCTGGTGGAGCATTATTCGCAACGTTCCCTCTTGTTCTAACCATTTTTTGTTACAAGAAAATTCAGGTTTTTATCAGATTATGGACACAATAGGTCCAAGAGCTGCAACCTTCAGCTCTGATACCAAGATGTAACATTCCCATTTTAACATATTAGAACAATTTTTATTTTTTTTGATAAGTGCTTTCTAGTTCTAAATACATAATTTAGAACTCACAGATCATAAAAATCATTCTTATAACAGATAACCATATGTAGCTGTAATGACTTGGTGTACCACCGATCTATTCATTCCATGACTCGGTGATCTACCGATCTATTCATGAGTATCATAGAGTTGGTGTTTTTATTTTAACACTTCACTCTTGCGGTTCTCTTCCCTAATCTAGGATTTCAGAATGCTCTGTCCAAGGAACCTATCTGAATAATTGTTACCACTATTCATCGGCATCACGTCCCTCTAGACTAGGTGACATAGGACAACGCAATCAGCAACTTGCGATACTTTGGCCAAAGATTTGAAACATACTGTTCATGTCTCGTATTCCTTGATGACATACTCGTCAATCTGGAATATGTCCTTCACCCCACTCTGATGTTAATTAGAATGTCTTATACTGACTTCTGTCAGCCTTCCCTATCCCAAGTCATTCACTCAGAATGGATTAATAACATGACAACGTTATAAGGATGCTCTCGAGGACTAGGGTAAGCTAACATACTGGGTCAACCCTAGTTAACCCTATGTGTCAAGGTACCCCGAGTCTCCAAGGGCAGCCTCATAACATGACCATGCTCCTAACCAGTCCCAGAGTAAAAACTTGTTCGAGTTTAAGGTGTAAATCTTAACGATCAATGCAAAGGGTGTCGCCAAAGGACACCTACATTATTGTATCCTCGTGAAGATCCTAATCTTCTCGAAGGTACAACCCTGCAGTTGACATGTGTCGACATCCTACAAACCACCTCGGAAAGATTTACATAACTACAAGGAGTTACTAAGTTGAGTTGAAATTAAATTTTAAGACTCTCCTATCTGGGTAGTCTTTTCCCAACCCCTGGGTTCCTCACCTTTGAGTTGCCTTACTTAATTAAGATCCATTTCACAGAGAGAAGTTTAATAAGATTTGAGATCTCGTCAAGGAGATCATTGATTCACAATAATCTTAATCAATGAGATTAGGCAAGTAGCCCTAAGTCCTCTCATAAGGATGCTAACTATACCCATATGAGTTTATATCAGTTCTCAAAACTGAAATATATCTTACTTATTGTTATTAAGATATAGTGATTTAAAATCATCAGTTACGTTGTCTTGACTTAGATCATGGATAGGGAGTAATAGATTACTCTTCCTGTTTCAGCTACCTATTGAGATGTAGTTTAACCTTAACTTCTCGTAAACAGTGGACTAATTTCCAATTTTAGCCTTATTCAAAACATAAAAGAATTACTAATCATTCACGAAGTATTCAGGCACATAATCTTTACAAGGCCTACTTAGAGAATCCAAATAACTCTATGGTATAAAATAATAAAAATGCACTTAAAATCAATCGAACCTAAGAAGATCAATCCATCAATTAAAAATGCAGCCACACAAGTAACAATTTTCCCCTTTTCATTTATCTCCAAGCCATACAATTACAACTTATGCACTTCGGCATATTGGATACAATACTCAACAACAAAAGAACAAATTTCTTACTATAGTACAATTAGAGATATCAAATAGGAATTCATCATAAAACCAGATTAAACAATCTAAGCATCATATCAGATCTGCATGCCTTTATCACTTACAATGTCCATCTGCAAAATTGCTAAGACAGTCGGGATTACGTGAATTGAGCATGATAAGCTCTAATTCTTAAAACAATTGCATTCTACCAATTGCTCTCATTAAACAACCTGTTTAAATGAAATCATTTCTTCAAATCCTTAAACATGAATCAGGCTAATCATCTTTCTATAATTCTAACATGACTTTAACACATGACTCATATTATAGATGCCAATTAAACCTAAATATTTTTCAGATGATTCATCATATATATTAGAGACTAAGAAGAACAAAATGAATCCAAAACATCCATCCATCTGAATCCCAAGGACAAAAATAATCCAACAAATAATTCCATACAAAAAAGAATTCCTATCAGTTCACGTATCCAACAGGTATATTTTTAACAATTCCACAAAGGCAGATTATAACATCCAACAAGCTCAACTGATGGGATTCCTTTATATTCATAACATTATTTCAATGGTATTGACAAGTATACCAACTTATACTGCAATACAATTTTTATAAAAGTGGATAACCAAACAACCCAAACAAGATATTATAACCGTCAATAAAGCAGGAGACCCGGTCAAGAGTCAGTACTTACCAGTCTCTCCATACAATTTAACAGTCTATTCTTCTTATGCCCGTACCATAGAGTTCACATAAAGATACAAAAGAAGAAAGCACTCATAGTTTCTAGACAAGGAGAGAATATTTTCTTATTCCTACAGTTATATAACAACATATACTTTATAGCTTAGGAGAAAGAAACAGAGGCAATCAGATTTCCATTCCAATCATGTTCAGGACTGTACCAACTTCTCAAGAGTAACGCATATACATTCAATCTTGAATTCAATAAGGAAGAAGAGAAGGCAAGAAATTCAACACCCATCCCTTCCAAATACAAACCTGATTTCCATCCATGCAGATCTAGGATTACCCATACGTTATTAAAAATCAGAGTTCCTCAAGCAAGATTTCTCTCGGTCAGGATGTGTTCCCATTAACCAAGCAAGGTCGTAAAGAAAACAATAACTACACTAATATTTCATCTTATAGTAACCTATATTCATTGACCATCCAGACCCTTTTCACAGAGGTGCAGGCTCAAATATAACATACATTATACGCATGCGACTAAATCAGTCAAGCTCAAAAGAAGAAACTACAGTTTCCTCACAATTCAATTATAAAATCACCTGTAGCTATTAAGCAATACAAGAGATCTTGCGACCAAGTAATAATCAATAAACCAACCAAATTAGACACAACAATTCCATCCATGTCATTCTTCAAACATGAAATTATCCAATGCAATCATCTGACATGGCACAGTCAGGAACTCATTACCCCAGTCGAACAAGAGACTGGGTAGCATCATGAACAGAAGTCGAAACCATATGCAATCACAACAACATTTCGACAGAGTCGAATCAATATGTATACACAGCAAGGACTTCAGAAGTCGAGCCAACACGCAAACACATCAAGGACTTCAACAGAGTTGAGTTCACATGAGAACACTGCAAGGACTTCTACAGAAGTCGAACCAAAATGAAAACAAAGTAAGGACTTCAACTGAAGTCAAATCAACATGTATACACAACAAGGTTTCAAGAAAAGTTGAATTCATAAGAAAACACTGCTAGGACTTCAATAGAGTCATGTTCATATATAATCCTTGCAAGCATTTCAACAGAGTCGAACCAAAATGAAAAACACGGTAAGGACTTCAATGAAGTCATATCTATAACATAAACTCAACAAAGACTTCAACAGAAGTCAAACCAATACGAAAACACAGCAGGGACTCCAACAGAGTCATGTTCGTATGTAATCCCAGCACACATTTCAACAGAGTCGAACCAAATGTAAACACAACAAGCATTTTAACAGAAGTCCAAAATCTATAAGTATACCCAGCAAAGATTCAACAAAAGTTCAACAACATGCTAACACAACAAGGTCTTCAACAAAAGATGAATCCAAAAATAAATACAGCAAAACATTTCAACAGAGTCTTCGCATAACCAGGATTCCTAAATCCACAAGAAAAGAAGAACCCAATACATTGCTTCAAACCAACTGTGCAAAGATCACCTGAATAGAGTTGTTTTAATGAAAGCATTTGAAGGAAAGCAATATTTTTAAAAGTTAGGGCCTATCATGCCTGATAGTGTCGCTTAAAAATCGAAGAAGACCTCTGAATGTGCTCGCACCTTCTCTTCTTCTTCCACGATAGATTAAACAACAATAAATTGTTACCTTCATGCCTTATAAACTTTCCCGATAGAGAAGGAAGCTAGAAATTCTCAAAGTTGCCATGCAACACAGAGTAGATGACTGGTTCGAAGAACTAGTGCTCAAGCAGAGAGAAAAATGGAATGCATGGAAAACCAAACAACCAAACAATTTTCCATTTGCATGCCTTCCCAAGAAATCCACGCTCGGGAACCAAAGTTCATTAATTGCATTAACTCCCATCTTCCCACCTATTCTCCATTGCCACTTACCACCAAAGTTGGTGATTGCAAAAAGAAAACAAACAACCATTCCTATATTTGGTGATACTGCCACGTCAGGTCATATAGCCGTTTGCAACCTCCGCCAAATATGATAGCATCCCAAGTCCTTCCATCCTTATCTCCCTCATAAATGCCATGGAAACCACCGCCCATGACTCACGCCCCTTCATAGGTCCCCCTCCATTCTTATCATTAGTTAAGATAGGTTAGAAACATAGGTTAGATCATAAGGTAAGACATTAGTCTTACTTCCATAGTGCTAGGTGTAGCTAACCTTAGGAGCATTAAGCTTATAGTTTAGGGCTAGGTTAGATTAGCAATTATTTAACCAATAGGTTATAGTTTAGGTTAAGGTTATTAACCTTAACGAATCCAGTCTAGGTCTCCCAAGTAGGACCAATCAGTATTAGAGCCAAACAGGGTAAAACATTCCTGTAAAGGATCCTATCTGGCATTGCTAATTAAGCTTATTGTATACCCAAGAACATCTTACCTGGCTTAAGGTCTAGGCCTTCCTGATGTTATGATATCTGGAACCAAATTTCATTTATCATGATCAGCCTGAGTTAAACTCTGGAATTGTTCATTCAAACTCACTCAGACCTTGTAACTTTTGTAAGGTCCATAAATTTTGTTCATCCTGAATAAGCTAAAAACATTCCTTGGATCGATACAACTGATCCAAGGCTGAGTCAAAGATATTCAAGAGCAAAGGAGATACAATCCATATCAAGCATGACTTCACAACCCAAAGGAACATGTTCTTATACAGAAGAAATCATATATCAACACTTGAATTCTCGGGAGGAAGTAACAATAATAAATACCCACTTCCCCTACCAATTCCAAAATATTTTCACTGTACAATGCCTCCATTCAACTTCTTATTTACCTCACGATGTTTACTCAATTAGAATCGACACCCTTTTGACCGAGTGACCTTTGGTATAAACAATACTCCAACTACATTTCCCTCTCCATATTACCTCCCGATCTCACCCGTAATGCAGACAACACACCTTCCTTAAGAATGTCTCTCATTTAGTTATCTGGGGGACTCCTCTATAAGCATGGCTTTGATGGTATTCTCTTATGATGCCTCACAAGTTCTAAAATTCCTTATACCATCAAGGAGGTTCATGATGGCATATGTGGAGTTGCTTAAGTGTATTCTTTGCCTAGGCTATTATTGGTTGACCCTTAACCATGATTGTTGTGACTATGTCAAACACTGCATGAAATGTCAACAACATTCCAACCTTCATCATACACCCAATCATGCCTTACAGGTCACTCGTGACCTTTGGCCCTTCTCTCAATGGGGTTTGGATCTTGTCGGAGAAATCAATCCTCATTCTTTCCAATGCCATCAATGGATCATAACTGCTACCGAATACTACAAAAATGGGTAGAAGCCATACAGTCATCTCCACAAAAGTGGAGAAAATATGTGAGTTCATTAACCATCACATCATTTATCACTTTGGTGTCCCTCATTGCCTCATCACTGACAATGGAAAACAATTCAAAAACAAAACACTGCAAAACTTTGTGACACCTTCGGCATTCAACTTAGTTTCTCCTCACCTTATTACCCACAAACCAATGGCCAAGACAAATCCACGAACAAAACCCTCAATAAAATTCTCATGAAAGTGGTTGGCGATCTTTGGGAAGCATTGGCATATGCACATTCCTTTTGCTTTATGGGCATAACACATTAGTATTTGCACTACCACTACGGCTACACCCTTTTCACTGGTCTACGGTGCGGAGGCTGTTCTACCACTTGAAGTCCACATCCCCTCACTTTGCATTTCTCTCCATGACATGCTTACTGATGATGAATTTCATTAGGACCACTTAGCACAACTAGAGTTATTAGATGAACTTCGTCTTAATTCTCTAGATCACCTTCAAGTTTATCAACAACGTATCAAACATGCTTATGAAAAATGTGTTCATGAATGAACCTTCTAAGTCATGGACCTTGTTTTGAAAGAAAATCAACACATAACCAAAGTAGAAAAAAGTAAATGGGGAAAATTTTCTCCTAATTGGCTTGGACCATACATCGTAACTCATACCTATGGATCGGGTGCCTATCATTTGTCCTCGCTTGAGGGTAAACCCGAACCTAAGCCCCTTAACGCATTACATCTTTGACCATTCTATTGTTGACTCATTGTCCTACCTCACCCTGTGTCTCTTTACAGGCTCATCCCTTGAGCACTATCCACTCCATCCATCTCCCTAACAATTAAACAAGAATCATGTGATTACCCGTCACCCTTTTGCCTTATCTTAAATATGTGCACCATGGCTCTGCACATGGCATGATTCTCATGGATACTTTTCATCTTCTTTTAGATGAGATCCCATGGTCATTCACCCTTTCCTTCTCAACAAGAACCAAATGCTTCGTTATAGTCTCATCTATGACTTAAAAGCCAAAAAAAAAAAGATGAATCCCTCAGAAGGACATCTTCCAAAATAAAGGATCAAATCCTTGAGTCAAACTTCCAATATAAAAGATGAATCCCTCAAAATGACATCTTCTACCTTTAATTATCACTATGAGTAGACTACTCCCTCGAAGGACAGCTATAAAAAGCTCGTAACTCTCTACATAGTCTTTCCAAAAAGAGGACTATTTTCTCAAAAATTCAAAATTCAGAAGCTTCCCACATCGATGAGCTTTGCGAAGACCTCAAGGAGACATATATTCCTCCTGTATGTACTTCCCACATCAATCAGTCTATCTCTAAAGTCAGAAAGAAGAGAAAAAGAAAAATAAGCTTTTCCGTCATGGACTTGCCTATTGTGATCTTGGCTCTATTGCCTAAGGCATTCTATTTCCCATTTTATGACGCAATTACCTGTACCTCCTTACCCATTGTCTTTTCACTTCATACCTCAAGGGACTTGCTGAACCTATGACATTTTGTGATCATGTGACTATTCATCACTCTTAGAATTATCAATCATGTAATGTCTTTGGGGTCTTACATTCATTAGCCTATCTATAGATGTGTTTCATACGTTTTGATCCTTGCCAATCGGGTGGCTTTCTTGCCCCCTCTTATCTTTTCTCTTCTTCATTACCTTTTGATCTTCTTATATAGGACTAGAGCCTCGACACCTATCTTTTGAGATTTTCTTCTCCCACCTCAATCAACCTAAAATCACCTTTACCTATCTACCTATTCTCAACCCCAACATCAATGCCCTCAACCTAATTATACCTATGACTTGGAATCAACATAACCTCATCCACCCCTCATGTCTCACTCATACCTATCTACTTATATTCCACCTCACCTAATCGACCTTGACCTCATCATACTTATGACCTCGAATCCAACCTAACTATCAACCTCACTACCTATTCTTCTATCTTCTCATATTATTTCCTAGCTTATGGGAGAACTACATCGGTCTGAGGTCCCTTTTCACCGGGACTATGTAGGCAGCACTTCCAGGGCATGGGGCCCTAGAAGGTTAGCTCGGCCACTCTTTACCCTAACCATTTTCCCCCCTTTTACCTAATTTCCTATTCATATCAAAAACCTCGACATCTATACCATATACCACATGACTTTTACCACTTATATTATTTCACATTTTCATACATAACCAACATTTTCCACATTTTACACCATCTCATGCATTTATATTACCATTTGTTATCAAAATACTGAAATGAACATCCATGCCTAACCAACTTGACTCAACCATGCCTAAACAA
Source organism: Taxus wallichiana var. yunnanensis (assembly GCA_018340775.1). NCBI lineage: Eukaryota > Viridiplantae > Streptophyta > Pinopsida > Cupressales > Taxaceae > Taxus > Taxus wallichiana. Next base: position 666,157,376 of record CM031241.1, on the reverse strand, counting down.
CCTGACTCCACCATGCCTAAACCAACTTGACTCAATCCACGCCTATCACCTGACTCAATCCATGCCTATCACCGACTCAATCCATGCCTAAACCAACCCGACTCCACCATGCCTATCACACGACTCGATCCATGCCTATCACCGACTTGATCCATGCCTAAACCATCGACTCAATCCATGCCTAAACCAACCCGACTCCACCATGCCTAAATCAATATGAATCAATCCATGCCTATCACACCGACTCTATCCATGCCTAACCAACCCGAATCAACCATATCTAAATAACTTAACTCGATCCATGCCTAACAAACCGACTCAATCCATGTCTAACCAATCTAACTCAACCATGCCTAACCAACCTGACTCGATCCATGCCTAAACTAACCGACTCCATCATGCCTAACTCACCTAATTTCCATCCATATCAAACCAACAAACCCATATCTCATCTAATACAAAGTAAGAAACCCATATCTCATCTAATACAAAGTAACAAATCCATATCTCATCTAAACACAAGCCATAAACCAATATCTCATAAACACATCAAAACATCACCAAATATAGTGTATCTCCTCATATATACATGTGTATATAAATACAATGTACACTTGTATCACATAAATGTGTATCTCCAAAATAATCATCATCGGCTCGCAGGCCACTATCCAATACAAAATGTCCTTGACACGTAGGCCAGTATCATGTAAAACACAATAATCACTACAAAATCTCTTTGGCATGCAGGCCGGTCCAGAGCAAGTCAATCATCTCCCCATCTAATGTTGGGGAATGCTCCTTTTGACTGTGTCTCTCCCAACCCCTCTACCACACCTATCTGGGGTCTGAAACTTGCCTCACCTCTTGCTGATGGCCCATCACCTGGAGCTAGCCTCTGTACACTAGTGACCTCACCATAACCCTATCCCTGGGCTCTCCAGCCCCCTATACTCTCCATCTTTGTGAGTGCGGGGATCTATTCCTCTCACTTTGGAGGCTCTTTGTACTACTGCACTTGGCATAGGAGGGCACATTTAGCCCGACAGCTAACAAATGATCATGGTAATACCGTGCCTCTCCTAGGGCATCTCTAAACTTGGCCATGGGAACTATTTGTGGAGGTGCCATGGGTCCGCTACCTGTGTGGGTACCTGTACAATGGGACCCTATCCCTGAACCTACACTGAGCCCTATATTGGTGCTAGAGCTTGAGTCACCCCGGAGCTGTGCTCGTATTTGGGCTGCATGGTAGCAATTTGTGCTGTCTTGTATCGGTTGGCCCCTGAGACCCATAACCTTCCCCTACGCTATGGCCAACTAGCCTTGTAAATCCTACACCCGCACTGTAGGGCAGCTATCTACCCTCGGCCTCCACGCTGCTCCTCTCGAGCCCTCTCCTACCTCTGCCATCTAGCCAAGAACAACCAATCCTCAGCCACATGAATCGTGCCACTTGATCTCATGGCCCTACCTCTCACTCAACCACTCTTGCCTATGTGGCTCACCAACCAAGCTCTCTGACACTCTCTTTTTCTTTTCTCCTTTTCACAATGCATAAATGAATTTCAAACCATGGGTTTTCCACTTTTTATACCCTACCCAACTCAACCGACGTTGGTTAACCCTTGACCATTGCTAGGCGATGCCCTAGCCAATCCGCTATCGTTCTTCCCCACCATCCTCGGTTCATACCGACCACTATCGGTTACCCTACCTACACATTGATCCTACTTTTCCATTTTACCCCACCCTTTGCCTTGCTCCTTTACCCCATCTAGCCTTTACCCAAACCCATTACCTTACCTTTCCTGACCTCATCATTTACTACCTCCATTTTTCCTCCTTTGGGGACTCATTATTTTACCCCTACCTCGGCCTTACCCATGCAATGACCTAGATGTTTAGACCTGAACCTTCGCTTGACCTTTGACCTCATGTGTTCACTATACCTTGTGGCACTGTTACCTATGTTGATTGACCTAATGACCTTACCTAGCCTATTTTCGTGACTATTTATCCTGACCCTACCTTTGGTGTACCGAACATACCTAAATGTTCCTACACCTAACCTACGTTGTGTTTCCTAACCTTATCTTATACCTTGGATACCAGATTCACTTCACCCTTGTTTGGATAAACCTATCAACCTTAGACGATGTAGAGTTTGCCTACTCTTCAACCCAATAACATATTGCGGTTTGTACATGTGCGTGCGTTTGGTATTGCTACCTTTGACCTTAACCCATTACATAGATCACTTGAGTAGAAATTTCACTCCTTTTTCCCTGTACCTACTTGCCTTTTCTTCACATTTACCTTTTATCAAACCACTCATCACTTCAGCCTATTGCCTCGTCAATTCCTGGTTTGAGGGGGATCACCTTCACCCTCACATGGGCCAACCACATCTTATTTTTGTTAGCATCGCTTACCAATACAAGCTACACAAAAAAAGGGGAAAAATTTAGACACTAAAATTAGGTCACACTCCCCCTTCGTCCCTTGACATATAAGCCCCCCTTTATTACATCTACCTAGCCATGACCCCCTTCACCCTACTAATATTAATTTAATTAAATTAATGCTTTATCCTCACTATATTTATTATTTAAATATCTTATTTAAATAATATCTACACAAACACTTCACTTAGACACCTCACCAAGCTAACTCAACCTAAGACCTATTCTTAGCAAGTTACCATAACTAACTAAGACTTACCCAAACCCTAAAAATCAATGCCTATACTCCCTCTAACCACATTCTTGCATGCTCACAAGAAGCTCCCAGTCTAATGTGGGATAACGACACAAGATCCAAGGAAATAAAGAGGATCTCCCTAGTTTAGTAAACCTAGGAAATCCCACCTTGACCGACGCCGGTTACCCCTAACCGTCGCCGGTTAAGCCGGAACCACCGTTGGTTACCCTTTTAACCCCAAAACAACCTTATTCTCAAGGTTGGAATTTGGAAGCAAGTTGGAAAACATTGGGAGAAAAGTGGATGAGCAAGAACAAAATCTCAAAGAGATAATACATTTTTAGAGAGCCAGTTCCAGAAGAACTGACATCCAAGAAAGGAGATTGAGGATCTTCTCTGTACGGCCTTCGACCACATTTTGATCTATCCAAGAAAAAGAGGAGTGTGCATGCATCCCATACAAAATATTTTCTTCAGTTGGTGATCACTTGCAACCTTCAAACCCATCATCAGCACCTCCATCCTTCACACATAGACTTTCAAGAATGAAATCCAAGTACAACATCACACTTTCCTGGTTATTTCATTTTATTATTCATTGTTTATCTTTCTCCCTATTGACCATCTCCAACATTTTTTACCTCCATAGACCCATCAAAACCTCATAAAAACCTATTCCATTCACCCAATACCTTGTCCCGACCAACCAAATCCTTTGTGCAATCACAAAGGAGACCAAAACCTCTGTTTTGTGACATTTCATTTCACGATGGCGGTGCTAGTTATACCTAACCGTGGTCGGTCACTCTGGCCCGACATCGGTCTCGTGTTTTCCTACTGAGCCTTAAAAGAGACGTATCCACCTAATTTTACCTCACCTTCACTCACCTTGTGATCTACCCGAGACCTTTATTAGACCTGCAGAACCCAGAACCAACCCTTTGACCCGTGGATTCAATTCTAGCTTAGCTTGTTAGATTAGATCTGTTTTCTTGTTGTGTTTTTAAGTGAGATACCTAAATCATTTCAAAATAACAATAGGATTTACCTTGTTTTCAACATTAATTTGTTTAAAACAGTGGAGTGACAACCATCTAGGAAGTATCACGCTTCCCAGATCTAGCTCACACTAGGTAGTTCACTGCCCATATTGTTTAATTCTTTCTGGTGGTCTTGTTTTCATTATAAGTAGTTCCTCCTAGCCAAAAGGAAGCTCTCACAGTTAGCTATGGATTCAAATTCATACACGTGTAATAACCCATCAACTGACATTTGAACAGGTTTTCCTCCTACGCCCGTTACCCTATCTTTCGTGAACAATTCAAAGAAACAATCTAAGAAAAAAAGGTGAAATAGTTTAGTCCATGTTTTTAGTATGGTCTATGATGAGGGGGATAAAGATAATCCCTCTTGCCCCAATTGATGATATTATATGATGATATTTCAGCATACATGTTTAATTTTCATTTATAAAATGATGTAGATTAGCATTTATTGATATGTGATGATAGATGTTACCGATGATGAAATGATAACAAACTATACAAGCAAACAAGACAAAAACAAGTTAACCAAATCTAATCAAAACAACACAACTATATACAAGTATGCAAGATAAAAATGAACCCAATGAACTCCACAATAGATTAAAGTAACACTTAATCTAAGAAAGAAAATGAATCCAATATAAATAACACAACACAAAAATGAAAAACAACAAAACTATGTACAAACAAACAACAAGAGTAAGCAAACTATTGTAAGAGTAGGTATTTACCTTAGCTCATGTTCACCTAGGTACTTTATCTACCTCTATTTTATTTATCTTCACCCACTTATGTGTGTGGATATTTATTTTTATTTATTTATATATTAGGGGATATTATCTAGTTGTTTGGTTTAGTTCTTTCCTCTATCTATGGTATTGACTAGGTCCTTGATGTCTAGTTCTCTCCTAAATCTATGGACTTGACTAGTTCTTTGATGACTAGTTCTTTCCTTGATTTATGGCTTGATCTACAACATTAATTGGCTCTTAGGTTGTTATTCCTTGCATATATAAGCAAGGCCTATTCTCATTGTATTTCATTGAGTTCCATAATAATATATGATATTGCTTTGCTCATTTTTTTGCAAAGGCTTATATAAAGTTATTCTAGTGAATTGCTTTCATATTATTGATCGTGGTGTTTTATTACCATTTGTGTTCATAAAAGGCACAAGTTAACCAAATCTAATCAAAACAACACAACTATATAAAAGTATGAATTTATTGATATGTGATGATTTTTAGTTGTGATGATAGATTATACCGATGATGAAATGATAACAAACTATTCAAGCAAATAAGACAAGCACAAATCAACCAAATCTAATCAAAAATACATAGCTATATATAAGTATGAAAGATAAAAATTAACTTTGATGTGTAGACACCTATAATTTAACCCAAGCAATTTAAATACTTAAATTGCACTAATTATCCTCTTTCCCACAAATTGATGACATATCATCAATATAGCACACTTCCTCTTATATCACCATTAATTAGCGACATTACGCTAATAATTAAGTCTTCTATCTAACCAATACACCAATTAACGACCTTCCGTTAATCAACTCCCTTTCTATCTAGATTAATTAATTAAGATCCCCTTTCTATCTACATCAATTAATTATTTCTAATTAATTAATACCCCTTTCTATCTAGATTAATTAATTATTCTTAAATAATTAATTCTCTCTTCTAGTTAATCAATAAACTATCACTTATTTAATTAAATCCCTCTCATAATCTAAATCATGCTAATTAGTCCTCTAAAAATCTTCTATAAGCTTGCACATCTATTAATTAATCCCTTTGATTAATTAATAGAGCCCCTCAAATCCCATGGGTCACTAAAGGACAAAATAAACTCTCCTATGATTGACTCAACCCTTTCTAAACCTCTCTTATCCACAACTAACCCAATCTCTCCATTTATCCCACATGAAGAGGGATGTACGGTTTATTCTATCCATTGGGCTATATAAAGAGCCCTCCTCCTACCTTTACACTTACACCTTTACATTCCTAGATGAGCATAGAGCCTAAGATATAGCCATTTTATAATCTTGGAGCATTCGTCATTGGAGAGGCTAGCTACTTTCATTTCTTGTATTCATCCATCCAAGTTTTGAAGTCGGATGGGGATATGTATAATGGTCTTGTAGTCAAGGATTGACAAGACTTCATTCATGAAAACCTTGGGATTCAAACATACGATCAAACCTTTGATTGCTAAAAATCTAAATAGGTTCATTTCATTTTGATTAGCATTCAATAGAGAGAGATTAATGGATTAACATGTTAATTTGAGTATTTTTCATGTTCTAATGCAAGGATGTTGGTATATTAGTCTTGCTTAAGCTCTAAGCATGATGGTGCATTGAATTTGATTTAGCTTTATTTTAGGACTACTAGGTGTTAGTTCTAACTCTTTTTGCATTTCTAACAAATATATGTACACATTAGTGTGCACAAAAAGTGACCAAAAAATAAGGTGCAAACATGCCTAGGTGTAAGCACGCACACACTTGCACCTAAAGGGAAGCACATACGCGTATGCATGCACATGAGCAAATGTGTATGCATATGTGCATACATGTGTACACATACGTGCACACATTTATGCCCAAACACATACATATTGAAAAGGGGGCACAGGAACCTATGAGAATTAAGAGGGAGAAAATGTCAAAAAGTAGTTTAGAAGAAAGAGAAAAATCAGTGGAGGATAGAAGAATGATAGGACTTAGAAGAAATTGTTAGTGTCTAACACATATCATGTTTTTACAGAGACAGTTTCCCATGTTACAGATGTGAGAGCGACACACCCACATAGAGGAGATAAGGGGAGCATACGTTGACGAGATCGGTGTGCGATGGTGATACTATTGGAGGTGGTGGGCCTAGGCCCTGTAGCTCGCATGCCTTCTATTACACTAGACCATGGCCTACTGACCACTTTGATTGAGTAGTGGCACAACGAGAGCTAGTGTTTCAAGATCACGATAGGGGAGATGACTATTACATTAGAGGATGTATGGCGGATCTCGACGTGCCTATTACAGGCTCGATGATCGAGTATATGAGAAACTTTGGTCAGATTACATAAGCGATCAACAAACCTTTTCTTTGTGACGAGATACCCCATGAGGGTATGACAGTTTCGTTACACGAGTGTATAGCCGATTTGACTTTGCACTAGGGGCCACTCTACTTGATGTCACTTATCAGTGGGTTTTTTCCTCATTGATAAGACAGGGAAATCCTTTCGATGGGTTTGATCATGCTAGTTCATGGAGTATTTAGTGGTGAGTGATACTACTGGGGCCAGTGCATACTGACACATTTATACTGGGATTTACACTTGATTACCTACCATCATCAGAATATGGTGGGGCCAGCCTCCTTATTATAGATTTGGTCTTGGGACCATATAGCAATCGGGTGCCTTGTAGGTGCATTGCATGTCCGAGTCCCAGAGGATCCAACATTCATGGCTTGGGTTTCTATGGGTGGTGACGTACAAGGGCACTTAGGTAGTGTCTACTATTACCGGTGAGAGTTTGATGAGTTGCTGGATAGAGATATTATATGGAGGCCTTATAGGAATATACAGTGGCCCGAGGATGGAGTGAATCTTATCATCTATGTGGTAGAGCACTTCCTTCTAGGTAGCTATAACTATATCACCGAGTTGTACAGGATGGACCGATGTCGGCGGACGGTTGGGCAATGTTCAAGGGTTTCCACAACCAGATTTTTGTATGCTCAGGGATGTAGAGAGGAAAACCATGGGGTTAGGCCATGTATAGAGGTGGCTCGAGCCATGGCCAACTTTTCACTGAGGTGGTACCGTAGGCATGGGACCTAGCACGATAAATCGAGAGACCAGTGTATGGCCGCTACATGGATTGGTATGACACTATTTTACCGCTGCAATTGACCATACCGGATGAGGTATGAGCAACAAGCGTTCGAGGCCCCACTAGAGATCCCTCATAGTAGTGATGAGGAGATGACATAATAACACATGGTCTAAATTATTTGTTTTATGGGAAGCCACATGATGGGTAAGGTCAACACGAGGCTCGAGAGATAGGCGGCGGCGGGAGCCGTGACGGGGACATGCACGGGGTCCCAATCTTAGATTGTGAGATTAGGGATAGGCCCCTATACAAGTAAAAGAATAGGATCTATGGTACTGCCGGGGTACAACTTGTTGCCCTACGGTAGCAATTTGTAGTAGGTGATAATAGAGCGATATCGGGCTTGATCTCATTCGCAGTCGACAACAAAGCATGACCGGGCAGAGCCCGGGTTGGTTAGGGGGAGATGGGTCCACATAGTTGTAGTAGATACGTCAAATGGCCTCTTAGATGGCTCGGGTGATGAGCCTATTCTAGTTGAGAGCTCGGAACCGGCTCTGCTAGTGATAGTTGAGAGAAATCAGCTACGTGTAGAGTGAGTAGTGGGCCAGGTTGAGGTTGCCTAATTATCAACGAGAGGTAGTGTCCTTCTAACGTATAGATGGGACGGAGTGATAGCTCATACCCATCGATACTTATCTATGGCGGAGGGTAGAGCCTCCTATTCATTGGTCACTCTACTATGAGGCGGTTGTAGTTGGCCGGGAGAACCGACCTATAATCGGTAGTCAAGTGGATTGATGAGATCGAGAGAGGCCACACGTATCCATGGAGCATCTATGAGAGCAGCCTAAAAGAATGTGTGGGACATAGGTTATAGGTCCACCATTGCGAGACCAGCCACTCCCTCTGAGGGTTCCAGTCGGCCTTGATTTTCATTTTGTTCTTTGATTGTATATGTATCATGATATACAAGCCTCTTATGAATGTGTTATACTAGACATATGTATATGATGTACTAGTTTATTTGATGCATGCTTCTAATGAATGCTTTTATTATTTTGATCGATGTATAGCATTTTTGATGTATGCCTCTGATGAAGGCATTATTCTTGAGTTGTGCCCTTTTGATGGCCCATTTTGTATTGATGATGTATATCTCTTATGAGACAGACCTGTTATACTTGTATATATGGACATTTTGATGTGGCACCATTGTTTATGAGATGATGGACCTTTATTGTTTTGGTGACTGATGCATGGATGATGGATATGTCATGATGTTATATGATTTGATTTCACATTGTGTATGTATCATGATGATAGTTGAGATTTTTGTACCACATGTGTTTTAATTTTGATATGATAGATCCATAGATAATATCAATTGATTGTACTTGTGATGCTTTAGAGTAGTGGATGAGATGACATGATGATATTGATGTGGGGGATAGATTTTTATATTTACGATCCCTCTTTCCCCCATTTGATGATATGATATGCAATGATTCGCTTAGTATTCTGTGTGATGTATACTTATCTTTTTATTTATATGATGTATAGATGATGTTAGATGTGATGATATTGATGAAGAGATGACGATGTGATAACAAAACTATGTACATGCGACCAACAAACACAATCAATTGTTAAAAATACACAAGTTACAACCAACATGAAAAAACAAAACTATGTATAATTATTTCCAACCATGCAAAAAAACACAACATATGTATAACTAAGAATGAATATAATATAAGCAAGAAAATATGAATCTTATCAAAGTATGTCTAAGAAACAAACTATACAAATGTACAAACAAGTAGAACTATACAAGCAAGTGAACAAAGAAAGAAATAAGATACAATAAGTAACTAAAGTTATGTTTTTGCAAGATTTTTGTGAAGCACTTTTCTACTATTTTCTTGTGTTTTTGTGAAATAATTTTCTATTGTTTTTTGATTTTTGTGAAACAATTTTCTATTGTTTTTATTTTCTAACATTTTTAATGTTTTTGCTCCTAAACCATCATGATACAAGGAGCATGACTATTGTGAATTACATCGTGTCAAGGGACAAAAAATAGACAAATGTCTATGACTTTGTCACTACATCCAAGACCTCATCGATAATGGGGAGATAGAAGTGGAAAACTCGGAAAAAACTCAGATGCCTAATGAAAAGATGGGAATATACAAAGAACCATTCCCTAAACATGGTAAGTTAGATGATCCAAATCTGGATCGAGGAGAGTCATCCTAGAGTTACAAAGTGACAAATTATCTATATACCAAGAAAGAAAATAATCATTACGATTCACTCATTGCGTGTATATGCTCCCCTAGTGATCATGTGAACACCATTTGGATCAAGGGAAAATATTACACTGCGATAACAAGGTGCACCCACCTCATGATTCTTGAACCCTCTCCGTCGACCCTACAAGATAGTAGGTACAACCTCTTAGAACAACTTGAGAAGATGTCTTCCAAGATTTCAATCTTGGATCTCCTCAAAATATCGAATGTACATAAGGAAATTTTGTACAAAAATCTTCAAGGGTCAAGAGTGCCACTAGAAGTAGATCCTATGCATCTTCAAGCTATGGTAGCCAATATTGTACCAATTGAGCACATTTCCTTTAATCATAAGGAGAACCCTATTGAAGATCCAACGCATAATATCCCCTTGTATATTAAGGTATTTTTACCCTACGAAAGATAAAATGGCTGCTTGTGGACAATCGGTTAGGATTGAATATATGAACATTGAAATTAGTTGAGCAATTGGGACTTACCAAAGAGGAACTCGAGTCCCACATCATTACCATAATCACTTATGACAATGCGTACAGAGATTTAGCATTGCACAATCACATTACCCATGAAGTCTTCCTTCTTTGAAAAGTTGTGTGACTCAAAGTCCTTCTAGTGAAACGTCTGAATTGATCCATGCATCGCAATGTGTAGAATTTGGACTTAATCCTACTAGTTTGACGACAATATACCATCATATAGGTAGGTCCACATGACCTTCTTCTACTCTTGAGACATCTAGCTACACATCTTCTTTGGCCCCCACATCATGTTCTTGTATCAATCATCATCAAACATCTTCGGTGAACCTATTTCTTCTAATTAACCCCTTGTGGTTGACCAACAACTCATATTGATTGATCTCTTTCAGAATGAAGAAACAATTAGGGAATTTATAGAAGCACATGAAGATATTCCTTTAGTAGATTACGAGCAAGGATTCTCTTTATACTTTGATGCGTCCGCATATTATGAGGAAAAGGTTGATTCCTTTTATCAAGAAACAAAGGAATATCCTCAAATCATGCAACTCGATCCTCCTCTTATTCTTCCATCTTCACATTCTTCATTATGTGATGAAATTCCTTAGTATTGCATTAATCAGTGGCCTATCTTCTCATCACCCAATCACTCTTTTTTCTATCATAGTTCCTCAATCACAATCTCTTATGAGGTCAATGCCAAGTAGCCCTTCATCTTCATCTAGGTGTGGGTCACCTTCTATTAGCCCTCCCTCGGCTATTTGTGGGACATTTTCGAGTAGTCCACTATCTTCTATTCTTAAGGCACACCCAACTAGCCCCTTGTATTCTATGTATGGATCACCCTTAGGTAGTCGATCATCTTCTATTATTGGGCCACATCCTAGTAGCCCATCATCTTACATCTATGGGTCACATCCTAGTAGCACTTCTTCTTCTGTTCTTGGGCCACATCCTAGTAGCCCTTCATCTTCTATCTATGGGTCACATCCTAGTAGCCCTTCTTATTCTATTCTTGGGCCACATCCTAATATCCCTTCATTTTATATCTATGGATCACCTCCTAGTAGCCCATATTCTTCAATCATTCGACCATATCCTTTTCATCCATCACATTATTTTTTTACCAAATATTATGGAAATCCCCTTGTCATTCCTCTCATCAATTCTAAATGACCATGTTCTTCTCTCACTTCTCGGGATCAGAAAAGTCAAGCATTAGCTTATAAGAAACCCAAATAGGTTATTTATCAAGCCAAGATACAAAATCTGAAGAGATACAAAGCTACCAGCAACTCCAATGATCATAAAGTCCAAAATCAAATGTGATCCGAATGCACACCAACATACCCATCAAGTATGGCGCAAAGTGTAGAAATATATGGATAGTGAGCTCAAACTCCCACGTACGAAACCCATGTTTCAAAATGAATCACATTCATTTGTTGAGTGTGAACTCACCATGATCATCAAGATTGGGGATCATATCACTCTTGATAAACAAACGCACTTAGTCGCCTTATCAAGGAAGTCACAGTACATCGTTGTTAGATCCTATCACACAGAGTAACGTTATTGGTACTAACTTCCAACAAATCTAAAAATCATAAAAATCATAAAATAGTTCAAAATAACAAAAATGAGAAAACATTAAAACATTACAAAAATAAAATCAAAGGTACAAAGGTCAAACATTGCAATCAGGTATTGCGTACACATGGATGTTCTTTCTTCCCTTTCTTTCATATTCATCTGCAAGTCATCTACCATTTTCATCCCTTCAATGTTATCATGGACAACCTATTCACTCGCATTTTTGACATTTATCTCTATGGTATCCATTTGACCTTGGTCTTTCATAACCTCGGTAAATTAAAGAATGACTGACCTCTTAGAGATCTTATAACAATCCTCATCTAATAAACTTGTTGTGAAGAAATTTTGGATGTATTTTTTGACACTAGCCAATGTCCTCATTGCAATCACCTCCACATCCTTCCATCAAGCCATCAGTGGTTCTTAACCCCTTGTTAAACAAGAGAGCTGAAATAATTTTTCAGGAAGCACAAGAAACAAAATCAATCAATCAAAAAGTAAAAGCAAATTGATATATAACTCTCTCTTGGGGTATTTCCAATAATATATACCGAGGCTATGGACACCTGACTGGTCATAGAGTAATGTTGTGATTAGAATCAAATGAATATGCGTTGGGGCTATAGATGCCTAGCTAACAAAGTGGAGCAATGTATGACTCTCCTTCCAAAATCCATTCACAAATCACCTTTTGAACTAATCATTCCTACACATTGGTTAGTGTCTTTAATTACTACCTATCAACTCTTTCCTTCAAGACGTAATTCATTTCCACATGCACACATGGGATCTTGATGAGTAAATAGGATTAGTATGTTACTAAGTGTCGCTTTTTGGACCTTGTTTAAATTCTTGCTTTAGCGCATGTCTTGTCTCAAGATTTTTACCTTGGGCTAATCAATTTTTCATCAACATACTTCAAAATATTTTCATCACATTATTTTTTCTTCAAAAATCATTTAGAACATCCATTTATATAAGATGGAATTATTGCTTTATGGTTTTGGACATATTTTTCCCCCTTTAACAAATAAATCACCCACTTCCTTTCTCTCATGTGTTTTTTTTCCAAGTTACGCTAGGGCATCCTTCCTTTATCATGATTGAACCTATTTTATATTTTGGCCTTGATCCCCCTTCTATCTGTGAAGAGTTTTCTTTGAATACTCCCACCTAATCATTGGGGCATATCACATCTTCACTTTCTCGTATGCATGGCATTCTGCCCTTGTACATCCCATCTATCATTGGGGGCATCCATGCTTCTTTGTCTTCCTATACATAGCTTCAGAAAACTTATAGAAAATCACAAAAACATTCAAATATGTTTCAAGAAAAATAAAAAAAAATATAAATCATCCTACAAAACATCGCTCTTTGGTTCTCGCTTGAGCTTGTGTGCAACTCGTGGATCATCTTGATCTACCTCCATCAACAAAGTTGGTTTTCTTACTATGTTTGTACTCTGGGGCACAATGAGTTTCTTGGTACTATTTCATAGTGCATGATTTATTTTCATAGGACCCAAGTGTCCTCCGTTATTCCCCTTACATGTATCCTTGCTTGGGGCACCATATTTTAACCCTTGTTGTTAATTCACACAGGTCAAAATCAAAGCTTGATAACAAAAAACATTACATTATGTTTCTCTATTAGGTTAGCTTGTTTACTTTCTCATATTGCATTGCATTATGTATGTTGCGAGGAGTTAGGCATCATTAATTTATTGTATTACATTAAATTATGTATTTTGCATGGAGTTGGTGTTTTCAGCAATGGACAATTGTTCGTAGTATGAATTTTCATGTCATTATACTTTTTTCATATGCTTATATTTTTAATAAGGACCGATGACGTAGATCTTTGGAAATATGATGAAAATAAAGTTCTTTCAATACACTTTGGATGAAATCTTTCTCTTTTTCTTCTTGTCTTCATTCCTCTTCTACATTATTCTCCTATCAACACTATTTTTCTTATTCACCTGGAGCATCTTACTCTTGCCCATTCTTTTATTTCCTTTCTCTCACATTTTTTGATTGTCGATCACCTTCCCTCATCACCCCATCGACTCTCAAGGCGGCATCACTCAATTCTACTAAATTTTCTTCTACGCTTTCAAAATTTATCTATCTACTATCTTTGAAGTGGCGTCACTTATGCCACCCCAAAGAGGGGAAAATATAGACACCTATAATTAAACCCAAGCAATTTAAATACTTGAATTGCGCTAATTATCCTCTTTCCCACAAATTGATGACATATCATCAATATAGAACATTTCGTCTTATATCACCGTTAATTAGTGACATTACGCCGATTAATTAACTCTTTTTCCAACCAATACACCAATTAACGACCTTCCATTAATCATCTCCCTTTCTATCTAGATTAATTAATTATTTCTAATTAATTAAGCTTCCTTTCTATCTAGATTAATTAATTATTCTTAATTAATTAATTCTCTCTTCTATTTAATCAATAAATTATCACTTATTTGATTAAATCCCTCTCATAATCTAAATCATACTAATTATTCCTCTAAAAACTTCTATAAGCTTGCACATCTATTAATTAATCTCTTTTGATTAATTAATAAAGCCCCTCAAATGCCATGGGTCACTAAAGGACAAACTAAACTCTCCTAAGGTTGACTCAACCCTTTCTAAACCTCCCTTATCCACAACTAACCCAACCTCTCCATTTATCCCACATGAAGAGGGATGTAGAGATTCTTCTATCCATTGGGCTATATAAAGAGCCCTCCTAACTTTACACTTACACATTTACATTCCTAGATGAGCATAGAGCCTAAGCTATAGCCATTTTATAATCTTGGAGCATTCTTCATTGGAGAGGCTAGCTACTTTCATTTCTTGTATTCATCCATCCAAGGTTTGAAGTCATATGGGGATATGTCAAATGGTTTTGTAGCCATGGATTGACAAGACTCCATTCTTGAAAACCTTGGGATTCAAACATACAATCAAACCTTTGATTGCTAAGGATGTAAACAGGTTCATTTCATTTCGATTAGCATTCAATAGAGATAGATATTAATGGATTAACATGTTAATCTGAGTATTTGTTCATGTTATAATGTAAGGATGTTAGTAGATTAGTATTGTTTAAGCTTTGAGCATGATGGTTAATTGAATTTGATTTAGCTTTGTTTTAGGACTACTAGGTGTTAGTTCTAACTCTTTTTACATTTCTAACAAATACATGTACACATTAGCGCACACACGTAGTGATAAAAAAACATGGCACAAGTGTCCCTAGGTGTATGTGCGCATGAACGTGCACCTAAAGGGAAGTGCATACGTGTATACGCGCATACGCACACATGTGTACACACACATGCACACATGTGTATGTGCACATCTATACATGTGTACATGTACGTGTACACATGTATGCCCACACACGTACATATTCAAAAGGGGGTGTAGGCACCTAGGAGAAATAAGTGGGAGGAAACATAGAAAATGGTAGTTTATAAGAAAGAGAAAAATCAATGGAGGATAGAAGAATGATAGAAGGAATTAGAGGAAATTGTTAGTGTCTAACACATATCATGTTTTTACAAAGACGGTTTCTAGTGTTAGAGACGTGAGAGTGACACACCCATATAATGGAGATGGAGGGGAGCATGCGATAGTGAGATTGGCATGTGATATTAGAGGTAATGCGCCAGGCCACGGAGTTCGCATGCCTTTTATTACACTAGACTATGGCCTACTAACCTCTTTGTTTGAGCGGTGGCACAGTGAGAGACAGTGTTTCAGGCTCCTGATAGGGGAGATGACTATCACATTAGAGGATGTATGGTGGATCCTACATGTGCCTATTACAGGCTCGATGATTGAGTATATGAGTGACTTTGGTCGGATTACAGCAACGGTTAATGAACTTTTTGGTCATGATGAGATACCCCATGATGTAGCCTGGATTGAGCACTCACCCAAAGTACGCAAAGGTACTAGGTCCCTCTTTAGGGTTGCTATAGTAGAATGTTAGCATGATGAAGGAAGAAACATATAGATCCATAACTAATCCATCATTCTACAATGCATGCCATTTTCAGATCTAGGAAAGAAAATTCTTAAATAATAATCATGATTGAATCAAGAACATGAACTAATCAATTACACATAGGAATGACACTTAGATTCAGCCAATATCTTCCATCTATTAATAAAAATAGAAGCTCCTTACAATAATGGAAATCTATACCAATGTACATATGGTTTTGATACAATAATCCAATCATATGCACATATTTCTTTATGATTACCTCTTACTCTCTGCATATACATATATATATACATACATATATATATATATATATATATATATATATATATATATATATATCAACTACTATGTGATTTACATCATATATATAGGGTGGGGACTTTCCATTCACCACTTATCTATTCCAAAAATAGGTCACATGCTATTAATATCCATGCACCATTTACAGGCATAGCCACACATGCAAGTGTGCTATCTATAGACCTCTTACAGTTAACTGAAGTGGAAATCCTATTCTTAGCTCATCTCCATGAAAAATGATTTGATCTAATCATCTAAAGATAGAAAATGTATGGCGTACACATCTCTACCTCGTTTATGTGCTCTACACACCATCTTCTAAAAATAGGTCTTCATGCTCAAAATCAGCTAAGTCCCAAAATCTAAACTTTCCCTCCACGCGTGGGTTCTTCCTTTCCCTCTGCGCCCTTGATCCTAGCCTTCTCTCCTACATGGAATTCTTGTGTGATATCTAACAAGTATTCTTTGATAAACACTCCATGAGGGTATGACATTTTGTTACATGAGTGTATAGCTGATTTGACTTTGCACCGGGGCCACTCTACTTGATTTCACTTATTAGTGGGGTTTTGCTCATTGATAAGACAAGGACATCCTTTTCAATGGGTTTGATCATGCTGGTTCATGGAGTATTCAGTGGCGAGTGATATTGTTGGGGACAGTGCATACTAGCACATTTATACTAGGATTTGCACTTGATTACCTACCACCATCAGAAGATGGTGGGGATGGTCTCCTTATTTTAGATTTGGTCTTGGGACCACATAGTGATCGGGTGCCCTATAGGTGCATTGCATGTCCCAATCCCAGAGGAGCTGACATTCACGGCTTGGGTTTCTATGGGTGGTGATGTACAAGGGCTAGGTGTATGTGAAAGAAGTGAGGATGCAAATTTTCCTGACTTCATATGGTAATGTACGGAGGAAAATTATTTGCATACGTAGTAGGATTAGCCAAATCAAGGCCAAGAGGAATAGGCTCCAAAGTATCTCGGATGTATGCACACACTAGCTTAGGATAAATCCATTGTAATCCTAGATATTAGATGCTTGTGAACAATGGACCCTCCAATGGTGTCGGAAACCAGTTTTCACCAAAGGAATTGTCCAAAATGCCATAATTGTGTTGTTTTCACACTTGGAAAAAATTGATTTCTTTTACATTTTTTTATTTTTTATATATATTTTTTTAATTTTCAGATATTTGAGGGACCCCATACTTAAGCATAGAAATGCTTGAGATGCATGGTGTTCATGGGTTCCCTAAGTTCATCACCATCAAATTCAGCAAGCTTATATGCACTGAACCAAATTTAGTGACCACAACATATGGTCCTAACTAGTTAGGCTCAAAATTTTATTTCTTTTCATGATCCTTGGTGGTATTGAACTAATTTTACTTTAGTACAAGGTATTTTACATCAAATTGGAGAGGTATCATTATTTTTTTATAACTTTGACGCACTTGATTCGATTAAATTTGAGGTGATAAAGGGCGTGAAGGCACTTGACATCTTATAGCTATATCTCTCCTATTCAAGCCACTCTATAGTCCTCTTTATCCAAGTAATCTCTTAGTTCTATGTGTAAAGAGGGAAACTCAATCTCGGGGGATAATATGCCTTCTATGCTTTGAAAACTAGGGAATATGGAGTAGCACCCATAGGGGTGCGGATGGATGTTCTATAAGCCCGTGAGGGCGGTATGAATCTACAAATGCCAATTATGGCTAGTTTTATTCACCATATTTTCCATAATATGAACAAGGGTTTTATTTGAGGCTTCAGCCTAGCCATTACCTTGAGGGTAATAGGGGGTTAAATACTTGAGTCAGATTTGAAAGCATTGACACAATGCCTTCACATTTTTGTTCTTGAATGATTTACCATTTTCAGCTACAATGGTAGAGGGGATGTCATACCGGAAAATGATATGGTTCATTATGAATTTGGATATTTGTGCACCAATGACATAGGTGAGAGGAATAACCTCTACCCACTTTGTGAAGTACTCAATGGTAGTAATAATGAACATATGGCCATCAGAGGATGTAGGGGTAAGCTTACCAATGAGATCGAGTCCCCACTTTGAAAAATTACATGGTGTCATAATAGGTTGCAATGATTGTGTCGGGGAATATATCAAGTTACCATATTTCTAACACAACAATTTTTTTTTTACGTACTTGCAACAATCAGTCTCCATGGTAGGCCAATAATAACCTACTCTCAAGATATTTTTAGCCAGGACTATCCCACTTGTATGGGAACTACGAGATGCCTTCCTTCACCACCAAGATAGATTAAGCTAAGTTAAGACAATGAAATAGATTCGCATCATAGCCTTCCTAGTAGAAAGTTCCCCCAAGTAAGGTGTAGCAGGCTATGCGTTGGATAAGGTTTATTTTGTCATAATGGGAAATGTCTGGAGGGAAGGTTCCATCATGAAGGTAATTGAATATGTCAAGGTACCATGGGGATATAGGACCAAAAACTTCACATACCAAATGGAACTCTAACATGTCATACACTGGTGTGTCGTCAAATGCTCGACGAAGAATGACATATCCTTATTCCTAGGTGGTATGTTAGAAGCTGCAATATAATATGAGAACACACTTGAATATAATTATATTGAATTTAGAAATCATTTGGGATGTCTTTACATAGATGGAGCATACAATTTATAGTGTTTGATCTCCTACAAAGGTGGAGTCAACACTCATCTTCAAACCCTACAATCTCTCTCCATGAATCTCTTAGATAAATCCCTAGGATATCTTTCTAATTCCTTTATTATCTCACAAACCAAAATATCTATGTGAGTTGTTCTCACAACTCACCCAAATACTAATACTAAATATTACAATTATATTATTAATATGAGTTCTATAAACTCATTAATAATATTACATTTATTAATAATGTCACAATATATTTGTAACATTCACTCCCCTATTTATAACATTATTAATTCCTAATATACACTCCCCTAATGTTGACATTATAGAAACAATAATCACACTTCCTTCTGCAGCTTGTCGCCCATGCGTGCTCATGATTTGGATGGTTTTGTAGGTCAACCAACAACCTAAAACAAAGGATGGTTTTACAAGACAACCAAAAACCTAAAACAAAGGATGGTTTTATAGGACAACCAACAACCTAAAAAAGGATGGTTTTACATGACAACCAACAACCTAAAACAAAGGATGGTTTTACAGAATAACTAACAACCCAAATATCATGTTGTTGCTTTTCCTTTGTGATTTTGTTTGTACAATATGTGTTTCCTTCAGGAATCATGTAGGAACAACTTCTTACTAAATACAAACTGAATAGAGGGAAAAATGAACATTGAGACCATGTTCCAGTTCCCCCCCTCAATGTGAACATTTCACTTATTCAAACATGAATCAAAACTACAAATCTGATATAAAACAAAACACACATACACACATTGTCACCAAAATTTTGTGTGGCCCCATCATTGGTGACTGACGAGAGGTCGTTGATTGATCTCCTTCCTTTTTGCATCTATCCTCCATGAATACATGGTGTTAACTCAGCTGAATATGATCATGATGCTCAATAATTACATACCTTACGAACGTCGATTCCACCGAAAATGCATTCATAATTTTTTTAATTTTTACTTTCAGAATTTTGATGATAACAATAAATGATTATTATAAAACTTAAAATATTATAATAGACACAAAAGGGCACATTATAGTGACAAGGGCATTAATGAAACATAACTCTACTCAAGAGAACAAACTAATAACATGATAATGACTCATGTTTAAAAATAATACTAATTACACTTAATATAAATAACTTAAAAGTAATATTTAATTACTTTTTCCACATAACTAAATGAATTTTGTACAATTGTGACACTTTACATAACTCACTTTACTTGGACAATTGATAAAACGACACAATAACAATGTTTTAAACACACCGGTCACCGAGTATAAAATGAGACACACTAAAATCTTATATGAATAATTATAAGACACGATAAGTACTCATAACTGACATAAAAATAAAAAATTACTATCAAACTTAACAACATTAACAATAAATAACATTAATGACTGACGGTGATCTTGGATGAAACACGTGGTGAGTTTAAATTGCATGTTGAAGGTGTTTCCATGCAAACCAACCATTGGAACTTGAGAATACACATTCAAACTTCAAATGAGTTATGCACAAATCTCTCTCTGTTGTCATATGTTTGAGTAGCAGTAATATGCTATGTTGAAGATATGAAATAGAATCATAGAGACCATTTATATTTGTGATTCATGTTGGTGATCAAGATGAATGGATGCGTGACTCGGGAGTACCAACCCAATAAATGAACCAATATCTCGAACACTTCCACAGATCGTGATGACTATAAGTTTGATTGCATGGAAACTAGATGAAAACTTGCACAAATTATAGAAACTCCTAAAAACTAAATAAAAATGAGCAGATCACCGGAAATGTGTGAAATATAACGATAAAAGTTAAAAAAACATATTTTGATAATGATGTATTGCAGATATACCAAATCAAGGATGAATTGATATCTTGAACCAAAATAAACATGAGATTCCAGCAAACCAAAATGCCAAATTCTAAGAACAAAAATGTGAATAGTGGATCACGTTTCAATACAACGCTCAGGAGATGCTATAGATTCACAGTTGGAGTATAACACATAAATTCATTCTTCCATCATAGCGTAAGACCTTATATTGCTCTGATACCATTGTTAGAAGCTACAATATAATATGAGAACACGCTGAATATAGTTATATTGAATTTAGAAATAATTCGGGATCTCTTTGCATAGATGAAGCATATAATTTATAGTTTTGATATCCTACAAAGGTGGAGTCAACATTCATCTTCAAACCCTACAATCTCTCTCCATGAATCTCTCGGATAAACCCCGAGGATATCTCTCTCATCCCTTTATTATTTCACACACCAAAATAACTACGTGAGTTATTCTCACAACTCACGTAAATACTAATACTAACTATTACAATTATATTATAAATATGATTTCTATAAACTCATTATTAATAATATTTAAATTTATTAATAATGTCACAATATATTTGTAACAAATCCATAAAAAAGAACCAATTGTAGCCATAACATCCACTGCTTGATTTTTACCTCAAGATATTTGTTTGAATGTGATATGTATAAATAATTCCTTCAATGTATCCACTAGTTTCTTGTAAGGAATGAGCTTCTCATCCTTAACCTTATATTCATCAGTAACTTGTTTGATGATTAACATGGAATCACCAATTACGTTGATCTTCCTGATATCCCAACGTATAGCTATTTTCAGCCCTGTAATGAGAGCTTCATATTCCACTATATTATTGGTACATGGGAAACCAAGTATAAATGCTTGTGGAATCAGGTCTCTGATGGAATAATGAGCACCAATCCTACTCTGAAACCATGTAAAGTAAAGGATCCATCAAAATACATTTTCCATGTAATGGACTCCTCAAGGTACATTGTAGAAGCATATGGAAGTTACAGATTTAACAGTTCAATACCTATAAAAGGGGATTCATCTTTTTGGTTTACCAGAACCTACTATTTACCTAATTTCTGATGGATGTACTTAATATCAAATTCACTAAGTAGGATGATCCAATTGGCCATCCTTCCTTAAGTTCATGTTTTGATAAAAAAATATTTCAATGGGTCAACTTTTGATATGAGTTTGGTTTTTTTATTCAAAAGATAATGATGAAGTTTTGAAAAGCAAAAACAATGGCCAAGCAAGCCTTCTCAATCTATAGTTTGTTAAGGTCGTAAGTAATCAATGCATGACTAAGGTAGTAAACAACCTTTTCTGTATGCTCTATATCATATTGGGCTAACAATGTGCCAATTGCAAATGGAGTAGTAGAAATGTATAGTAGTCTTGGTTCATCTCGTAGTAGGAGGCACTTTGAACAAGGGGTTTGTTGTTCTAGACACCAATGAAAGTCAACATATATCTTCAAAAGACGTGTAAATGAATGGCACTTATCTATTGCTTGAATCTTCCCCTATAGACTACACAGTTACTTGATATTTTGAGGAGGCATATTGGTTATAGCTAAGACCTTTATAGGATCTACTTCAATTACTCTCCTTGAAACAATAAAACCTAACAATTTTCCAGATAGCACTCCAAAGACACATTTCTCAAGGTTGAATTTGACCTTATAATCACTAAGACACTGAAAGATATTGTTATCCATATTTGCACCCCTTGCAAAATGAATCAACCTACAGGTATGGTAACTTATAGTTGATGGGATTAGTTTGCAGGGGATTTTATGGAAATATTGCAAGCCATGGTGAGGGGTTGGAGCCATATATTTTTGTCACACACCAACCATGTGTCACCTTCCTCCACCTTTTCGCACATCATCGCCACTTTCTTGTCACTCAACAACGTTCTCCTTGAAGTGTTTAAACACCCTTGTTAAAGTGCGTCAATAGCTTCCTCCCTAACATGCATCAATGACCTTATTGATGTGCATCAACTACTTTCTCCTTGACGTGCATCAACGCCCTTATTGATTTGCATTAACTACTTCCTCCTTGACACGCGTCATACATTTCTTCTTGACATGCATCGCCACTTTCATCTTATCGTGTGACAAAATAATTTGATATCACATGAAAAATCCCCTCATTTTGCACATCATTCTACCTTCCCCATCACTGCCACCTTCTTTTCATGTGTCGGTGTTGTTTCTGTCGTGCATCAACCACCTTTTTCTAATGTGCGTCAACATCCCCTTATTGTCGCACGATAACATTTATTCTTTTCATGTAACAAATAAGTCCCTCATCAACGGTGACTCTTCCCATTCTATCGGGACTCAGTTTTTGGTTTCTATCGGGAAAAAACAAGGAGTTTAAGATACGACCACACATTAATGGCACCATACATGGTAACTCAACAACCAGATTAATGAGGTATGACACCCGTGTTTTCCGTATATGCGAAGTACCAATTGAAAGTGAATCTGGTATGGCTGCCCATATCTCCATATGGGAAATTAATGAAATATGTCAGTTGATAGCTCCATTTCTCTCTATATATATATGTAAAATCCCCTTCATTAAAGGAGAGAGATTTTGAAATTGTAAAGGAACTCTGCGAAATTGTTCTAGCACTTTTGTGAGCCGCAAGCCTCAAATGTATGCATTTTGTGAAGGATTATTTCCTTTTTCCTATATTGTAATAGATTGTGCATCATTTTAAGAAATAAAATTTGTTTTTATGGATCTTCTTGCCCTAGCTTGATTTATATTGCATTTCCTACCTTATATTATATTTTGTAGGTATATTGTGCATATTGTGTTCCTTCACGGGGTTTAAATTTGTTGTGCTCTATGAAATTGGAGGCTTGAATGCGCTTTGGGACTGTGGCACTTTTTTTTCCTCTTCTTGCCCATTCCCCCACTTTCACTCACTAGGAATCTCTCTAGTCTTGTTTTGGTGTTATCACCTCCCTTAGTTTAGGATTTACATTTTATGTATTTTTCTCTCTCTGGTCCCTTGGAATTGATAGTTTAGGAGTAGGTTAGCATTAGAATAGGTTAGGAACCAACCTTCTCTAGAGGTTTGTCTCAATCACAAGGGTCCCACACCTTGAGACAATCCCATGTTAGTCAAAAGTAGGGTTTTGTAATGTGTAAATCCTAGGGTGTTACTTTTTCGACATAACAATTTTGGCATGCCCAGTGGGACAAAAGTCAATATTTTCACTTTTTATCAAGATTGGGTGTGTGTCTTGGTGAATTTCCAGCCTTTAGAGGATTTTCAACAACACATCTAGTGACTCCATCATTCAAATCTAGTGGTTTCAGCAACCCAAGTTTATCAAGTTCATGAGAAGAGTGCAAACCCAGTCTAGAAAAAGAGAAGAAGGTATCTTTGAATACTTGCAGTTATCTCAGGTAGAGGAAGGAGAGGAAGAAGAGTACAAAGGTCTCCATCTCCACCAAATAGAACATTATCCACACCTCCACCTGGTAGACCCTTTCTTCAATCAACTAGGGTTCTCAAGCCACTCAGGATGGCTCATCAACAACCACCAAATCAGCCACCTCCAAACCCTTATGCAAATTTCATGAGAAACAGTCCACTTTCCCTTAATGCACAAAATCTGGTCCTGATAGCAACATTAAAGAATATTCCATACTTCACTGGAGAAAATCACACAACTCCCATCGACCACATTCAAGACATTGCAAATGTCTGTGCCATACATGATATTGTTGAGATGGATGTTACGGTCAAGTTGTTGGCTTATTATTTCAAAGGAAAAGTGTTACAATGGTTTAGAGGCTTGGAAGCATGATCAATTTAAAATTGGGATCAATTATGCATAGCTCTCTGTGGCTAGTTTGGGGAGAGGGCTGACAACTTATCCCTTTTGGAGAAGATGACTACAATCAAAAGGGCACCAACTAAGAAAATGATAGACTTCAATTCCAGATTCCAAAGAACATGGGAAAGGATCCCAATTGCGGTCAAACCAACAACTGAAGGTGCATTTCTCTATTTTCTTAAAGCTCTAAATTCTAATATATCTATTATGATACAATCTATGGGAGGAATAACCCTACCAGATGCCTATGCCATAGCCATTAGAGTTGAGAATTACCTAATTCAAGCTGGTAAACTTGCACCTAGGACACATATGCCTCTCTATCCAGATATGGGGAATCCTAATCCTAATCAAACACCTACAATAGCCCCCATCCTTACTCTAATAAATTAGAGCTCAAATGAAGCATCCACTTATTTTTCTAGCCATTTAAATGAACTCGAGAGGTTATGAAACAATTGAAAAACTTATGAAACGAGTTGGTAACTCTTAAGAGGAAACAAGATCAAAATTATAGACCTTATTAGCCTCAATTCCAACCCAATAAACCTCCATATCAGCCAAACAGGCCACATGTTCAAGCTGCTAACTAGAACCAAGGACAACCCCAAGCTGCTAAGCCATTCCAAGCATATAAACCTAATACATTTTCAACATCTAGGGCCTTGGTTCCAACTCAAAACAACATAGCACAAGAATATGAATGGTGTTTCCCATGCAACCAACCACACAATCAGGAAACATACTTCAATGCTACTTTAAATGAAGAATTGAAGGTGACTACAGAGGGTGTTCATCAAAAACCAAACCAAGAAGAAAGTCAGCAACATGTAGCTAATTAGGAAGCACCTCGAAACAAGACAACACTTGTAAATTGGCAAGCCGAGGATTTACGTGGAATAAATCAATCCCCTTCTCAAAGTGTGGTAGCCAACATGAGGTCTAAGAAGATAAATATAGAGGAATGGAAGTCACATAATCTAAGCACTCCTCAGCCTTCTATCACACTTCGGGGTATTAGCAATCCAATTGCAGCCCCAAATGTTCAAAATCAGCCCAAACTACCTTCTAATCTAACTCAGGTACCGGTTACAGTAGCCCATGTGCAGGAGAAAGTCATGTTGAGTAAGGGGTAGAAGAAGGAAAATCCATCTCCTTTTAACATTATTGATCAAATGAAGAAGACCAATGTAAGCATTTCTATGTGGGAATCATTGAAAATTCCAGCCAACAGGATTTGTTACAAACAACCATGGAAAATTGGTCAACATTAAATGAGTTGTCCAAAAATCAAGAGAAGGTTCTCATTAATGTAGCTCTAAAAGAAGGTGTTCATGGAGGTCAGCGAGGTAAAAAATTAAAGCCTCCTCCATTCTATTTACCATTGATTATTGGGAACAACCTTGTACACAATTGCATGATTGACTAAAGGGCTAGCAGTTTGGTAATGCCAAAACAGATAACATATCAGTTAGGCCTAAAATACAAACTAGTTTCCAAAGGAGTAGTACAACTAGATGGGACAATAATGGGGATTTTGGGGATCATTAAATTTTTATACCTCACATTGCATACATGTCCTAATGTCACAGTTCAACAAGATATATCAGTGATTTATTTTCCACCACTCTTTGCATTGTTCTTGTCAAGAGACTTCACCACCAAAATTGGAGGCTACTTATCAGTTGATTGGTTGCATATGATCTTCAGAACAAGGTATTGAGCTAAGTCTATAATCTGGTCTGAGCCTATTGAAAATTTCCATATTGAGCCTTATGTACCAAACCCAATCAACACAAATTTCTTATCCTTTGATCAAGAGGGTTGTCCAAACACTCAGGAAGCCGATACCAAAGTTGGGGGCATCCCGGATTTGAATCTTGATGAATGGGAAAACAAAAGACATAGATATGATCTATACAAGGAAATAGAGGAGGTTGAGTTGGGATTTTATTGTTTGCACGAGGAAAACACACCTCTTCCTAGCCTCACCAAAATGGATGATAAGGGTGATAATGAAGTATGGCAAGGTTATTCTTTGATGGATCAAGAAGTAGGCAAGGCCTTTGGATGAGGATAAATTATTTTGTTACCACAAGGTATTAAGTAATATTCAAATTTTCATTTTCAATTCACTTGTTCAAACAATATAGTTGAGTATGAAGCTTTGATACATGGATTGAATTAGGAAAAGAGGGGTATATAAAACTTGCAAGTGTTTGGGGATAGTGAGTTAATTGTCAACCAAGTTAGGGGAAAACATGTTGCTAAGAATGATCTTCTCAAAGCCTACAAGCATTGGGTATGGGATCAAATTGATGATTTTGAAGTGTTCAATATTCAAGCCATACCGAGGAAGAAGAATGAGGCTGCAGAAAATCCTATAGCAATTGGAGAAAAATTTGATGTGGTGGAAAATATTAAGAGAGATAATGTGTCACTACGTATTCATGTAATTGTGAGGCCACCTATACCAGATAATAACACAAGCTGGTAAGTATTTGAGAATGACCAACAGATCATAAATTTCTTGCAGAGGTGAGTTCTCGGTTAAAAATCGGGATAAATTAGAGCAACAATATGGTGATCAAGTGGTTCAACTAAGGAAAAATAAGCTACCAAATGGTTTAGTGACTCTAGAGTCAATATTTAATCCCAATAATTAGTTCTAGAGGGAAAGAGCAAACATTCAAATCAAAGGTAAGAATTCAGAGCCAATTTCAGTTAGAGAAGGAAAAACACTTCAAATTGGCAAGGTAAGCATTGATCAAGAAAAATATGAATTTATACAAATTTTCCAAGAATTTCCATATGTATTTTGTTAGAGCTATGAATATTTGAAAGGTTTTAATCCTAAGTTGGCACAACACATGATTGAACTGGATTGGAGAGATAAACCCATCAGGTAGAAGCAAAGGCCAATAAATCCTCATATCGGGCCTCTCATGAAAAGGGAGTTGAACAAACTCATTGATGCAAGCATCACCTTTCTAATCAAGAACTCTTAATGGGTAGCAAATCTGCTGCTAGTTAGGAAAAAGAATAGGAAATCAAGTAATGTGTGGATTTTGAGACTTTAATAGGGCATTTCTCAAGGACCACTATCCACTTCCTTCAATGGAGCAAATCCTATAGGTTATAGTCGGTTCTAAAATATTTTAACTTTTAGATGTCTACTTGAGCCAAAATCAAATCATGGTGAAAGAGGAAGACCAATTCAAGACAACCTTCACTACGAAGTGGGACACTTATCCCTATAGAAAAAGGCCATTTTGATTGTCAAATGTTAGAACCACTTTCCAAAGGGAAATGGATATGGAATTCAAAGGGTTGATCAATAAGATAGTTCTTTTATATCTAGATGACATTACTATATTCTCCAAGAATGCAGCAAGTCACCTCTTTCACCTCAGACAAGTATTCCAAAGATGTAGGAGATTCAGAGTGTCTTTGAATATGAAAAAGTGCATATTCTTATCTCATGAAGGAAAGATCTTAGGCCACATCGTGTCTAAGGAAGGGTTGGAAATTGATCCAAAAGGTTGAAGTTGTTTGAGCATTGCCATTCCGAAGTCATAAGAAGGCTCTCCAATTTTTTTGGGGAAAATTAATTTTGTTAGGAGGTTTGTTCCTAACTTTTCCCATCTTGTCAAGATACTCACACTAATGCTTGAAGAAGAAAATGGCTTTCAAATGGACTATTGAAGGAAAGAAAATATTTAAATCAATAAAGTAAGACATTACGTAGGCTCCAACCCTCATTTATCTAGATTTCTCGATGGTCTTCATTTTATACACTTTTGGAGGCACGGATGAGATATCTACCATACTAGTACAACAAAATAAAATAGGACTAGATCATCCTATTGCATTCTTCAGCCAAGGTCTTCAGGATTATGAGGTGATATATTCATTCATTGAGAAGCATGTCCTTGCTATGATTAGAAGTTTAAAGAAATTTAGGCATCTAGTGTCAAATAACATAATTCATCTATTAGTTTCACATACTAGTGTAAAAGATTTTATTTTGAACAAGGACCTTAATGAAAAGAGAGATGGTTAGATAACCAAGGTCATGGAGTATGATATTGATATAAATGTGACCAAATTAGTTAGGGGGAAAGGGTTGTGTGAGCAGCTAGCTTCCAACCAGCATGCTAAATCAAGAGAGGAGGAAGAATTTTTTATGGTGTTGCAAGATAATCAAGAATAGGTTGTAGGTGGCATACCCATTCCTTGTTGGACTTGGGGTATTTTACATTTCCTTTGAATGCGTCAAATTACTAAAGGAGGTATTTCAGACTTCATTGCATCCCATATGTGCTTGTAGATAATATTTTTTCAAAAGGGATGTGAATTGTGTCCTCCTAAGGTACGTCAAGACAAATAAGATAGAGAGGGTATTACATGAGTTTAATGATGGAGAGGTGATGGTCATTTCCCCCCAAAAGCCACAACTATTAGAATCATGATGGTTGGTTATTACTGGCCTAATATTTTCAATTATTCCTAGTAATGTATCAAGAAATGCAAGAAGTGTTCCTTATTCACAGGTAAAGAGAAGCTAGCATCCCCCTCTCCATCTTATCTCAGTTAAACAACATTTCATGCAATGGGGGTGGATTTTATTGGGGTGATCAATCCAAGTTCCATCCTAGGTCATAAATGGATTCTTACAGCCATGGACTACTTCACCAAGTGGACAGAAACAATTTCACTTAAGGAAGAAAATGAAGACAACATTATGGATTTCTATGAAGTATTACAACAAGGTTTGGTGTTCCTTCCACTATAATACTGGATATTGCCTTATATTTTCTTGGAAAAAATATATCTAATTGTGTTGTTAGGAATGGAATCTACTTGAGCACTTATTCTAACTACTACCCCTAGGGTAACGGAAAGCAGAGTCTACCAAAAAAATATTCTCGGGATTATAAGAAGAACCCTAGATGAGAATCAGAGGACTTGGAATACCAAATTAAAATCAGACTTGTGGGTTGATAGAATCACTTCTAAGAAGTCAACTTATTATTCCCCTTATAAGTTGGTTTATGGAAGGGAAGCAAGGCTGCCAATATCCCTTGTATTACCATCCGTAGAGATTATCGGGTAGATGGAGTTGTTTGATTTTCCAGCTATGGAATTTAGGTATGCAGAGCTCATGGAGATGTAAGAGCTAAGAAACTAGGCCATGAAAACAATGGAGAAGGAACAAACTCAAATCAAGATGAGTTTTGACAGAAAGGCCAAAGACATAACTTTTCAAGAAGGAGACCTAGTTCTGAAATGGGATGCAGATAGAGAAAAATAGGAAGGGACTCCAAGTTTGATGCAATATGGAGTGGCCCCTACTTGATTTTAGGGTGCAAAGAAAATAATGCTTTCCAATTGAAAAAGTTAGATGGAGAAGAATTACAGATCCTAGTCAATGGCATCTATCTCAAGCATTATTACTAATGGGAATATATTTCTTGTACATATTAGCTTAGAGTTTGTAATTCCTCTAAGATCTTTAAGAACATTGTTTTGTTGTAGTTAGATTTTCTTTAAGATAAGTTCTTGTTCACTCTCTGCATGTTCCATTTGGGATATGTATGATTTTTTAATTGTAAATAGTTGTGATTTGTTATTGTTGCACTTTCTAGTTTTAGGAAGGGTTTGGTGATGAGGTAATGTCTCAGCGGTGTTCCAGAGAAATAAGAGGTTTAAGACATATGACCAATTTTATAAATTAGAAAGACTACATGCCCAATGGATACAAAATCACTGGTCTTTTAGATCTAGTAGGCTAGATCACCTCGTAAGTCACCAATTGTTATCCATTTTTGAACCCCTTGAAATGGATCAACCTATAGGTCTCGAAGTTGATAGTTAATGGGACCAATTTGTAGGGAATTTCATGGTGAGATGGCAAGCTATGGTAAGGTTTTTCAGGCATATCTTCTTTTCATGCATCACCCACACATCAGTCACCTTCCACTTGTCATGCGTCACCACCATTTCCTTATTGCGCAACAATTTTCTCCTTAACATGTGTCAACACCCTTGTTGACACACATAAACCGATTCCTCCTTGATGCATGCTAACTCCCTTGTTGATTTGCATCAACCAAATTCTCCTTGATGCACATTAATGCCCTTGTTGACGTGCATCAATCGCTTCGCCGTCCCCGACACACATTAGTTGTTTCTTCTTAATGTGTGTCATCACTTTCCTCTTATCATGCAACAAAATACTTCTCTATCATGTGATAACTCCCTCCTTTCTACACGTGTTTCTACCTTCCCCATCACCGCCACCTTATCATTGTGTGTCATCTTTGTTTCTTGTCATGTGTCAACCATCGTTTGCTAATGTGCTTCAACATCGCTCACGTCACATTGCGTGACAACATTTCTTTTTATCATGTGACAATTCATTTCCTCATCATCGGAAACTCTTCCCATTCTATTGGGTTTTATTTTGTGGTTTCTTTTGGGTGGCAATAAGGAGTTTCATATTTCTAGGCATTAATGGCACCGTACATGGTAGCTCAATAACCAGATTAATCAGGTATGGAACCCATGTTCATCGTGTAAGAAAAGTACCATTGGAAAGAAAACTTGTATGGGTTCCCATAACTCTGTATAGGAAATTAATGAAATAGGTTAGTTTGTAGCTCATTATCTCTATATATATGTAATTTCCCCTTCATTCAAGGAGAGAGATTTTGAGATTGTAAAGAAACTTTGCCAAAACTTTTCCAAAGCACTTTTGTGAGCCGCAAGCCTCAAATTTATGAATTTTATGAGGGATTCTTTCCTTGTGCCTATTATTTTTTAATGGATTGTGCATCATTTTAAGCAATAAAATTATTATTTTGTGGCTTTTCTTTCCCTAGCTTGATTTATATTGCATTTATTGCCTTATATTATATTTTCTAGGTATATTGTGCATATTGTGTTCTTTTACGGGGTTTAAATTTGTTGTTCTCACGAAATTAGAGGTTTGAATGAATTTTGGGGTTGTGGCACTTTGTCTTCCCTCTTCTTCCCCATTTTCCCCCACTTTCACTCACTAGGAATCTCTCTAGTCTTGTTTTGGTGCTATCACCTCCCTTAGTTTAGGATTTACATTTTATGTATTTCTCTCTCTTTGGTCCCTTGGAATTGATAGTTTAGGAGTAGGTTAGCATTAGAATAGGTCAAGAACCAACCTTCTCTAGAGGTTTGTCTCAATCACAAAGGTCCCACACCTTGAGACAATCCCATGTTAGTCAAAAGTAGGGTTTTGTAATGTGTAAATCCTAGGGTGCTACTTTTTTGACATAAAGATGCACTATAAGATAGTTGGGTGATCTTCTCTAGTCCTATATTTACCCAATATGTCATCCATATAGTCTTCCATTACGTCATTGATAATATCGTGAAAGATGACAGTCATATCGTGTTGATATGTTGTGACTAAATTCTTAAGGCCAAAGGGAATGACTTGATATCAAAATTTCCCCCATGGGGTTGTAAAAGTTGGCTTATGTTGATCTTCCTTAGTACTTTTAATTTTATTATACCCTAAAAAACCATCCATGAGTGATAGTATTTCATAACTAGTTGTTGAGTTGACAATGATGTCGGTGTTTAGAAGAGGAAAGTCATCCTTAGGACACACTTTATTTATATCTTTGAAATCTGATAGAGCCTAATACTCATGGGTTTCTTCTCGTACGGGGATGATGTTTTAAATCCACTCTGAATAATCAATATGCCTAATGAATCCTACTACCAATAATTTCTCCAGTTCTTCTTTTACTAACAAGGAAACATGAGGATGCATCTTTCTAAGATTTTGTTTTATAGGATTTGCCTCTTCATGCACAACTAGGTTATGCACTACTAATTCTGGATCTAACCCTAGCATGTCCATGCATAGGACCAAGAAAAGATATCTGAAAATTCACACAAAAGCAACACAAAGGTCTTCTACTATTAGCTTGAGAGTAAAGCTCCCGACTTGAACATTTTAGGTATTTCCTTTGTACAATGTTTACGAAATGGTCTCCTCCACAAGTAACTTGGATTATTCCTCCATGCATGTAGGATAGGTGGGGAGATTGAGATATTCTTCTAAAGGTGTCTTGATGATATTTTCACC
This sequence comes from Taxus wallichiana var. yunnanensis, assembly GCA_018340775.1. NCBI lineage: Eukaryota > Viridiplantae > Streptophyta > Pinopsida > Cupressales > Taxaceae > Taxus > Taxus wallichiana. Next base: position 666,124,470 of record CM031241.1, on the reverse strand, counting down.
TTTAACATGGTCACTTTTTATGTCTAGTGATTTTTCTATTTTTTTCCATAAGTGCCTCAAAGAGGTTTTCACTATAGAACTTGGAATTTTTATTTGTGCAAGGCTTCTCTCTAGAAATATTTTCCTTGATTTTCTTTTGATTTTCAGACCATGAAGTTTAGACTCCTCCCTAAATTATGTGCATGCATCAAGATTAATGGATAATCCCTTCTTATGATCACCAACTGGAATGCCATCATGGAGACCCATAAACTCACTAATTGCATCGTTGTTTTCAAAGATGTAGATTGGTACATGTTGTTGTTGGTCCTAATGGAAAAGGGAAGCATAAAAATATTTAACTCAGGAAAGGCAGGGGATATGGTTAATCTAGTAGGTCGGAAAATAAGTTCATAGAGGTAAGGTCTTTATAAATACTACACGGGATCTATTTCACCTTCACAATCATATGAACTATCTTCTCATTCAAAAGAAGTTTCTTCAACATCTTGAGGATTGGATGCATATGGTAAGACACCAATATCATACTTACACAACTTGTGATGTGGTATCGAAAGAGCTTCACGCACACCTTGTTCGTGTATGCCATAGCCATATCCTTTATATCCCATAGCATACATCATTTTATTTGGGATAACATATTGGGGTGATTGATAGCATGGAGCCATTTCATCATCCAAAGGTTGGGATACAATATTGTTAAGTAGCTTCTCATATGCTAATAGACCATAGGAGTAAAAGTGTCAATGTTACAATGTTCTCTGGACCGTTTATATTTGTAGCTAAGTCTACCCTACGTCTTGGGTGACAGTGGATTTTGGAAACTAAAAGACCTGTTGGAGATCATATTCTCCATCACCATTTGCAACAAATTTCATCTCCCATAGAGAAAAAGAGAGTAAGATGTATAAGCACCATCCCTATGACAATCCAAGGTGTCTAGATCAACACGTGAGGAAAGATTCTTGGATTGAAATAGAATGGCCATCTCAGTAGAAGGGCATTCATAAGTGGTCATAAAATAACCTCGACAATGTTTTGTAATGAGGAAAGGGTTGAGGATCCCCCTGGATAGTGATATTTTTTCCTTCATGATATAACTTCAAACACTTTTGATGCGTAAAAGTTATGGCTTGCATGGCATGAATCCAAAGGCGATTGAACAATACGTTATAAGGAAGCGCTAAGTCTAAAAAATGGAACTTAGTATTGTGAGTAGTAGGTGCTACTCCCAGCGAGAAAGTAATCATGTCGGTTGAATTTCATTCTTTATTGTCATATGCCTTGATGGTAATGACCTTAGTTTCTAGATCACCCTCAGTATGACCTAGTTATCGAACCAACTTCAAAGTAAAAATTTTCAAGCTCGATCCACCATCCAAAAGCACCCTTTTTATCTTCTTATGATTGATAATGAACTAAATGTGTAAGGGTAAGTTATGGGTAGGATCCTCTTCAGAATCTCTTCATGACTAAAGGTTATGTGCTCTGTTGGAGCAATCTATACAACCATGGCTTGGAAGTATGTAGGGTCAATATCAATTGACACTCTTGACCCTTGTAATGTTTTACAAAGGATGTCCTTGTGAACATTAGAGATTTTGAGAAGATCTAAGATTGAAATATTAGCAGTAGTTTTCTCAAGTTATTCTAAAACATCATAATGATTTTCCGAGTGGTAAATGGAGGAGGTTATGAGATAATTAGGTGAACACGTTGCATTTCCATAAAGCACACTCCTTCATTTTAATCTTGATAGTGTTGATATGATCAAAATGTGGGTTAAAACAACTAATTAGGGCATCAAAAGGATTATTCATTTTCACAACATAGTTGGCATTTTTTGTTTGGGATGACTATTGTTGATCTGAATTTTCCTTTCCTTTGTTATACTTGGAGAAAGTTTCTTAGTAAATTCCCAAGTCTGCATTGGAAGATTTACTAGGGGCATATGAATCCATTTCCATGTCACCACTATCAATTAATTCTTGGATGAAGTGTTTCAATTTCAAACACTTATCGTTTTTGTGACCCCGACACGATGAAACCCGCAATATTAATTTTCTCTTAACCATGATGGATTAGGTACATCATCTCCATAGGGTATAGTTTTTGGGTATTTAACCATGTTGAACACATCTAATTGTTTTAATATGAATGACATAGACTTAGATAGAGGGATGAAAGTGCAATGTTTGTACTCGTCAGAGTCGAGGTCCCTTAGCAAGTTTCAAAGGAGTGTTGTTTTGAACAACCTATACTCATTTAAATTTTGTTATACCATCACCTATGAAATCATTTTTCTTGTTTGGAATGAACTTTGGCTTTTCATTAGACTTTGAATCATTATTATCATGTGAGAAGGGTTTTAAAGTCCCTTTTGCTAACAATGCTTTTTCAATTTGACTACCTTTTTCTATGACCTCTTCAAATGTGTTTCCATAATGCATCTACAAGTGGAAAGTAATATTGGGGTGTAAGTTAGGTACAAATATGTTGACCAGTTGTTTCTCTAGTATGGAGTAAGGGAAATGACTAGCTAACCCTCGCCACCTTTGTAAGAAACTAGTGAAGCTTTCATTGTTCCATTGTTTCACATTGCACAAATATATCATGGTAACGTCATTTTCCATGTTAAAGGAGAAGTGACACACAAAGTGTTTTTCTAATTCTAGCCATGTAGAAATGGACCCTTTAGGTATATGTAAAAACCATTTAAGTGCTTGACCCCCTAGACTCCATGGGAAAAGGTGAATGAGATAATTATCACTAAAAGTGACCTCTTAACATGTCATGTAAAAGTATTTAATGTGGTCTCTTGGATCACCTTTTCCCTTGTATTTTTCAAACTTGGGACAATCAAAGTGACGAGGGAAAGGTACTTACAACATAGCCCTATCAAAGGGATATGGGCATAGCTCCTCAAACTGATACTTTTACTATGGCCTACATTGCCTTCTTGTAAAGCAAGTAAGGGTGTTCTTCATGGATAACCACTCTTGGTTGAAGAGTTTCCCTGTGTAGGTGGTGTTGGCCTATATAAGTAGTTAAGTCTAGTTATTTCACCACCTTGATTGTCTATGTATAACTCCTCATATGAATCTTTATTTTTTCCTGATGAGGAGGTTTGGTATAGAACTCATGATACGAAGATCTAGGTTTTTCTATTCTAGGAGTCTTCATTGGTTCCTTATTAACATGTGAATCCAAGCTTTCTAATTGGTGAGTAAGAGCTTGTATTTGTTGTTCTAAGGTAACCTCTTGGGTTGGTATCTCTTTGTGATTCTCATGAGGAGGAGGTTGTTCATGATTAACATGTTCTTCATGATCCTCACAATGAATCTGACAACGGGAAATGATATCTTCCATCATTTGGATAAGGAATTTATTCATCATTGCATATGGCTAGAAGTAGAAGCATGTCCTGGGTTTAGGATTTCATCAATGTTACATGGAGGATGTTCTACTTCTTCCTCTCCATGAACCATGTTGGAAAGGAGAGAGGGATCAAATGTAGGTGGAAACTTGGCCCCTAACTCTACAACACACATAAGAACCTCATGTCTATTTTGAAACAATAATTTGTCTATTTGGGTGGGACTAAATTCAAATTCTTCCCGAGGAGAATTCTCCTCACCACCACTATGATCAACCATGGTGTTGTCTTCAAAAGTGAGTTTATCTTGTCATTTACAAAGGTATTTGACCCTAATTTTTTATGCCCCATCCTTGTGATAGGAGGCATAATAGGAAAGGTTTCACTAAGGTTGATTTAAAATGGACCCTACGACAAACCAAGCAGCATAATGACGTCATATCATCACAAAGAATGCCAAATAATAAATGGTAAAGAATCCAAAAGATCAAGACAATATGAACCAAGGAAATTAAAGAATAAATAATGACACATTGATAAGGTACTGTATAGAAAGAAGTATCTAGGACAAAACAATCAAGTACAAGACTATGATCCAATCACAAGAATAACTACTCCCTATATTCTCAAAGATAGGTTTGGTGCAAATAATGACAACACAATATCAATACTTAGGTCAAGTTTTAGAATAAACAAGACCTAAATACTAAGAAGGTGTTGACATGATCTCCAAACAAGGTATACTAAAACAAGTTTAGATACAAACAAAGTCCAAGTCTTTAAAAATGGAGGCTATAAATGCAAGTAGTGCAACAACACTATTTGGACACATTAATCAAGATTTGTAGACAAAGAAATATTTTAGTATCAAAATGATGTTACCACAATGTGAGCAACATAATGATGACACTTTCCAAAACTCAAGGCAATGTTGGGATCAAAACCAAGTCTAAGTATATCAAGAAGTTGTTATTTATGCGAGCAACGTAACAATACAACTTAGAGACTTAGATCAAGTTTCACAAAGGAAACAAGATGTAAGTATCACAATTGTATTGATATAATGTGGGAAGCATAACAACTCAAAGGAATTCAATGATAAGATAACCTAGCTACAATGATAATGAGTCTCAATATGGGTGTGAGACAAAGGGCCTACTAGAACATGAAGACATACCATTCACACTTTCAACACTCACATTCTAGAATTGTAACCTAGTCATGTGAGTAGAATAAAAAAGTGGTGGACATGATTATTTCTAGTGGTATCCATGTATGTATGCTTTCTTTTTTCCAAAATGGGAAACAAGAAAACAAAGGAGTAGACCAAGTGGTGATGAAAAATACTTAGCCTAACTTTGGTAGAGTTTTTCCTTGTCTTAGGACAAGGTAGAAACTAGGAAAAAGTGATTCCTTGTAAGTTTTGTGATGAATAACATGTGGCACAAACTTCAATGAACTCTCCCCTTGTTTGACTAACAAGGTTTTGACTCCAAATATTTTTTTCTTTGTGAGATATTTTAGAACACGATGGATAAAGTCAAGTTGGCCCCAATGCCAAATGGTTCCCTAAGATTTTGTTCACAAACTCACCAATTATTTCCTAAAGGAGGTACATATTTCTATAATTGATTCTAGATAATATACCATTACCCCATAATCAAATTAATGAATGGGGCCCCATATACGGGAAACATGAAGTTTTTCTCACAAAGGTTTTCCAACTAGTCAAGTGGGTAAGCGGGCACTTCCCATTTCATCCACCAGTTCTCTTAAGGTGTGGACTACTTTGGGGTTCCTATGGTAATCCTCATAATGAGTTTTATGGCTTATGCCAAGATACTTCCCACAGTTTAAAGTGGATGAGCTATAGCTCTTAACTAAAACCTGCAAATACAATGTGTTAAATAAAGTGGTGTGTTTTGTTATGTTTTTATTAAAATGTGGTTTAGCATATCATTGGAAACCTACAACATACATCTAGTTAGAGTTTTTAGATCCCAAGTATTTGACAAGCGTTAAGTCTTTCATACAAAAGATTTAGTAGTTTCAATAGAAATTGAACCAAAGTTGTTTTGATTCTCAAGATCATCCAAGGATGCAAGAGAAGAGCATACACAATAATTTTATTCAACTAGATAAATGTAAAGGAAAACCTTTAAATCAAATGTACTTTAAACAATGCTTGATAAATTGTTCATTCCCTTAAGAAAAAATTAAATATTTAAGTTTGAATTAACCAAATGTTAGAAAAAATGAAAACTAAAGTTTCTTTTGATTCTCAAGATCACCCTAAGGTGCAAGAGAAGAGAATACACAAACTTTAGTCTAACTTAAGTAAAGCATGGAAACATTATTTTCATTAAATTTTGACAACATGTTAGAAATATGATTTAAAATGTAAAAACCTACAAAATAGAGTTAGAAAACATGTCAAACAACAACATACATCAAAATTCAGAATCTAGAAACCTCAAAAACCAAGCCAAATATTAACACAGAGTGCTAGCATAATCCTTTATAAGCAGTAACAAGTAGATCCAAGTAGAAGTAGATCCAAGTAGTAATGCAAGGATAATCCCACTAGCACAAAGACATCTCACACTAGTGCAAGGGTAATGTCAAAAATGTAAGTCGAGATAAAAACACGAGAACAAGTAAGCGCTAGCATAGAAAAGAATTAGTAGTGTAAGACAGGTAAGTGGTAGCATAAGCCTATAGTGTAGTAGTGCATGTCATACACATAGAGCAGAAAAAATCAGTTGATCAAAAATGTAGGTTGAGAAGTGCTAGTGTAAGCCAATCGAGTGGTAGTGCAAGCTTAACTTGGTAGTAGTGCATGAGTTTTGCGAGTAGCATAAGCTTCAAATTAGTAATTCAAGGGTTCTTTTCAGTAGCACAAGAAACCTATGTAAGCACAAAAACATGGGATTTGACAAAAGGAAAGTAAAAAAGCTCAAAACTTTGTCAATTTGATCCAAATTTGGCAGCACCTCACCTCCTTCATAGCTGTAAAGAGAAACAAAACAAGGAAAACTCAACTAATCTAGTTAAGAAACACCATATTTATCTAAAATATGCTAAAAGGAGGGTTAGTAACCAAAATTGAAACTAATCTAAAAATATTGGAATTAAATGCAAAGGACAATGGAGTAAGTCCCACCGAGTGTGCCAAATGTGAACATACTAAATTAACTAAGCTATATCAAAGAAACTAACACCAAGTAGCCTCTAAAAAAAGTTAATTTACTAAGTACATCATGATTAAAGCTTAATGGAAACTAGCTAATAAATGCAAGAACATGAAGGAAATCATCTAATTGCTAACCATTCCTACTAAAATATATGATTACTCTACAACATGATCCTCTTTAGATCATGAGTAATCAAATTTTTGTGTTTGATTACCAAATAGAGGGAAGGATCTCACCAAGAAATGGCTACAAGGCCAAGCTTGGATCTTCCTTTCTACTTAACAATGGTAGAATGGATACATAAGATGAATTAGTTATTCCAAATAATGGAGAAGGCTATTGATCATATGTCTTATTTGAAATACTAGCAAAAGTATAGTGTGTGTGTGTGAAAGGATGTAAGAGGGTCATTTATATATCTTTCCTATTTGGGAAAAGCTTGACCCAATGAATGTGGGATAAAGGATAAAGTATATTTATACTTGTTAAGCTTGATTACAGGAATTAACAAGTGCTTAGTAACTCATGGGAGTTGGAGATGATTTAATTAATCAACTAGGATTAATTAATAGGATAGAATAAGCTTTTTAGGCTATTTGGAGGTGGTTTAGGAGGAATTTGATATGATTTGAAGCATTTGAAAGCTCAATTTAGCTAATAAAAGGGTTTATTGAGTAAATGCATTGTTAAAAGGCTTAATTAAATAATAATAGTTAATTAATCAATTCGAAGATGATTATAACTAACACAATGTCCTTAATTGGCATCCAGAATGTGATAGAGGCTAGTTAATTAATGAAGCATTGTTAATTGACCATAATAGAAGGAAATGTTAGTTAATTGGTGGTAAATCACTAATTATAATAGAAATGATGGGAAAGAGGATGGTTATAACAATTTTAGCAAATAAAATTCATAAGAAGATTTTATGTGTCTACAATTCCAACATGGGTTGATTAGATGGAGGATCACGAAGACTAGGGTTGTCGAGATAGATGATTGAGAATATCACTCACTTGATGTAGTGGCATATTTATAGGGATTTTTAAGAACAACTTGGTAATTAGGATGTATTTAAATTAAATCATAAAAATAAATTTGAGGAAGGAGCCATGATAGAAAAAATGATATGCCAAAGAAGGATCGAAAGACTGATCGCAAGTGGGGCTAACCAAATGATCATTTTTTTTGGAAATAAATGTCTATATCTGATTGCTATTATAGCAAAGTAAATAATTGATCAATTAAGTATAGAAAATGACCCATGTAAATTAAGATAAGAAAATGTAAAACCCTAGTTTTAATGAAGGGATAGAATGACTTATCTATTTCGTAGATAATCTTGAAAGTGCATAGATCTAGAAAACTAAAAATATGAAGCATGAGACTATCACATTGAAGTCCAAAAAAATACAAATCTGGAGGAATAAGCTAGATAGGGGCACCTAGAAAGGGGCAGGGGAGCTGTGGGTGCCACCGACCTTTACTAGGAATTTGTGATTGTGAAAATTCTTAAGATACCATCTTTGACTAGTCACAATATCTTCATTTTCCTTCACCTTTGGTCGCTATTAGGTCGCACATGATGATCACCGAGGTCACTAGAAAATTACAATGACCTATAAAATCCTTAAAGAGACATCAAATCCTAAAAAATATGCGAAATGAGAGTTCGAAATGTCCCCGGTTTTCAAACAAGTGATCTTATGATTGAGCATTGCACTACATTTCAGACCCAATGTAGTTTTTGTGTGTCACACTTGGATAGCAATCAAGTAGCAAATGTAAAATATATAAATAGATGTGTGCATGGACTAAAATAGAATCCCCTCCTATGAAGTGTATGTAGAATAATGTAATCCCTTTCCCTTGAATGGATGCTTGAATTCTCTTGAATATCCTTTGGATCCCTGTAGACACCCATAATTATGCTTGATCAATTTAAATACTTAAATTGCACTAATTATCTCCTTTCCCACAAATTGGTGACATTTCATCAAAAGGGCTCATCTTCTCTCCTATCATCGTTAATTAATTACACTACGCTAATTAATTAAGTCACATATCCAACAAATATCCTAATTAATGACCTTCCGTTAATTAATCTCCTGCTATCTAGACTAATTAATTATTATTAATTAATTAGCTTCCCCTTTCATTTAACCAATAAATCAATATTTAATTGATTTAATCCCCTTCTATAGTCTAAATCATGCTAATATTCCTCTAAAAGCTTCTATAAGCTTGCACATCTATTAATTAAATTATCTTGATTAATTAATGAGCCCCCTTTATCCACATGAGTCACTAAAGGACAAGCTAAACCCTCCTAAAGTTAACTCAACCCTATCTAAACCCCCCTTATCCACAACTAACTCAACATCTCTATTATCTCAAATATAAAGGGATGTAGTAATTCCTTTATCCATTGGGCTATATAAAGAGCCCTCCTCCTACCTTTACACTTACACTTAAATTCTTTGAGAAGATAAAAGAAAAGCACATAGCAAATAGACTATAAGCTTCTTTGTCACTCTTGAAGAATTCACCATTTGAAGAGCTAAGCCTCCTTTCTTGCATTTTTCTAGCCAAGTGCATGGGTCATATGGGGATAGTCAAAGGGTCTTGTAGCCAAGATTTGATGAGCTCCCATTCCTAAGTTCTTGATGATCAAAACAATCAATTTGATTGTCATGGAGTCTACATAGGTCCATTTTCTTTGTGTTGGTAATCTAGAGGAGTAGAGGTTTGAATACTTTAGCATGTTAATTTGAAGTTAATGCATTATGCTTAGTATTAATCTTGTTTAGCTCTCATCTTTGATGGTGCTTAGATTTTGTCTTAGCTTTGTTATAGAACTATTTAGGTGGTAGTTCTTATTCATCTAACTTAGCTTAAGCACAAATACACGCACACATTTGGCACCCGGTGGGGACCGGATCCTTTGTCCCTTAGCATTTTTAGCTTGAATTCTATTGTTTTTGGCTAACCCTTTGATATGCACATATAGTAATTAATGTTCAATTTCTTGGGATTTTTGCTAACATTATATGTGTAGGTTCTCACTTATAGCTATCATTTTAATGGGTTATTGCTAATTTCAAGCTAACTTGTTAAAATTTGAAGTATTGTGATCTTTTTGTGTTTGTCGCCATACTTTGGTTGCAGGAGTGGTGCAGGCACACTAACAGAGTGCTGAAACACACTTATCCTAGCAAAGACGCCTCTCGGGTGGCGCAGTACACTATCGAGTCTAAATTTCTATTTTTCGACCATGGCACACATACCCTAACAAGGGCATATGTGCACTAAACTGGGTGTAGATGCTATTTTGTATTGTACCTTCACTACAATGCAAAACCTATCAGACTAGTGCATACACACTAACCCAGGTGCACACACTTTTCTAGTGGCACAAACATGGTTTTGGTGACGTAAGAATCCTATCGAGAATATTATATTGTTTTAATCTACGGTGGTGCACACACTTTTATGGTAAGCGCAATCATGTTTTTCAGTAGCACAAGTGCTCTTTCGAGAATCTAACACTGTTTTAAGCTACGGTGGCACACACATCTTTACGGTGGCATACACACCTCTTGGGTGGTGCGGTTGCACTATAAGTCGAAAGACATAGAGTGGCGTATCCGACCTAACCTAAACGTAGATGCCAAAATAGGGCGCATGTGTCTTTTTGTTTTCTTGAGATTAAGGTGTTAAGGTGCTAACTTTCTTGCAGGTTTTATCTAATTAAATACTCATTTTTGCAGGGTGTTTTTGCATGCTTTCACTTGATTAGATAAACTTTTCATACTTTCTTATAAGAATAATATTGCATATGCTCTTCCCTCACATCCCTTGGGGTGATCTTGGGAATCAGAAATGATTCTTAGGTATTTTGATGCTTTGAAATTGTTAAGAATATCTGAATTGGAATGGATTAACTTGGTGTGTGTGAATTAAAGTGTTTTTCCATTTGATATCTTCTTGGATTTTGGGAAACATCATGTATGCTCTTCTCTTGTGTCCTTGGACGATCTTGAGAATTAGAAATGATGTTTACTCTTTTTATGGAAAACTACTAAACTCGTTGTGCAGGACCAAAACACATGCTTGTTAAAGAAAGATGGAATCAAAATGAAGTCAAAAATATGAATACAGTTGTCATACAAGTTGCCAAAAGGTGTTCAAGAAAACCACACCTAATTAAACAAGATAAAAAGAACAACATATTCAAAACACTGTATTATAGGTTTCAGAAAAGGGTACATCCCTATCCGCTCAACTAGAACATAACCCCTTTGGCATAACGCCTTAAGCTACAACAATGGGGGTGGTTCCAAGAACCCCAAAGTAGTCCACGTAAGAGGTAACCTTGTGGATGAAATGGGAAGTGCTTCGCACTACCTACTTGATTGGTGATTCCTTTGTGTGATAGCGTTACTGGTTATCCGTATGGTGACCCCAGTGATAGTACATGTAGATGCACTAGTTTCCTACTATTCTTGAAGGGGGTAAAGTAAAGCCGAGATACTCCCAAGATAGTTGGGATTGTTTGGGTAAATTGTGCTTACTTAAGACAACTTTGTAACACCTAGGGTGAGAGAACCACCTAGGAAGATATTCTTTGGCTAGGAGCCCACTTTGACCATTCTAAAATAGTGTTGAGTTGTGAGCCATCTTTTCATCACAAAACATGTGATGCGTTACTTTCGCTTAGTTTTTCACTTGCCTTAAGGTGAGGTGAAACTCTGCCGAAGTGAAGCCAACATTTTTCATCCCCATTTTGATCTACTTCCTTCACATTCTTTTGACACTTTGTTGATCAAAAGAAGGGTGACTACCTTTGTGTTACCGATCAATTTTTTCTACCACTTTTTGTCCATTTACGCCCATCCATGTTTATGGTTGGGTAAGTTAAACATCTAAAGTGTGCTAGAGATGTATTCATATCATTGGTGGCCTTTGTGATCTTGATACCCATGTCAAGATCATCATTGTAGTTAGGTGTGGTTCATCATCTTGAACTTCCTTAGAAAGGTTACCTTGTTTGTATCGTATCACTACAATTTTGGTATTTACATCTTGTTTCTAGTAAACTTGACCTAAATATCTATATTGTAAGGTTACGCTACAAACATTTTAACAATTCCTATTTATAATTTAAGTTTTAGTTTGATTCTATTATTTCCTCAATTTTGAAGAGTGCTACGTGTTACTACTTGCGCATGTTATATCAATATCATCTTGATATAAATACCTTACTTTCTTGCAAAGTTTTGTTAACATATCTTGGTGACATTGTTGTGTCACTCACAAATCAGAATCGACACTTTTTGGGATATAGGTCTTAATTGAATTTGAGCTCGCTTCTAGTATACCTTGTTAGGAGGTCACATTAACTTCTTGTATTTACTTATGTCTTGTTCATTCTCTTGAACTTGGCATAAGTGAGAACATCTTGTTAATTATCTTGTGACACCAAACTAATTTTTGAAACATAGTCTAGGAAGTACTTCATTCATTTGATAGGCTTAGATACCAAAAATTTGTGTCACTATTGATTTATCACTCTATCACATTGGTATTCTCACATTGTTACTCATTCATATTCTTGACAAATCATCTTGCATTTCACTTAGGTGTGGTCACAAAGTTTTGAACACATTTACAACTTACCTTAGTGAAACTATCACAAATCATGGCTCCCAAAACAAAATTAGGACTCAAGAAACAAACATACGAGGAACAACAAGTGCAAGCTTGGGAAGCTACAAATAGACAAGGATCAAACCATTTTGTTGGACATGATCTAGGACCTCTTTTTAGCAGAAAAAGAGATAGAAGACATGGTCAATCATAGTGGTGATGAATTGGAGTCTCCACATGCGGAATTTGAATTTGACCCCACCCTATTAGATGAGTTCCATTTTAGAAACAAGGATAGAGTGCTAGCATGGGTTGTAGAATTAGGGGCCAAAATGCCCACTTCAAATGAAACAATCCCACCTACGAATAATGCTAATGAGGAAGGGCGTCCTCTTATCAACATGGAGGACATTTTAACACATGGACATGCTTCTACCTCTAACGCAAGAAATGATAATGTAGTGGGACATAGAATACCCTTTATCAAAGTGCCATGTAAAGCCAGGTCAGACACAAGAATGTTGAGGAACCTCCACAATATGAGGAAGAAGAGGAACCTTTAGAGAAGAGATCACCATTCAACAAAAATAATCAACCTAAGCCGATAATTAGCCTTGCTAACCTCTCATGTACAAAAGGAAGTAGGCAAGAATGTCCAAAAATCAAGGCCTAAGGTCAAGATTAGTGAACTCCATAGAGAAAATCATGGAGAAGACAATACGGATTATCATCGTGTATATATCCCAGCTTCTCCTACTAAAGAACAATTGCTCGCACAAGAAGTACAATCCATGAAGGAAACACTTGCAAGCCTTCAAGAGAGCAATGTAGGGAGCATTAGAAAGTATCAATATGAAGAACTATGTCCCTATCCTTTTGACAAAGCTATGACACTTCAACCTTTCCCTAAAAAATTTGACATGCCAAAATTTGAAAAATATAGAGGAAAGGGAGATCCATGAGATCATGTCAAATATTTCTATATGATGTGTCAAGAGGTGTCCTATAGTGATAATTATCTCATACGACTCTTTCCCAAGAGTCTAGGAGGTCAAGCCTTGGAGTGGTTTACTTGTTTTCCTCGCGGGTCCATTTTTACCGGCATTGGTAGAGAGGTTTGTGTGTCACTTCTCATATAACATAGAAAGTGATATCACCATGGAAGATTTATGTGGCACCAAACAACACCCTAATGATACTTTCACCAGCTTCCTACAATGGTGGAGAGGGATAGCCAGTCACTTCCCTTGTGCTTTTCCTGAAAAATAGTTGGTAAGTATCTTTGTGCCCAACCTAAATCCAGACATTTCTTTCCACCTTCAAATGCATTGTGTTCACACTTTTGAGGAGGTCATTGAAAAGGGTGTTCAAATAGAGAAATACCTTATTGCTAAAGGAAATCTTAAGTCACAATCTAAGGATAATCAAAATGTTAAACCTATAGAGAAGCTGAAAGTATTTAAAAAAATAAAAATGTGGTGGGAGACAGGATCACAGATTCCAAACATGTACAAACGGTCAAACCGGTCAACCTTTTAAACTGACCAAAGGACCTATTCAACCCCCACCAAAATGAAGAATGTTCACCCCTCTTAATGAGCCTTTGTCGGTTATATTAAAAAAATTGGATGCAGCTCACATGGTGACATATCCTATGACACAACCATTTGATGACAATGCTCCAAAACCATCATGGTACAAGGAGCATGACTATTGTGAAATGCATCATGTCAAGGGACATAAAACAAACAAATTTCTGTGACTCTGTCACTATATCCAAGACCTCATCAACAATGGGGAGATAGAGGTGGAAAACCTAGGGAAAACTCAGACACCCAATGAAAATATGGGGATATATAAAGAGCCATTCCCCAAACATGATAAATCAGAAAAGTCAAAGTCGGATCAGGGAGAGTCATCCCAAAGTTATAAAGCAGTGAATTACTTATATACCAAGAAGGAAAACAATCATTATGATTCACTTATTGGATGTATTCACTCTCCTAATGACCATATCAACACCATTCAAATCAAGGGAAAGGATTGTGTCATGGTAACAAGGCATACCCACCTCATGATTCCTGAACCTTCTCCATCAACCCCACAAAATGGTAGGTATAACCTCTTAGAGAAACTTGAGAAAACGTCCCAAGATTTCGATCTTAGATCTTCTTAAGATTTCAAATGTACACAAAGACATTTTGTACCAAACTCTTCAAGGGTCGGGAGTGCCACTAGAGGTAGATCCTACACATCTTCAAGCTGTAGTAGCAAACATTATACCAACTGAACACATTGCCTTCAATCATAGGGAGATCCCTACTGAAAATCCAACACATAATCTTCCTTTGTATATTGAGGTAGTTGTTACCCGTAGGAAGATCAAACGGGTGCTTGTGGAAAACAGATCAGGGTTGAACATCTACATGCTAAAGTTGGTTAAATAGCTGGGACATACTGAAGTAGATCTTGAGTCAAACATCATCACTATCACCACTTACGACAACGTGGAAAGGGATTCAACAGGCACAATCACGTTGCCTATGGAAGTGGGTCCCACTTTTCATCAAACAAAGTTCCATGTCCTAGACTTGGAACTTCCATATAATATGCTTCTAGGCCGACCATGGATTCATGCCATGCAGGTTGTGCCATCAACATTTCATCAATGCATTAAACTGAAGCATGAGGGACACACCATTACAATACAAGGAGATTCAGAGCCCTTCGCTCACTACAGAGCTCTCAATAGTTTTGCACATAAGGGTACATATGCATGTCCCTCCACCGATATCATTGTCCCTCTCCAATCTGAAGCCATGGAATCTTGGGTAGATTTGGATTCTCTTAGTTCTTGCACCAATGGTGCTTTGTCATCACCAATCCGGCACTATGATAATTCTTCACCGGGAACTCCTCATGCTATGATTATTTACTAATGCACAACCTTTAGTTTGGTGGATGTAATCTGGAAACAAAACAACAACATAACACAAGAATACCATCGACTATGATAAGAATGATGAAAAATCTGAAATATCAAAGTAAATTATAATATTAACATGAAATTGTTACAATCTCACCCATGAGGTACTTCAACAAGACTATGGGAGAAACTTTACAATTACACCTCTTGATGGCTTCTTCAACACACCTTTAAACTGATAGCTTCCTTTGCACACTTCCTACAATA
Source organism: Taxus wallichiana var. yunnanensis (assembly GCA_018340775.1). Lineage (NCBI taxonomy): Eukaryota > Viridiplantae > Streptophyta > Pinopsida > Cupressales > Taxaceae > Taxus > Taxus wallichiana. The sequence continues at coordinate 666,109,058 of CM031241.1, read as the reverse complement.
TTTCTCACTACTTCCTTCTATGTTAAATGAGGGGGTGGCTCTCTATTTATAGAACTTCCAAGCTTAACCATCCTATCTCTAAGATAGGATAAGAAATCCACTACGACGAATCATATTCCATACCTTAACTCTTATCATGTACATGTAAGCTTATCTTTTAAGATAAGATAAACCTTATCATTTTACATGGGTTCCACATTTTTAGACTTTTTACAAATAAAATACACAAAATATTTATGACCTCACTCCTTGTCCTTATTACCAATATAATATTTCTAATTCCTAATCATGTAGACCCTACTTCTCTAATTACCCAAACTTTGACATTTTAACATTACCGGACCACTTACGACAAATATTTACTTTTTACAACATTCCTATTGTACTTTGGTATTTACCGTACTCCACATTATTGGCGGCACCATCTTCGACAAAGTGTCATTATCTTCTATCAGACGCTACTACTAATTATACTTAACAACATCCTATTCCTAATACATACATTAATGAAATAGAAATTATGGAGGAAAATTTTAGTGTCGACATCTTCCCCCTTCCTAGCTTCTACTCCGTCCTCGGAGTAGACTATTATGGTGCTTGGAAAATCTTCAACTTGTCGTGGTTGACCCATTTTCGTAATGGGAGTGCCATCCAATTCCCGGTCGATCAAGACGTACCATTTTCATGCACAGCTGCTATTTTGTAGGGCCCCATCCATTTTGGAAGAAATTTTCTGTCTTCTTTTTTTGTATCTGGAATCATATACTAGAACCAAGTCATTCACATGAAATGGAGACCAACGGATCTTTTGATCAAAGTATTCCTTCTGCTTCATTTTCTTCTTATGGCTTGTATCCTTTGCTATTTCCCTCATTTCCTCTAGCAAATGAAGATGTACCAACCTTTCTTTTACTGAATCACTTTCATCCATCCTTTCATTTTTCATAACTCTCACAGTGGGAATATCAAACTCAATAGGAAGAAGCTGGATCAATGCCATGGCCAACCTGAAATGGGGAGTATCCTGTTGCTTTGACTTTGATGTTGCCCTATATGCCCACAATGTTGCATGAATCCTTTTATCCCACTTATGTACCTGCAAGGCTGCATCTTTTGCTAGAATTTGACACAACACAAAATTTGTTCATTCCACCTGTCCATTTGTACTTGGCTTGTATGTTGTTGCCTTCCTGTGCTTAATAGAAAATTTATTGACTAGGGCTTCTACTACCTCATTAATGAAGTGGCTTCCTTGATCTGTTACAATTTATAATGGACAACCAAATCTGGTGACAATGTGTTCATATATGAACCTTGCCACCTCATCCATGGAAGTTGTTTTCAATGGCCTAGTTTCAACCCACTTGGTTAAATAATCTGTGGCAACTACAATATACTTATTTTGGCGTGATGTAGTTGGAAGTGGACCTACAATGTCTATTCCCCACTTTTCAAAGGGACCAAGTGGAAGAATAGGGCATAATGGGGCTGATGAAGTCTTACGGTTACCATGTGTTTGACAAATATCACATGTCTTACAATAATTATAACAATCTTAAAAAGAGTAGGCCAGTAATAACCTGCATCCAAGATCTTTCTTGTTGTAATTTTTCTAGAGAAGTGCCCTCCACATGTACCATTGTGGAATTCTTCTAGTAGTTCCTTCCCTTGATCACGTCCAATTTGCCTTCTTGTACTATCCATCGAGGTCCTATTCAAAATAATACTCCATACGAGAATAAAATATGGACGATGGCTTGAGTAATCTTTCTCTTAGTCTTTGCATTGGCACTATTAGGAAACTTGAATTCATTCGAGATAATTCCAAATATCTATGTATTCATTAGGAATTGTGTCAAGGGATAACAATGCTTTGCATTAGGGAAATCATCATCATCACAAGATGATCCTAAACCATCATAGGCTCGAGAGAGTGCATCTGCATTGACATGCTTCTTTCCTGGCCTATCTATAATATCAAATTCAAATTCTTGTAGCAAAATTATCCATCTTGCTATCCTCCCTGATGGGTTAGGCTTATTTACAATATATTTTAGAGCCTGATGATCTGTTATAACTAGAAATTTTTGCCCTAGCAAGTAATTTCTAAACTTCTTTACAGAAAAAATGATAGCCAGAGCCTCTTTTTCAGTTACAGTATAATTTACCTTAGCACTGCTCATTTGTCTGCTCCCAAAGTAAATTGGATGTTCATTCCCATTTTCATCCTTTTGGCTCAAAGTACTTCCTAGTGCTGCATCTGAGGCATCAGTGTACACAATGAATGTCTTGCTCCAATTTAGATTCTTCAAAACAGGTGAAGACACTAGGGCTTCCTTTAGTTATTCAAAAGCTTCATGCGCCTTATTTCCTGGTTCATAAGTAACATCCTTCTTCAAGAACTGGGTTAGTGGTTATGCAATCTTTGAGAAATTCTTGATGAACCTTCTATAGTAACCCACATGGCCTAAAAATAATCTCAACTTACTTCTATTCATAGGAAATGGTAAATCTTTGATTTTGAAACTTTATCGGGATCGGTACCAATACCATCTCTCGATACAACATGCCCTAACAAAACGCCTTTAGAATATCCAAAGACACACTTTGTAGGGTTTAGTGAGGCTTGTTCTTAATCTAACCTTTGAAATGTTGTCTCTATTTGGTGCGGGTGGTCCAACTTGCTCCCATAGATGCAAACATCATCAAGAAATACTCGATGAAGGTCCCAATGTAGGGTTCAAACACCCTATTCATCAAACACTAGAATGTTCTTTGGAGCATTACACAACCCAAAAGGCATAAAACTATAAGCAAACGTTCCCCAAGGAGTGGTGAATATGGTCTTCACTGATCTTTCTCTGCTATATGAACTTGGTTGTAGCTTATTTATATCCATCAAAGCAAAACTATAGCACTCTGGCCAGCTACTTCGTCCAAGATCGATCGAAAATGAAAGAGGGTAATGATCCTTCTTTGTTGCCTTATTGAGCTTCCTGTAATCAACACAAATGCGTAGCTTCCCATTCTTTTTTATTGAGATCACAATGGGAGAAACCCATTCTGAATTCTCCACAGCAAATATGAATCCTACATCAAGCAACTTATCTATTTCTTCTTTTACAGTCTTGGAAAAATTAGGATTCATTCTATATGGCATTTACTTTATGGGCTTAGCACCATCTACTAGCTCAATACAATGTTCTACCCAACTTACTTGATGGAGTTCCTTGTAATCAAAAGTGAATAGGTGTATGTACCTTCGAAAGAGCTGGAGGTAGAATTACTTCTCACTCTCCATCACAGCATCACCAATCTTAATTTGTTGGAGACGATCATCAACTTCTTCTTCAGATAATTTTATGGGGTCATGAGTTGGTGTGGTGGAAGGATGTCCATGGCTGAAACATCAACTTCACTTTCTTCATCTTCGGTGTCCACTTCTTTGGTACTAGAGTAATCGAGAGGATGTCCAATCATCGGTTTCATCACTTGATTCCACGAGTTTACGCCTTATGATGTCGAGGATCATGTTTATCTTCACCCTCTCTCTACAACGTCCAAGTGTCATGAAACCTTTATTCCAGTAGTTTATTGCATGAAATCTCCTTAGCCATGGTCTTCCCAGTGAGCATTGGGTATGTAACAGTACCATTTTTCATCACACGAAAGTCTACCACACATACAACACCCATAATGAGATATTGCCACATTTGAAACTACACCTTACGGTTTAGTTTTTCCTTTATATAATGACCTTAACATAAGTGTTGAAGGGCGATCAATCTTTAAACCCAACATATTCATTACTGAGACTCGGTCATTACATTAGCGCAGCACCTCCATCAACTAAGACATCATTAATTGAAATACCATTACATAATACCTCAGCTTGTGGAGCATAGGGATCCGCCTCTGCCTCCAAAACAGGGACCTCAACCTCCCTTCTTCATCGAGCATTGAGTCCACTTCGCAGCTCCCGCCTCTTCTCAGAAGACATAGACAAGAGTTGACCATATGTAATATTTGCAGGCCTTTTGGATAGATCTTTTAGGATGGAGTATGGTCCTTGCCCCTGTGAAATCAGAAAATCCTGCACACCCAACTTTCTTCTCCTATGTTTCTTACTAGTTTCTTCTTTCATCTTCTTAGGATCATTTCCATCTTGATTATCTTTTTCTTTCTTTATTTTTGTTACAAACACATCTACTTCATTATTTCTGCTCTTATCTACTACATCAAAAGAATTCATAGGTGCTTTTCCTTTATCATTATCTCCTTTACCAGATGTAGAAGCTCTATCTGGACAATTATACTTATAATGACCCTTTTTATAACAACCATAACAAACAACTTCAAAAATATTTCTTTTTGGACCTCTATCTCCTCCCTGAGAACTAAATTCTTTTCCTTGAAGAAGATTAATAGTTAACTGACCCATCTTTTGAGCAGATCTTCATACTCAGTAGATGTACTAGGAGAAATATTTGTGCTCACCGGGAGTGGTTGTGGATTTTGGACCAAAGGGGCTGGTGTAGGCTCTACTTTAGCAACAATTTCTTTAGGCTCTTCTTCCATGCTCTCTTCTTGCCTTCTTGCAATCTCCTTTTCTTGTTCAATGGTCACTGGGTGGTCATACTTCACTCGTTGTCTGATCTCTGGCTTCATCCCAAGAATGAAGTGCTTATATAGGAGATTATCCACGCCATTCATCAACCCATTCGCTAATCCTTCCTTCCGGATCTGGGCATCGAGCTTCCTCCTTAGCTCTAGAACACGAGCATGATAATCCCTTATCTTCTCCTTCTCTCCTTGGGATAGCTTTGTGATCTCGATCATGAGATTTGCATATTTCTATTGTTCACCAAATTCTTCAAGAAAACTTTCAGTTAATAAATCCCATGAATTTTTCACATTATCACCTAGTGTTTCAAACCACCTAAGTGTTGAACCATCCAAAAAGGTAGGAAAAAATTCAGTCCATTGTTCCCTTCTTATGAGGCCATTACAAATACAAGATCATTTAAACTCTTGAATGAAAGAAGAAGCATCTTTATTAGATTGAGCTGAAAAAATAGGAATCTTTCCCATTTTCAAAAGTAACCACCGTGAAATACCAACCCACAAGTATAATCAACAAGACTTATGTGCACAAATAATTGGAATCACTATACTAGAAAGTGACTTTACACCTTTCTATAGTAAAATAGAAATGACCGCGGTAAACTATGGTAAAACTTGACTTACTACGGTAAAAACTGACTTTACTGTGGTAAATACTATTCATGGTAAAAAGTGAAGTTACTGCAGTAAATACTATTCATGGTAAAAAGTGACTTTACTGCGGTAAATACTATTCCCAGCAAAAATGACTTTACCATGGTAACTACTATTCATGGCAAAAATGACTTTACCATGGTAACTACTATATATAGTAAAAACAAGGCTACCCTCCAATTGATTTTTGACTAAGTGGGAATATCTCTCCAGAAAATCTACCAACGAGGAATGGTCCAGCGGAACGAACCAAAATGTCATCACCAATTCGGCACTATGATAGTTCTTCACCGGGAACTCCCCGTGCTATGATTATTTACTAATGCACAACCTTTAGTTTGGTGGATGTAATCTGGAAACAAAACAACAACATAACACAAGAATACCATCGTCTATGATAAGACGGGATGATGACAAATCTGAAATATCAAAGTAAATTATAATATTAACATGAAATTATTACAATCTCACCCATGAGGTACTTCAACAAGACTATGGGAGAAACTTTACAATTACACCTCTTGATGGCTTCCTTTGCACACTTCCTACAATATTTCTCACTACTTCCTTCTATGCTAAATGAGGGGGGTGGCCTCTCTATTTATAGAACTCTAGGATTAACCATCCTATCTCTAAGATAGGATAAGAAATCCACTACGATGAATCATATTCCATACCTTAACTCTTATACGTACATGTAAGCTTATCGTTTAAGATAAGATAAACCTTATCATTTTACATGGGTTCCACATTTTTAGACTTTTTACAAATAAAATACACAAAATATTTATGACCTCACTCCTTGTCCTTATTACCAATATAATATTTCTAATTCCTAATCATGTAGACCCTACTTCTCTAATTACCCAAACTTTGACATTTTAACATTACCGGACCACTTACGACAAATATTTACTTTTTACAACATTCCTATTGTACTTTGACTATTACCGTACTCCACATTATTGGCGGCACCATACTGACGGTGTCGTTATCTTCTATCAGACGCTACTACTAATTATACTTAACAACATCCTATTCCTAATACATACATTAATGAAATAGAAATTATGGAGGAAAATTTTAGTGTCGATAAAGCCGTTGCCTCTACATCAACCTCTCCTTTTGATTCATGGGAGATGAAGGTTCTAGAATATGGCTATGGAGAATATAATGTGCAACAAGCCCTCTTGGTTTCAGACCTTTCATTGTCACCCAAGACTAGAGGTCGACCCAACTATCGCTTCAGAAGACCTAGAAATGAACAAACTATTGGGTCATTTTTACTTGGAGGCTTATTAGCTGAAGAAAAATTGTTGGATCCACCTATAACTTGGGTCCCAGAGGATACTTAACCAACCTGCTATCAAACCCCTGAATATGATAAATCCAGTAAAATGATGTACTCCATGGGCTACAAGGGCCTAGGATGCGGAAGAAATGAGCAAGGACAATGAGAACTAGTACCTCTCCCACATTTTAAAACAGAAAGATACGACATTGGAATTTTCCCTTATGGGGCACACCCCAATGATCAAGATGCTACTTTCTCTGAATGTGAGGATAGCTCTGACTATCTAGACAATGATACAGATTCCCATTGTAGCCAATATGAGGATCTTGCCTCCACGAACCTATTCATGAATACCATTGTCCTAACCATAACCCCCATGGAACCTACCCTTGACCTTGTTTACCCTTCCCTTGTTGAATGGGACCAACAATGTCATATGTCACTAGATCTATTTGAGAATGATGAAGCTATTGTAGAGTTCATGGGCATTTAGGATACAATTCCCATTGGAGACCACAAAAAGGGTTTCTATGTTGACTTGGACACCTACACCTACTTTGGTGAGGAGACCGAGCTTCAAGGTCATAAAAACTAAGAAAAAGTGAGGGAAAAATTTCCAACGTAAAGCCTTGGAAAAAATTGAAGTCCAATTCACACAATGAAAACCTCTTTCAGTCTTTGGCCAAAAATAGGTGCAAAAATTGAAGGAAAATAAAAGTCACCATGTCAAGGATGAAAATATCATGGGGACATCCTTGGACAAATATCTCAACCTTCCTCTCGATCATACATGTATGGAGGAATTGTCAAAGTTTCTAGCATAAGAAACTATCGATGTAAACATTGGTACATAAGAGGACCCTAAAATAGTCAAATTGGGAGCATCACTCTTGGCACAGGAACATAAAACATTCACCATGCTACTACGATATTTTATAGCTGTATTCACATGGTCCTATAAGGATATGCCAAGCTTAGATCCAACTCTGGTCATGCAGAACTTAGTTTTGCATGAAGACGCTAAGCCTATTAAGTAGAAGCTCGAGATGATACACCCAAGGGTGGCCCTACTAGTTAAAGAAGAATTAGAAAGATTGCTTGTGGCAAGATTCATTTGGCCCATTGATTACTCTTAATAGATATCCAACATCATCCCTATCTATAAGAAGCCTTTCGGGATCAAAATCTGCATGGATTTTAGAGACATTAATAAAGCTTTCCTAAGGATGATTTTCCACTGCCAAATATTGATATGATTGTGGATTCAATAGCAAGATATGAGATGCTATCTCTTATGGATGGCTTTTTAGGATACAACCAAATCAAGATAGCTGATGAAGATCAACACAAGATGGATTTTACAACTCCTTGGGGTACCTTCATTATCGTGCAATGTCGTTTGGTCTCAAAAATGTAAGATCTACTTATCAGAGGGAAATGACGGTAATTTTCCTTAATATGATCCATGATATCATGGAAGATTATGTGGATGACATCCTTGGAAAATATAAGACAAGAGAGGATCACCCTGTTATTTTTGGCATATCTTTGAGTGCCTACGAGAGTACAAGGTCCAGCTAAATCCAAAGAAATGTGTATTTGGTGTGCTATTAAGAAATTTTTGGGTTTCATTATATCAAGAAGGGGAATTGAGGTAGACCCTGCTAAAGTGTCTACTATTACTGAAATGCCTCCTCCTAAGAACATTAAGAAATTACACAGCTTGCAGGGAAAAATATAGGCTATTCAAAGTGCTTCATCTCCCATTTGGTTGATAAGTGTCATCCATTTACCCAAATGCTTAAAATTGATCTTGCCTTCATTTGGGGACTAGAGCAACAGTAGGCCTTTGCCTTGCTTAAACAATACTTGGCTAATCCACTTGTCCTCATGCCTCCAACTCCTATTGAGCCACTCTTGATTTATATTTCTGCTACTCAATTTTCTATTGGTACACTGCTCACCCAATATGACCTTGGTCACAAAGAAAAAGTAGTGTACTACCTTAGTCACACTCCCATCACTTATGAGCTCAATTATCCTCAAATTGAAAAATCTTGTTTGGCTATCAGTTTTACTTTTTAAAAACTTCACCATTATCTATTGAATACCAAAACCAAGCTTATATCCAAAGTTGACCCGCTCAAGTACTTGCTGTCTAAACCCACCCTCACAGGTAGAATGGCTAATTAGATCATTCTACTAAGTGAATTTGACATAGAGTTTGTGCATCAAAAGTTGGTTAAGGGACAAGTACTCGCTAACCAATTAGTAGAAGCACCTTTACAAGGCACTGAACCTTTGAATCTAGGTTTTCCGGATGCCTCGTTGTATACATTAAAGAATCATCGTATGGTAGATACACTTTGTGGTATTTTAATTTTCATGGTTTACGAATAGGTGTGGTCCTCATTACTCCTTCTGGCAATTCCATAACTCAGGCTTTTCATCTTGGTTTTCCTTGCATGAACAACATCATAGAGTATGAGGAACTTATTATAGGGATGAAGCTCACCATCAAATGGAACATTCATCATGTTAAGGTTGTGGGTGATTCTCAGTTAATTATCAAGCAAGTTAATGATGAATACAAGGTTAAGGATGAAAAGCTCATACCTTATAAGAAGCTGGTAGAAACTCTAAAAGAGTATTTTTTACACATCACATTTGAAAAATTCCATGAGCACAAAATAGATTTGTAGATGCTATGGCCACAGTGGATTATATGCTCTGTATTCTACCAGGGAATAATGACATGCCGTTCTTTGTGGAAAATTTACATCAGACCAGGTATGACATGCCGAATATTTTCTATCTTTTGATGTTGTTGGTCCCAATTCCCCGTGGTATGAACCCATCTTTACCTATCTCAAAGACAACATGTTCCCTCCCAACATCTCCCATTCCAAGAAACAAATCCTAATTCTCCAAATAGCTTGTTATACCTTTTTAGGAGGTATGCTTTATCATTTTGGCTACGATTGGAATCTATTGCGTTGTCTTGATATGATGAAGTCGATCCAAGTGATCAAATAAGTGCATGAAGGGGTGTGTGGAGCACATACTAATGGAATTGTTTTGGCCAAGAAATTGTTAAGAGTAGGCTACTATTGGCCTACCATGGAAACTGACTATTGTAACTATGTCAAAAAATGTGTACTTTGTCAGAAGTATGGAAATTTCATCCATGCTCCATCATAGCCGTTGCAACCCATCACCACCCTATGGCCATTTTCTAAATGGGGACTTGATTTGATAGGGAATCTTACCCCTACTCATCATCGATGGCCATACCCACATCATCATGGCTACTGAATACTTTACCAAGTGGGTGGAGGTCGTCCCTTTAACCTATGTAACAGGAGCTCAGATTTCCAAATTCATCATGAATCATATCATTTTCTGGTATGGAATTCTTGTAGCAATTGTTACTGATAATGGAAAGTCATTCAAGAATAAAACTATAAAGGGTCTCTTTCAACATGGTTCTAAATCAGGTTAAAATGGTCTACACCATATTATTTCCAAGGTAATGGTAATGCCGAGGCCACAAATAAGACTTTGGTGTGAATAATGGAGAAAATGGTAAGTAAGACATGTTGTAATTTTCATTTTCAAATCCACCCAACTCTTTGGGTTTATAGGACCTCTATTTGCACTCCTACAGGTGCGATGCCATATTCTCTAGTATTTGCGATAGAATCTATCATCCCACTAGAAATTGAACTTCCTTCTCTAAGAATCTCTCTTAGGGATTATCTGGATAAGGATGAAGATTACGGGTGGCTAAACTGGCTGAGTTAGAGATCCTAGATGAGAAGCGCATCTGCGCCCTTAATCACCTCAAAGTGTATTAGAACAAAGTCTCCAAAACTATTAAAAAAAAAGAATCATACCTCATCAGTTTGAGGTTGGTGATTTGGTCATGAAGAGAATCAATTCAACACAAGGGTAGAATGAGAAAAGAAAGGAAAGTTCAAACCACATTGGTTAGGACCTTATGTTATAGTGGCCAAGTATGGAACAAGAGCATACAAACTCACTCACCCCAATGGTGATGAGCTCCGTGAGCCCATGAATGCCATGCACCTTAAGCGGTTCTATGCTTAAATATGGCACAAAATCAGAAAAGGAAAAAAATCAAAAAACATGGTAAAAATGATCAAAATACAAAAAAATCAAAAAGAGAAAGAAAAAGAGAAAATAGGTCATCCATAAGTGAAAACCACACAATGGTGGCGCTTTGGATAATTCCTTGGGTGAAAACTAGTTTCTGGTGCCTTGGGAAGATTCGTTGTTCACAAGCATCCTACATCTGGGGGGTACTTTCACTTAGCCTAGGGCTAGTTCCACCTCTACCTCCAAGATTCTTTGTGAGTGTCATCTTATCAAGCCTTGATCTGACATTGTCTCCTTTTATTCATCTGTTAAGGGCATGGTCTATGCCTATTCCCCATCTTACGCTAGGGGCATTTTTGTGACTTCATCTTCCTGTTTATAAGTGCATGGAATTTTCCCTTGTATATTCCCCATCTAACACTGGGGGCATCCATGCTTTCTTGGTTACCTATGCATAGAGATAGAAAACTGTTGGAAAAACATAAAACATTAAAAACTATCAAAAACACAAAAACAATAGAAAATTGTATCATAAAAATGAATCTTGTAAAAACATTGCTTTAGTTTACTTGCATTGTCTTGTTTCTTGCTTTGCTTGTTTGCTTGTATAGTTTCTTCATGCTTGTACATTTGTGTTGTTTTTTTGCTTAGAAATACTTTGTGGGAATGCATATTTTCTTGATTAGATTAGATTTATTCTTACTTGTGCATATCAAAATGTGTTTTTGCATGCTAGTGAGTCATGATACATTGTTCTTTATGTTCTTTGTTAGCATTTGATTGTGTTTGTTGCATGTGCATCATTTTATTATCACACAATCATATTTCCATCAATATCATCACATCTAACATCATCTATATATCATATATCAAGAAAAATATAAGTATACATCATACATGAATGCTAAGCTAATCATCACGTATCTTATCATCGAATGGGGGTAAGAGGGATCACAAATATCAAAATCTATCCCCCACACCCATATCATCATATCATCCTGTCCACTAAGTCTAACACATCACATGAGAAAAATACATTTGATATACTCTATAAGATCTATCATCTAGTAATCAAAACACATGCGATACATCAACAAATCATGATACATATACATGTTAAATCAAATCAGCTAATCATCTAAAGCACATCTATCTATCCATGTTATCAATCGGGAAATAATAAACAATGTACATCTTATAAACACATATGTCATGTCAAAAATGTCCATATAATACATGTGTGGTATATCTGTCTCAAAAATGGATATACATAGTTGCAGTACATCAAAAATGCCTTCATCGAGCTGTATAAAAAATATGATACATATATCAAAGAATACAAAAGCCTTCATTAGAGGCACACATCAAAATTGCAGTACATCAAAAAATCCTTCATCAAAGGCATGTGTCAAAATTGCTATACAAGTAAAAAAATAGTGTAAATTGAGTAGAATCTGCTCATAGCCTTCATCAAGAGGCGTGTGTAACAAAAACAATCATCATGGATGACTTGAGCCCTCAAAGGGGTGGCTGGTCTATCTCGTAGTGGTGGCATAGTGAGAACATCACCTAGTCTCCATGACTATCCCCGTGGCTGCTGTTATCCATATTTTTCCCCCGAGCTAAATATTGGATCGAAACATGACCCCGCATAGGAGAAACCCGAGGAAACACACTCAATCCTACAAATTGGAAGCAAAAAGGTCCAACAATGAAGTGGCGGGGATAAAGAAGAGAAAAGATCCTGCACAGAAAGAAACAACTTTGTCGGCCATTTCTACATCTTAAATCCATTCTCCAAATCTAGGCAAGGAAAAACTATGAAATTGCAGGGTCAGACAATGAGGATCAATGCAACAAGGAGCCAGAAGCAAGAAGGAGGAAGAACAACAAAGATTCAAAGTCCCTGGGCTTGAAATGATTCAGGAAAAGGGAAAAAATTGACTAAGTATGAAGGAGGCGGAAGAGGCCACATGTCCCAATGACGCTTCTCCAAAAGTGAATCCAAAAAGAGAAGCTCAAACTTTGCATCGGCCCTCCATGTAGAAAATGGTCAAACCGAGTCAAAGGCAGATAGGGCGGGCCTCAAAATTGACTAAGTATAGAAGTGTAAGCGGAGAGTGCCAAGTGTCAGCTTGGCACATTTCCAAGAGTTGGCCCAAAGGCAGAGACCCAAATGAACACAAGTTCACCACGTAGCCCAAAGTCTAAAAGTAAAAAGACTATTGAAAATTCAGAGATCAACGGAGGTGACAAGTTTCAACTCGATGCTCCTCCAAAGGTAAACTTTTGGTCAAGTTTGCAAACAAGTGAGGTGCATCCACATGTTCTACCAAAGGGGGCAGAGTCAGTTGAATAGTCAATGCACAAACAGCCAAGGAGGCTACCAAGTGTCTCAATGGCACTGATTCAAGGGTCAAATAGAGAAAAGGTTTCCAAACAAGCACCAGAGTGACATGTGTCCCAGAGGAAAGTGGGGCATGGGGAAAAGGTTGATTTTTCGCCCTTTGCCTCAAAAGGGAGTAAAAGTTGCAAAATGGCCTGCAACTCCACCCAAGGGAAAAGTCAACATTTAGACCCGAGTCAAAGCCAAGGTGGGGAGTTGGGGCAAAAGGTGAAAATTTTCCTTTCACCCAAAAGGCATAAAGGTAAGAATGGGAGTACATTTCCCATCCAACCAAAAGGGGCCATGTGTCCGTGCGGAGCTTCGGGGCTGCGGGAACTTTTTAAGTTTTGCATTTTTCACCCAAAAGGATAAAAGGTGAATTGCGGACCCGTGGGCCCGAATTTTGTTCAATCTTGTTGCCATGTGTCGCAATCCAAAAGAGGGACCCATTTTTCAAAAAAAATTATTGCTCATTTATATGGAATCAATTCAAACTTCAAAGGGGAAACTATTTCGACCCAGGGCTCAAAATATTGTAAATTTGACACCATTGGAAAGATCTCAATCTCTTCTACGCCATGGGAGTTTGAAACTTTAATTTTTGGGAAGTTAGGTGGAGGTAAAATTGAGAAACATCTTTAAGCTTTCAATGCAGGATCATCAGTCTCAACAACCGGATCGATTCTATCTATTTTTTCCATTTCCTTTCCTTGAGCAAACCAAGTATCAATGTAAAAAGATGGATTCGGGGAAGATTTTAGTAGAGGTATTAATAGCAGTGGTTGATCCTCGACCCACATTTTCCCACTTATCTCTCTCTATCTATTTCTTCTCTCATGATGAATCTATAAAGACAGATCACGGGGTTCATTGTAAAGGGTTGGATATTCTTAGTTTTGTAGGCTCCCTTCTCCTTCTAGCAAAAGATTTGTGGGGTTCAGGCCTTCCATTAAAACTGTAACACATCTCTACCGTTTGGCTATTTTGTAATGAACTGTATCAATCTTTGGAGCAATAAAATACATTTGTGATTGATCTCAGATCCTTCTTGCTTCTTTTGCTTCTATCTGGTCTCTCATTACACATCTGGCTATCTGTGCTTGTTTACTGTATACATTTTTATTGGTTTGTGTCAAAGGTAAACTAAGTATTCATCATTCCTTTGGTGCATCACCTGGTAGTTTAGTTATTTCTCATTTCTGTACTCTTTTATCCCTATCTCCTTGGCAAGCTTTAGACTAGGTATAGATATAGATCCTCTACAAATCCTTACGTATGCACCTGAACAGAGGGATAAGGAACCAACCTTTAAATCTGGAGAGATTTTCCAATTTGTAAGGTCCCACACCTTAGGAAAAGTTCCATGTTATGTAATCACACTAAATGAGCCTACCTTAGAAAAGTAGATCTTTTAGAGCTCATTTTGGGGGTGTTGTGATTCTGCACTAACAGCTACTCCATTAAAGCCCTGCTGCTGACCTCTCGATCGGGTCCCTCTACTAGAATGCTAGCTATAGGAAGGCGCTCGCCACTCAGTGGAACTACCTCAAAATATAAATATCTATAATAGGAGGCTCTTACCTCTACTTTAGCTAGGTATTTTTGTATCTAGGTCATCATTGTTGTACCATTTGTGTGTCGGAAGGATGCTATCTCCGCTAAATCTTGGGACAACTTAGCCTAGCCCACTACACGCTCGCCCTCGGCCTATCCCACTCTAGTATCACGAGATATAGTTGAGCTGTGTCTGTTGATATAGTCCCATCACTTGAGCCATATGCGTGGCCATCTGTTTGTATCTACTAAAAGTGCACAACACTATCACCTCCCTGGCCAGCCTGGGCCCGAGCTCGATCTGCTTTCATTTGTCACTACCAAAAATATGACCTCGGCCTAGTCTCTTGATGTGACCCGGTCTCACTCTGCTAGAGCCTGTTGTAATTGCTACTATAGAGTGGTTGTTTGTGCCACTGGGGACATGTCCATGTACAAGCTTGAAAGACTATCCCTACTCTAATACTCTGGACACGGGAAGGCTATACAGTGCTGGCCTCGGTCCCACTGTGCACTGTGTGGTACCCTACTCATCATGGGGTAATCCATCAAATGGATCCTCTGGGTCATGGCCTGCTGCACCCTCTCTTTGGTCACCACCATGCCAAATATCTCTTGGTGGTCTAGCACCTACTACTCAAGCCTCCTCGGGATAGTCAGGCATTGGGGTAAAATAATAACATACCAAGTCCAGTAATCCATAGTAGTGCCTGGATCCCTAGTCTGTCACACTAGGTCCCATACATGTGGGACCACATCTAAGAAAATGGCCTTGGTTCAAGTTACCTTTATGTATGGCCCCATGGTCAGCCTCTCAACATCTCAATGGGTATACCATATGTCCATTGCAGTAACCCCCTACACTATGCCTAGTTGTTGCTGGCATCTGTCTACCCTATATAGCTCAATGATATAACTCTAACTACCTATAAGGAAGTGCTCCACTATATAAACACTAAGCTCTATGGCATCCTCCGGCCATTGTATCTACCTATAGGGTCTCCATATGATATCCCTATCTGGTAGCTCATCAAACTCCTAATGATATCTGTATAGGCTACCTAGGTGACCTCGTACGTCACCACCTACTGAAACCCATGCCATGTAAGATGGATCCTCTGGATCTCAAACATGTAGAGTGCCCACAGGGCACCCGATAGCAATGTGGTCCCATGACCAAATCTATAGTAACGAGGCAGGCCCCACCATCTTCTGATGGTGGTAGGTGATCAGATGTAAGTCCTAGTAAAGGTGCGCTAGTATACACTATCCCCAGCAATAGCACTCACCACTGAAAATCCCCTGTACCAGTGTCATCAGCCCTCTCGAAAAATATTTCCTAGTCTTATTAGTGAGTAAAAACCCACTGATAAGTGTCATAATGTATAGGGGCCCACGGTGTAATGTTAGGTCGATGATACACTCATAGAATGCAATAGTCATACCGTCATGTGGTATGTCATCTTAATCAAAAAAATCCACGACATTTGCCCAAATCTGCCCAACATCGGAAGTGTACTCAATCAGTGAACCCAGGATGGGCACACGGAGAATCGCCACACATCCTCTAAAGTAATAGTCATCTCCCGGTGAGGGATTTAGAAAGCACCGACTCTCATTGTGCTGTCTTTGCCACTCGGCCAATGTAGTGAGAGTAGTTTGTGATCCGACATGATAGAAGGCATCTGCGACATAGGGCCTAGGCCCACTACCTCTAGAAGTATGGCTATCGCACGTTAGTCTCACCGACACATGCTCCCCTCTAGCTTGGTGATCCGTAAATGATGCTCCCAATGCCTGAAGCACTAGAAATCATCTCTACAAAAATCATTCCATTCATCAATTACTAACATTTCTTCTAAATTCTATCTATCCTTTTTAGGGTTAACCCAAAAATCCTAAATTTTCTTCTAAATGCCATCATTTTTGGCATTTTCTGTCTATCCTCCATCGGCCTAGTGTACCTACACACCCTTTGGGCGTGTGCACCACCCTTTCAGCACATGCGCTTGCACACAACCATCTAAGGGTGCTTACGCCATCAGTGTGTCCTTGTGTGTGTGTGTGTGCGCTACTCTTTGTGTGTCTACACTACCCTGTGTGTGTGTGTGTGTGTGTGTGTGTGTGTGTGTGTGTGTGTGTGTGTCCATGCACATATGTGGTGCATGCGCGTGTGCGAGTGTATATTTGTCTCGTACATGTGCATGATCGCATCCACCTTAAGGCACTTGCATCACCTTTAGCGAGCATGCGCCCAACACAAGCCCTAACCCTAATTCCTACTTCTAGGGAATTAATTGTAAAAAATTGACAAGGAGGGTTCAAGTACTCACAAAGATGCCATCGTCGGTGTGCCGCTGATACCCTTAGACTATGTCTTCCCATCTCAATCAGTCTTGTGCTATCACCATCATCCTCTTCGCCTGCTTGTCGAGCCTCATGGTGAAAAATAAGCGATGGTCGGTAAGAAATCATTTGGTTGCGGTGATTTACTCCCCCTATGTGGGGTATATTGGTTCACAATTGAATAATTATTTTAATTAAATAATTATTTTTCTTTTATTTTTCACCGTGTTGGGGCATTTTTTCCATCCAATACCCCTTTCTTCTCCCTAGGACAATTTTTATTGCTCCTAGGTGATTTTTCTTCTTATCCATGCTCTCGTAAATAATTATTTTTTCTTTAAAAAAATTATTTTATTAATTTTTCTTTGAACAAGGACATTATTTGTCACTTGTTTCTTCTTTCTTCCACTTTGGGGCATGTTTTGTTATGCCTAGGCCCTTCATTCTATTTCTTCTATTTTCATCTCCCACCACATTTCGAGAAAACAAAAAACCAAAAACTATATATGTATGTATATATATATATATATATATATATATATATATCACTTCAACAAACCAAAAACAAAGGCTAAATTTTTCACAAAATCCTAAAAGAAAAAAACCTACAAACATAGGTAACCCGCTTATTACGGCTGAAACCGGTGTCTTCGCGCATGGTATTCTCTCCATATCCTACTTGGTTTGTTTCACCTATTCACCGATCTATATGACTTTTAGATCGTCGATTCACAACCATTCACAAAGCTAGCTACTTGCTTCATTTATACGTTGGGGCACGTCTTTTTCCTAGTGTTGTTTCATTGCACACAAAGCTTTCTACTTGGACCTCGTGCCCATCACCATTTCCCCTTGCATGCATCATTTCTCGGGGCATCATTTTTAACCCTTATCGTCAATCATAAACATGTGGATCTCTTGATTGATAACAAAACATTTGTCTGTTGTCTTACTCGTTGTTGGGTTGGATATGTGCATTTGTACTTATTTCTCCTATTAAATGAGCTTGTTTCCTTCTCATATTGCATTGCATTTTGTATGATTCATGGAGTTGGTATCTTCAACAATAGACAATTGTGCGTAGTATGGCTTTTCATGTCATTCTACTTTTGTCGTATGCTTATATTTTTAGTAAGGACCGATGACGTAGATATTTTGGTGATATGATGACACTGAAGTTATTACGATGCAAAGGCTAGAGGCTAAGTTCTTCTCTCCACTCCTCCATATTTCTTCTACCTCACTTTCCTCCCACCACTTTTCTTCTGCTTCACCTGGGGCATTCTTCCCCTACCCATTCTTCTATCCATTTCTCATCTTTTCGATCATCGATTGTCTTCCTTCATTCACCCCATCGACACTCGAGGGGGCACCTCTACCTCCTACTAATTTTTCTTCTATCCCTTCAAAATTTCATCCATCTACTATCTTTGAAGTGGCGTCACTTATGCCACCCCAAAGAGGGGAAAATGTAGACACCCATAATTACGCCTGAGAAATTTAAATACTTAAATTGCGTTAATTATCACCTTTTTGCAAATTGGTGACATTTTGTCAAAAGGGATAATCTTCTCTCCTACCATTGTTAGTTAATTACACTACGCTAATTAATTAAGTCACCTATCCAACAAATATCCTAATTAACAACCTTTCGTTAATTAATCTCCTTACTATCTAGACTAATTAATTATTATTAATTAATTAGCTACCCCTTTCATTTAACGGATAAATCAATATTTAATTGACTTAATCCCATCCTATAGTCTAAATCATGCTAATATTCGTCTAAAAGCTTCTATAAGCTTGCACATCTATTAATTAAATCATCTTGATTAATTAATGAGCCCCTTTATCCACATGAGTCACTAAAGGACAAGCTAAACCCCCTAAAGTTAACTCAACCCTATCTAAATCTCCCTTATCCATAACTAACTCAACATCTCTATTATCCCACATACAAAGGGATGTAGTAATTCCTTTATCCATTGGGATATATAAAGATCCCTCCTCCTACCTTTACACTTACACCTAAATTATTTGAGAAGATAAAAGTAGAGCACATAGCAAATAGACTATAAGCTTCTTTGTCATTCTTGAAGAATTCACCATTTGAAGAGCTAAGCCTCCTTTCTTGCATTTTTCTAGCCAAGTGTTTGGGTCATATGGGGATAGTCAAAGGGTCTTGTAGCCAAGCTTTGATGAGCTCCCATTCCTAGGTTATTGATGACCAAAACAATCAATTTGATTTCCATAGAGTCTACATAGGTCCGTTTGTTTTATGTTGGTAATCTAGAGGAGTAGAGGTTTGAATACTTTAGCATGTTAATTTGAAGTTAATGCATTATGCTTAGTATTAATCTTGTTTAGCTATCATCTTTGATGGTGCTTAGATTTTTCTTAGCTTTGTTATAGAACTATTTAGGTGGTAGTTCTTATTCATCTAACTTAGCTTAAGCACAAATACACGCACAGATCTAACCTTAGGTGGTGATAGCTAATGCTTAGTTCTTGGTCCTTTATTGTGATCACATATCTTAATATTTATATGATTTTTTTCTTGAATTTCATAATTAACCCCAAAAAGTCGACTAAAAAAAAGATAAGATGCTCAAATGGCTAGAAAGGACCCAAAATATGTGAGTAATGTATAAAGAGGTCGGGGGATGGGGGCACCTAGCGGCTGGCGTCTGGTTGGGTGCTAGTGTCAAGACTTAGAGAAACTAGAGGGGTGGAGGTCACACTTTGAACAAGAAGGTGGGAAAGACCAAAAGTGGCAATAGAAAGCAAGAAAATATGGCTAAATACAAGGGTTAATTAGTATTTTTATTGCTTAGGAGTCATGAATATTATTATACAATAAGGAATAGATAAGAAGCCAAATTGCATGATTTTTAGTCTACAGTGAGGTGACGGGGAACTTGGTTTTGAAATATACCTTATTTTTTGTGTAGATTCCTTCACGTTCTACTTACGATGGCACATCCATGATTTATTTTGTCACGAATCACCCTTTTACCCACTTCTTGCACCTTGTGAAGCTTACCTAGTGTGTGACCCACATAAAAAATAAGAGAATTGGAAATGGGAACGAGATGCTTCCTAATTTTGTACACTTCCCTTCCCAATCAACATGGGATGCTTCCAACATTTGTAGACTATCCTTTCAATTTCCAATTTCCACACCTTATTTTCTCACCCATTGCTAAATTAAATTGGAGGAGATATCAATTGGCTAAGTATTTCGACTATGCGGATAAAGGAAAGGAAAATATTAACCTTCTAATTTGGTTGACTTGTCACAAGTGTAAGGGATAAAAATTCTTTAAACACCATAGATTTTTTTGCTTTAGGTATTTGCAATGTTACCCTAAAGTGATGGTAAAATATTCAAAATTCACTTGCTAACCATGTACCTAAACTAGAATAAATTATACAAAATTCACTCGGTGACCATGTGCGTATATTTTACGCGGGAGATGGCTATTAATTACACTATCAAACATATAAAAAGGTTACATAAATGTATAAAAAAATAATTGTCTTGTATGGAATGGATTAACTAGCCTAGTGGATGCTAATCCCAATTCCCTAAATCCATCTTAGGCATGGGGGTGTGTTATGGAATAGCACCACCAAACTCATCACGTCAATTTTGTTCATGGCCATTGCTATCACTTTGGGCTTGTGATAAGAGGAACAAAATGAGGTTGGGTATTTTTATCCTCCCTTGAAATTTTCAATGTATTTTCTCACAAATAACAATATTTAAAGCAATAATAGGTTGTGGGGGAGTGAGGGGACAAGGTACTAGGTCCTAAAATGTACCTTTTTTTTACAGACCCCTTTGTGCATTGTTTTCGATGGAAAATTCATGTTTTCTTTAGTCGCGACTTGCCCTTTCACCTTCTCTCTCTTATAAATGTTTCTTATTTAAGGATTTTTCACATTTTTGGTTGTTGGAGTAGAGGGAAAGACATAGCATCAGAAACCATGGAGGCGACCTTACCACAACCCGAAGTGAAACTTTTCAACCACTGGACCTTTGAAAATGTTGAGGTAATAATCTCAAATATCACTGGAAACTATCCCGAATGTTCTCGCTTATTTCTTCACGAATGAGCTCTTGTTTTTATTATGATTGTAGTTGGTATTGTCATATAAATTCATTATTACTTGAATATATATTTTTTTTTCTTCTTAATCTTAGATAATGACAAAATCAATTTTGTGTGGTATAGTTTAATGGTTGTTATAAAAAAGTATCCTTTTATAAAATTAATGTCATGTATGCTTGTTTTGTTGTTCTTTCTTTAGGGTTTGAGCTTGACATTTCATTTTACCTTCAATATTTTTTGTTAAAACTGGATGCGTAGCAATTTAATATCTTTCATACTACCAACTTTGTAAAGAGGTTATTTGGTTTTATAAGTAGTCTTGTATACTGGAAATTTTTTCAGTGAGATTTTGACATGAAGATTGTTGATTTCCGTGGTGGTTAATGGTGGTGCAAATACTAGATTCCAATCCATGGGAACATATTTTTTTGGGAAATTTAGAATGTAAATAAATATGGTATCAGGTGACTGTATCATTTATCCCATACTCATGCTCTCCTACTTTTCTCAATGCTTTCCTTTGCTTGTCTATGACACATCAATTGTGTTATTATGAGCTGTAACTATCATCATAGAACTTACAACATGATGCTGCAGACTTTGAGTTCTTAGGTATGGGTAGTGATTCATTGTCTAAACCAATGTGATCAATGGAGGGAAAGGAGATAGGTAGCATCATATATACATCTTGTTTGAACCTATAAAATATTTACATTTTTACTACGTTTCATGGAGCATGCATCATTTATTTGGATTTTATAAGTGGTCTTATCACCAAATTACAACACCCTCTAATTTATCATGAACTCATGAATGAGAAATCAGTGTAATTGGGTAACATGGGATTGTCTCAAGGTGTGGGACCTCTTGTGAATGAGACAAACCTCTAGAGAAGGCTGGTTCCTCTACCTATTTCTATGCTAAAACTACTCCTAGGAAGGGAAATTCAACTATTCTAACACTAACCTAGATTTCAAGGGACCAAGGAAGAGAGAGATGCATAAAATGAAAGTCCTAAACTAAGGGAGGTGATATCACTAAGAAAAGGGGCTGGAGATATCCTTATTGAATGAAAATGGAAGAAAATGAGGTAGAAGAGGGTAGAAAAAAGTGCCATAGTTCAAAGAACACATTCAAGCCTCCAATTTTGTGGAGCACAAGAAATTTAAATCCTACAAGATAATATAGTGGCACAATATACTTGAAAAATACAATGAAAGTCAAAGGACACAATACAAGTCAAGCTAGGGTAAGAAAAGACACCAAACACCAATTGTATTACTTAAAATGATGCACAATCCATTACAATATAGGCACAAGGAAAAATTCCTATACAAAATGCATAAATTCGAGTCTTGTGGATCAGAAGAGTGCTAGAACAATTTTGGCAGAGTTATTTTACATTCCAGAATCTCTCCTCTACAAATGGGGGGAAAATACATATATATATAGAGAAGGGGAAACTCGCATGACCAACATCCTTCATTAATTACATGTACGGAGGTATGGGAAATCATGTTAGTTTTATTTCTAATGGTGCTTTTCTTATATGGAAAACAGGGGTGACATACCTTATTAAATTAGTTATTGAGCTATGTTGTATGATGTCATTAATTCCCAACCCATATCTAACATTCCTTATTGATTCACGATAGGAATCACCAACCGACACTTTCTGACAAGAATGGTAGGAGTCACCACCAATAAAGGAATGCGTTGTCACACAACAAGAAGAAATACTATTGTGCGACACTAATGGAAGGTTTACATGTGTCAAGATGGAATGATGTTACATGACAGAAAAGGGAACATGACATGGGAAGAAGGGATGACACATGACAAGGAGGAATGATTT
This sequence comes from Taxus wallichiana var. yunnanensis, assembly GCA_018340775.1. Taxonomy (NCBI): domain Eukaryota; kingdom Viridiplantae; phylum Streptophyta; class Pinopsida; order Cupressales; family Taxaceae; genus Taxus; species Taxus wallichiana. The sequence continues at coordinate 666,086,112 of CM031241.1, read as the reverse complement.
TTATACAACAATAAGGAATTTTATCATATGATAGGAGGAAGGCGGTGATGTGTGTTAGAAAAAGGTAGTTGATGCATGATAGGAAGTGGTGATTATTGTGTGACAAGAAGGTTGCGGTTGTCATGTGGTAGCAAAATGATTGGCATGCATCGGGAAGTGCGATTATGCACATCGGTGAGATGATTGACATGTGACAGAAAGGGGGGCGATACGTGACAAGAAGAGATGATGTCATGTGTCAATGAGGGATGTTTGCCACATGCTAATGAGCCTTTGGATGACACATGGTTGAAGTATGACAAGAAGATATGGCTCTAAACCTTCACCGTAGCTCATGATGAGTTAAGACCAACTACCGAATAAAAATTTCAAAGCATTTCTTGACCAATCAAGCTGCTAACACCTTGACCTATAAATTTTTATATTTTGTAGGGGTATAAAAAATGGATAATAATTGGTGACATGCAAGGTGATCTTCCTACTAGATTGAATAAGTCAATGGCCTTGAAGCATCCATTAGGAATGGAATCAACCTAAAACTTTGAAACTAATTTGAACTTTGAAATATCACCCCCAAAACCATTTGAATCCTTGAATGAACCTAAAACTATTTGGGTTGGTATTGATTATTCCCATGAAACCCTACCTAGAACTATAAAGTTCAACAACAACAAGGTGCAACTATGTACAAACAATAAAAACATACATATCCCAAATGGAACATGCAAAGAGTGCACAAGAAATTATTACAAAAGAAACCTAAACTTCAACAGAGGAATGTTCTACCTACACTTTGAGGAAATTAACTAATCTAATATTTACCAGGAATATACTTTACTTTAGTAACAATGCTTGAGATTGTTTCCATTAACTGGAATATTCAATTCTTCTCCATCCAAATTTGATAATTGGAAAGTGTTGTTTTCATTTCATCTTGAAATCATGTATGGGCCACTCCATTTTGCATGAAAATTGGAGTGTCTTCCTAGTTTGGCTCTATCTGCATCCCATTTTAGGACCAAGTACCCTTCCGGAAGTATATAGCTTTCATCTTATTGTCAAACTTCACCTTGATTTGAGCCTTATCCTTCTCCATTACATGCATAGCTTGACTCTGAGGTCCTCAAAATCCATGATATCTATGTATCTCACTTTCATGCCCCCAAATTTAGATAATTCTAGCTTCTTGATAAGCTCAATCTTCACTGGTAACTCAAGGGATATGGGTAGCCTTGCTTCCCTTCCATAGACCAACTGTAAGGATATTTTCCTATTGACCTCTTGGGGGTAATCCTATCAGCCCACAAGGATGATTTCAACTTGGTGTGCCAAGTTCTTTGGTTTTCATCTAGAGTCCTCATGATTTTCAAAAGATTTTTGTTGGTGGACTCATCTGCCCATCACCCTGAGGGTAATAATTTGAGGAAGTGCTCAAATAGATGCCATTCTTCACTTCCCATTCAGATATATTTGTCCCAAGAAAATCTAAGGTATTATCTGATATAATAGTTGCAGGTACACCAAACCTTGTTATTATCCCTTCATAAAAATCTAGGATGTCGGCCTCATTTTCTTCCTTGAGCATAATTAGCTTTGTCCACTTGGTGAAGTGTTCCATGGTTATAAGGATCCATTTGTGAACCAAACTAGATTTTGGATTTATCTCTCCAATAAAATCTAGCCCACATTGCATGAATGGCTCATTTACAAAAATGGGGTGGAGTGGAAGAGATGTTAGCTTCTCTCTACTTGTGAATAAAGAACACTTCTTACATTTCTTGATCCATGTGTAGTAGTCATTGAAAATATTAGGCTAGTAATAACCATATTTCATGATTCTAAGAGTTATTTCTCTTGGGGAAAAGTGGCCACTTGTCTCTCGATCATGAAACTCATGCAATACCCTTTCCACCTGATATGTTTTAATACATCTTAGGAGGACACCATTCACATCCCTTTTAAACAAAATATTATCTACAGGCACATATGGTATATTTTACAACCTGAAGTACCTTCTCTTCGATTTACTTTAACCTTGAAGACATTGACATGTTTGAAGGAAGTGGACTATATCCTGAGTCCAACAACGAATGGGTAAATCGTTAGCTAATTTCTCTTTATCATCTTGATCCACAAGGTTGGCCTCTTCATGTGTATGTTGACTTGAAATTAGTTGCTCACAAAAACATTTTCCCTAACCGGTTTGGTCACCTTGATATCAATGTCATACTCCATGACCTTAGTTATCCAACCAGCCCTCTTCTCATTGAGATCCTTGTTCAAAAGAAAATATTTCACACCCGCATGTGAAACTAGTAAATGAATCCTATTATTTGACACTAGATGCCTAAATTTCTTTAAACTTTGTATCACAACTAGGACATGTTTTTCAATAAATGAATATATCACCTCATAATCTTCAATTCCTTGGATGAAGAATGTAATAGACTACTCCAGTCCTCCTTGAGTCGGTTGTACTATTATGGCATATATTGCATCTATGCCACCAAAAGCATTTAGAGTAAAGTCCTTTAAAATTTTTAGATTTACGAGGGTTAGAGCCTATACAACGACATGCTTTATAGATTCAAATATATCCTTTCCTTTAGAAGTTCATTTGAAAGTGATGCTCTTCTTCAACATCAATGTTAATGGCTTGACCAGCTTAGAAAAGTTAGGAACAAACCTCCTAACAAAATTAATTTTCCCCAAAACACTTTGGAGATCCTTCTCTTGGCTTAGAAATGGTAGAGAACGGATAGCCTCAACTCTTTCTAGATCAATTTTCAACCCTTCTTTAGACACACTATGCGGCCTAAAATATTTCCTTCATGCGCTATAAAAATGCACTTTTTCAAATTCAAAGACACTATGAATCTCTTGCATCTTTGGAACACTTGTGCGAGGTGAAAGAGGTAGCTTGCTACATTCTTAGAAAATATAGTGATTTCATCTATGTACATCAGTGCTATTTTTTTATCATCCATTTGAATGCCATATCCATTTCCCTTTGGAAAGTGGCTCGACATTTCCAGTCCAAGTGGCATCTTCCTATAAGCATAGGTACCCCATTTTGTAGTGAATGTTGTCTTGAACTGGTCATCTTCCTTCACCATGATTTGATTATAGCCTAAAAAGGTGTCTAACAATGAGAATATCTCTGAACCACTCTTTACTACTTACAATATTTTCTCCATTTAAGGGAGTCGATAATGATCTTTGAGTGATGATCTATTCAAATCACGAAGTCTACACATAGTCTAATTTCCTCTTTCCTCTTTCTCTCTAGCACCAAATTTGAAACCCAACTTGAATTCTTGATTGGAAATATGATGCTTTCCTCTATCATCTTATTCAATTCTTTTCTCATGAGAGGTTCAATGTGAGGATTCACCAACCTTTGTTTTTGCCTGATGGGCTTGGATTTTGGATCTAGTTCAATAGTATGATGTGCCAATATTAGATTGAAGCCTCTTAAATCCTTATAATTCTAGGAAAAGACATCTAGAAATTCTTGATAGAGTTAGATAAATTCAGATTTCTCTTGTTGAGTGCTTACCTTTCCAATTTGCAATATCTTACCTTCACCCACCAAGATAGGCTTTGAGTCTTCACCCTTTACCTGAATGTTTGCCTTCTCCTTCTAAAACTGGTCATTAGGGTTGAAGAGTGACTCCAAGGTCACCAAACACTTTGGCAGCTTGTTAGTTCTTAGTTGGACCACTTGATCACCATACTACTACTCCAACTTGTCTTGGTTCATTGCTGAGAACTCACTTCTTCTTGGAGAAAATTTATGATTTGTTGATCATTTTCAAATACTTTCTAGCTTGTATTGTTATCAAGAATAGTCAGCCTTATAATTACTCTAATATGAGGTTGAGTTTGATCTCTCTTGATACTATCAACAACATAAAATATTTCCCCTATTATTGCAAGTCTGTCCACAACCTCATTCTTTTTCCTTGGTATGGCCTCAATGTTGAATGCTTCAAAGTCTTTGATGAGATCCCATACCTGATGTTTGTATCTTTTTAGGAGATCATTCTTAGCCACATGGGACCCTCTAACCTGGTTTACTATCAACTCACTATCCCCAAAAACTTGCAAGTTCTTAATGCCTCTCTTTCTTTCCCAATGCAATCCATGGATCAGAGCTTCATATTCAATTGTGTTATTTGAACAAGCAAACTAAAAATAGAAAGCTGAGTAGTATTTTATACCTTGCGGTGACACAAGAATTGCTCCTCCTCCAACACCTTTTCTACTCCTTGAGCCATCAAAGAATAGCCACCATACTTCATTATCATCATTTTCATTTGATTTGGTGATGTAATGGAGAGGTGGATTCTCTTTGTGCAAACAGTAAATGCCCATCTCAGCTTCCTCCATTTTTTTGTATATATCAAAGTTATGCATCTTGTTTTCCAATTCATCAAGGGTCAAGTCTAGAATGCGTCCAACCTTGGTATTCATTTCTGGAGTTCTTGGGTAGTCTTCTTGATCAAATGTTGAGCAATTTGCATTGATTGGTATTGGTATGTATGGTTCAATATGAAATTTTGCATTCACTTTAGATCTGATTGTAGCCTTAACACCATACCTTATCCTAAAGAGAACATGCAACCAATCAAATGATAAGTACCCACCCATTTTAGTTGTGAAGTCCCTTGATAAGCATAAGGAAAAGAGTGGTGGCAAGTCAATCACTAATACATATTGCAATATTGTGACATTAGGGAATGCATGTAGTGTGAGGCTCAATCCTTTGATTACTCCAATAATTGTCACTGTTTTTCTCATCTAATTACACTACACCCTTAGAAATTACTTCATACTTAATACCCGGTTGATCAATAATATTCTTGGGCATCATTGAGTCGCTTTCTCCCAAATCAGCTAAGCAATTGTGTATAATATTGTTCCTAATTATTATAGATATATAAAATGGAGGAGGATTCATAATTTTACCTTGTTGACCTCCTTAAAATCCTTGTGGAGCTGCATTAGTGAGCACATTCTCTATATCTTAAGATGGATCATTTGATATGGACCAAATTTTCATGGTTGCTTGTAATAAGTCTCGTTATCCTGGAATTGCCAATTACTCCCACATAGAAATGATCACATTAGTACTCTTCATTTGATCAATGATATTGAATGGAGAATGATGCAACCTAGAATTTCTTGTAAATGACCAAGGCACACCGATACATCACTCAACCTAATCGAGCACTCACCCGAAGCACACAAAGGCACCAGGTCCCTCTTTATGGTTGATTATTCATAATGTTAGCATGATGGTGCATATAGGTATTCAGATTCATTACCAATAGTAAACAACACATAGTGCATAAACCAGATCTAGATATTATTGTGTGTGTGTGTGTGTGTGTGTGTGTGTGTGTGTGTGTGTGTGTGTGTGTGTGTGTAAAAGATTAACTAAACAATGACTATAACAATATTTACCATTCAAGAACAAGATTCATTCATGTTCAACACCATTATCCAACCAATATGAACCATTGTATTAAATATTATAAAACATAGAAGATTCTTACATTACATAAGTATCTCCATGAGTCATGCACATGACAAAACCAACAACATAACTCTACAAGTTGACACACACAAAACCGTGCAAATCAATACATATATATAGGGGTGGGAACTTTCCCTTCACCGCCCATGCACTTCTCAAAATAGGTCACATGATAATAATAGTCACGTGCCTTTACAAAAGGATGTAAAACATGCAAGTGCTCTTAAGAATAGACTTCCTACAGTTAACTATGAGTAGAAATCCTATTATTAGCCTAAACTATGCATGACACTCAGTTGTTTCTTGTTCCCAAAATACCATTACATGGACCACAAGTCTTCATGTCTTTATGTGTCCAAGATGCTAACTCCAAAAATAGCCTTTAAAATAGAAATGGATAAGTCCTGATCATGAGTGCCTCATATATAATGTAGTGCCGCATGCTCTTTCAATGCCCTACATTTGTGCACCCAACACTTAGGCCATTTTTTCATCCAACATTACCCCACACTAAAATGGATTTATGTCCCAAGCAATGGGTAATCACCTTGTTGCTCCAAAGAATATAGGATAAATGAATGAAAGAACAAAGAATAAAGAATATGGTGAGTCATCTTATTATGTACCCTTTTCTTCTTCTAGAAAAATGAATTTTGGATATTCACTTTGAATTTCTTCCTCAAATTTGTACCAGTCCTTAAGCATTGTATTTTCCTTGTCATGGATTTCCATAAGCATGCCATCTAAATCATCAAGCGTCATGTTTCTACCCCCAAATTTTAAAATTTGAAATAAATTAGCCATACTTGGGACCATCCCTTCCATGAAATCCACCTCAGTTTATACCTTCTTCTTCCCTTTAGTTTTTGCTTAAGTTGCTCTCTTTGGTTCCATGGTAAGAAAAGGTTTCTCTTTTTTACTTTTATGGAGAAAACTCTCATGTCGTAGCACAAAATTGTGCACCCTAGCTTAAAATCGTGTGCCCTAGATTCTTCTCAAACCACGACACTCTATTTCTCCTCTTCATACACCTTTGTTTTTCTCAAACCCTTCTCTAATGGGGCCATGCAAGCCAATTTCATGCACAAATATAATCTCCTCACTTAGTTTCATATCTCTACGCACCTCAACACATCTTTCTTGGCTCACTCGCAATTAGCTTGCTCAAATGCTCATGATTCGTAAAGGTAAAAATAACTCGCATCTTATCTTTATATATATTTTGAAAAAATTATTATATTTATTGCTCCTCCACCTACTACTGATCCTCTCATTAATTGACCATTTACAAAATTCTGCATGATACACCTACATGCCACATCCATAACCTTCTAGCGTTCCTTTCTAACTTTTTGCTATGGATCTCCTTTCATGTGCTTCCATGTGCCAAAGTACCTCACCACTGTGCCTTCCTCTAAGTAGTTTCTACAATTTGTCACTTACCTCATGTTACACTATGCATTTATTTTTTCCAACTATGGTCTTCTTTAGGAGAAATTCTCTTTCTAGCAACACCTTTCCATACTACCTGAACTTTCTAATAGGGGAAACCACCTAGAAAAGTATTTCCTTATGCATACCCATCTTTGAATGAAAACCACCCCACACTAAGGGTATGTGCAGTCCTCTGCGCATAAAAACACATTAGATTGCAATAAGCTTCTAGTGCGCAAGCGCGCTTATTACACAAAACACGAACTAAATTTGACAAAGAATAACGACGAAGAAGGAAACAAATCAAAAGGAAATATAATCTAAATGGAAATAGTGTCTTATTATAAACACCAAGAAGACTTATTTATAGTAGGGATTCAGCCTTCTCCCGTTAAAGTAACTAGGCAACCATGCTCCATTAAGTGTCTTTAACTAGAAAGCATTTGATTCAAGTATATGGGTGATAACATACGGTCCCAACCAATAAACCTTAATATTACCTGGGTGGTGTAGAAACTTTGAATCATAAAGAAGTACCATCTGCCAAACCTCAAGCTTCTTATGCTGTGATGTTCTTGTCATGTCATGCCTTCTTCCTATATTTTCCTTTCTTCCGACTCTATCGTGCTATTATGCGCCTCTCATCCAGATTTCATCAACTTTTTAATTCTTTCTTCCATCCCATGCACACAATATGCAAATAAGGTAACATGAAATCCATGGGAAGAACTTCTTTTGTGCCAAACACCAAATAAAAGGGTGTTGCCTTATTCAACCGTTTGTAGGTTGTTTTATATGCCCAAATTAGAGAAGAAAATTTATCATCCCAATCTTTCCTTCTAACATCACAATTTTTTGTCAAATTCTAGCTCAATATCTTGTTGAAAGCCTCAATAGTACCATTTTCTTAATGGTGATAAGGTTTTGTATTATGGTGTACAACCATAAATTCATCGAATCATATCTTGATAGTCTCATCAAGGAAATGAGTGCCTCTATCACTTGTCAAAATTAATGAGACATCTATACATGATAAGAATATTTTCCCTCAAGAACCTTGTTATTGTTGTTGTTGTCCAATCCTTTGTAGGTTTTTCTTCTACCCACCTTGTGAGATAATCTATACAAGTGATGATATAGCATGATCTAGTTCTACGTGCAGCTAGGGAAATAGGATCCACAAAGTCAATTTCCCATTTCCCAAAAATTCTGCACTAGTAATAGGCCTTAATGGCATTTCATCTCTCTTCCCGGGTTTCCCAAGGTGTTGATAGTGATGATATAGCATGATCTAGTTCTACGCATGACTGGGAAATAAGATCCATAAATTCACTTGCCCATTTCTCAAAAGTTTCTACACTACTAATATGCCTCAAAGGCATTTCTTCTCTCCCGGGTTTCCCAAGGTGCTGAAAATTATCACAAGCCTTACAATAGTCTTTGCAATCCTTGTACAAGGTCTCCCACCATAACCTAGCTAGTATAATCTTGTGTGTGGCGGCATCACTTGCATAGTGTCCACCTGCAATACCGTTATGAGCCTCCTCCATGATTTTCATGTGCTCATGCTCCAGTACACACCGACACAATACTTCATCTCAACCTAGTTTGTATAAGTCACCACTGATCAACATGAAAGGTGTGGCATGAATTACAAGTTGTTTCTTTTCCAATGCCTTCATTCCTTTGGGTGTCATACTTATTCATAAAAAGATAGTAATATCCTCTAATTACGAGGGTGCATAGTTTAACTTTGTATAACTATGCATCTAACGTGTATCTTTAGTACTTTGTTCATACTCTCTTGATTGAATCCTTGATAAATGATTTGGACCGAATCGCTTTTACCGGCTTTCCCACCACTATAAAGGAAAACTCCTTAAATAAGAGAACCCATCGGCATATGCACCCCTGTAAGATGGGATTTTTCACCAAGTATCTCAATGCCATGTGATCTATATAGAAAAAAAGGTGTTCTTTAGTAAAGTCTTGTCGGAAGTTATGCGCAACATGCATATCATCGACAAGGCCTTGCGCTCCTTAGTTGTATAATTCTATTATGTAGGAGTCAACTTTCTGCTAGCAAAGAAAATACGATGATCTATAATACCTTCTCTAGGAAGCGAAGTGTGCCAATGGCCATGCTAGAGGCATCTACATGTACATGAAAGGGTATATTCCATGAAGGAAAATGTAGAATAGGCATCATAGTAAGCCTTTCCTTCAGTGCTTCGAATGTGTGCTATTGTGGTTCTCCCCAATAGAACTTTCCTTTACCCTTTAATAACTCCTCCAAGGGTGCATAAATATTAGCATATCCTTTTATAAAATTCCTGTAATACCGTATGTGGCCCAAGAATCCATGCACCTCACTCTAACTAGTAGGTTCCTCCAAGCCTAAGATGACTACAACCTTAGTTGGATCTACCAACAAACCCTCCTTGCAGATGATATGCCCTAGCAGAGTTCCAAAAGGTGTAGAAAATATGCACTTCCTGATATTTAAAGAGATGCTTAACTATTTGCACCTCTCAAACATTAACCTCAAATTTTCACAATGATCCTTGATAAGCCCATATATGGTCAAATCATCTAATTAAACCTGCAAGAATTTGTGAATAAAATCCTTGAATGCTTGAACAATAATGTGTGAAAATACTGTAGGCATGTTATTTAATCCAATGGGCATCACCGTGTATGTAAAACTTCCCCATTTTATGGTGAAAGTTTTCTTCTCTTGATCTTCTTTAGAAATTCATACTTGATGATACCCAAAAAATCCATCTATAAAAGAGTAAATTTCATGCCCTGCAATGCCTTCCAATATTTTCTCGAGTGAATGGGGTAGGGAAAGGATTAATCATACATGTAGTATTCAGCTCCCTATAGTCCACACAAATCTTGATTCTTCCATATTTCTTTATGTTTATTACCATAGGGCTAACCCAATCTGATTCCTTTATGGGGTCAATAATGTCGATTCCAACATCTTGTCAATTTCTTCTTTAACTTTTACGTGCAGGTTAGGGTTCATCCTATAAGTTCTCTTCCTAAGCGAGATTGCACCTTCCTTTAATTTAATTGTCATCTCGCACAAGGATTCATGCATGCCTTTTAACTCATGGTATCCTCTAGGAAATAAGTCCCGAATTTGCATAGAAAATTAATTATCTTAGCCACTTTTAGAGTCGGACCAATAATCTCTAATTATGGCCTCGGGTTTAACATCCATGCCAATGTTCACTTTCTTCATCTTTATAGGTTCATGGTAGGCATGCACCTTCTCATATGCACTTAATAAGACATTACATGTATTCTCTAAATGATCTACGTCTAAATTTTCCACTTCTTCATCATCCTCCATGTAGACCATCTTACATTTCTCCTTCTCTAGGTAAGCACACTCAATCAATTATGCATCTGTCTCATCTACCTTGTCAAAACACGCTTCTAGGCCTCGACTCACCAAATAAATCCTAAATGAGTTCTTCATCCTTTGTACTATATCCCATAGTCAAATGCTTCATAACTGTAATTGATCTTTCATAGGATCATTCTTGCGAGTCAATTCTTGCCAATTTCCAGTCTCTCTATGCAGCTCCGCATAAACATACCAAACACACATGCAACCTCACAAGGTGAAATAAAGCTTGTGCACCCACAATGAAGGTGGTAAATCTTCCTACCCCTCTATCTAGAGTCTCTCACACTCTTTTGAATGCGGTCTTGAATAGGATTATTACCATGATATTCACATATTTGAGTAGGTGCATTACTTTTGGGAAATCTTGCTAATAGGAAACTCTCACCTCTCTCCATTCTATGAGATTATCCCTATGAACCATCTAGTAGTGTGTTGATTTCATGCTTAGGGTATAAACTAACATATTCCTTCTATCGCTTGATTCTTCCAATGTACTTCCACGGCTTGTAGGAATACATCAGGGTTTCCTTCACCGGCTTTTTTCAGTGGTACAATGTTGTTTCCTAACCTTCTAACATTGCATGGCTGCTTATGCATGTAGATGCACTTCTTAGCTCACGCCAAACCATCTCGTAAGTGCCATGTGCCTAATTTTCATAGGAAATACTTGTAGTATCAATAATGGATTGTGCATCATCCCATTGGAGAATTCCTTCCTTAGATGGCTCAAGCACTTCCAAATCTCGAATGGTGCACACATAAATTCTATTCATATCTTCTTCACTTAAGGGCTCAACATAAGGTGTATATTTCCCATCTATCAAAGGGATAATAACTCATTCCTCCTTGTTCTAAAAACTAATATATCCCTTATTGAACCATAGATCAACATTATTTGCATAGCACCAAGGGTGCCTAAGTAGAGATGGGAAAGTGTCCATACGCAAATGCTAAGACCTTAAATTCCTTAGCTTGACTTGGCCCCCTATATAGTAATGGATGCATCCTTCATTACTCAAATTGGTGTGACCTTAGTTTGATTTTCCAAATATAACACATTGGAAGATGGATTCAATAGAGGTATGCCCATCTAAACCCATGCATCTAAGGTAAACACATTCACTTTTGTGCTTGTGTTAATCAAAATATTGCTCAAAATCTATCCATCCACAACAACATTCAGAGTGATCTCCTTGTCATAATCCAAACTATGAGGAGGGAGATTAGCATACATAATATGCCATCATTCTCAATACTAGTACGTAGAGTGTTTACTTTTAACCAACTCCTAGTAATGGAATAATGTTCTCCTGACACAACATCTTACATAATTCCTTCATATCATCAACATCCAACTAGAAAGTCTTAACTTCCTTCTTTTGTTCCAACTTCCACAACTATTCCTTTAAACACTATATTTCACCCTACAAATTTTTGAGTACCTCCATGGTTTCCTGATAAACCTCCTTCTGATGTGTAGGGTGGGTATTTGGCATGTTAAACCTCCTCCTTAGTAATGGTAGGATTCTTTTACAACATTTCTATGGTGCACACAACCTCATCGTGTGTAGTAATCTTCACAAGTACTACATTAGGATCTGGTGCTAACCTCGACATCCATTAGTTTTCCATGGTATGCTATATTCTAACCATCTATGCACTCTTGTTCTCCTATTTTTATTTCTTTCTCAATTTTTCATATAAATTCGGACACTCTTCATAGTTATGATTATTCCTGTAATAAGAACAAGTAATTTTCTGAGGACATTCACTCCTATAATGGTCAGGAGATCCACACGTATAACATGTTCCAAGAGGGAAATCACTTTTTCCACCACAAGACCTAGTCATTTGAATCCGCCATGGTATTCTCAACCTCTACCATGGCCTCCCTCAAATCATCCTTCATTTTGATCATAGCACCCTTTAGTATGATCATGATCATGTTTCCCACTTTTATTCTTAGAGTTATTCAAAACTCCCATCGTCATACACCAATATCAATAGCATCATGGATTTGATTAATCAACCCAAAATATTTAGTATTGTGAGTTATGGACAAGAAAATATTATAATAGTAAGACACGTTCTTCCTTATCACACGTTGTACAATGGACAACGTCTTGAATCATGTATAAATGACATATATCACAATCCAATAGCAAGGATCACACGATGCGTGAGGAAAAATATCCTTAGTATCCCCCTCCACTTCAAAATAAATGCACCAAATTCTAGTGCACGTCTTATGCGCTATATTGGTTGATAGTTTCTCCAACTGCTTTTCCATTACTACAATTTGAGCTTCCAAGAATGGGCTCACTCTAGTGTCTATTCTCCCAACTATTTCAGCATGCAAAGCTACTTCAATTGCCTCGTGTAAGTATGTATAAGTCTTATGTGAGAGTACCATCCTAAAATTCTTGATCGGTCTTCCAAATAACCACTTTGCGCATGTTGGTGACATGGATATCATAAGAAAGTTTAGATAGAAGTATTTTCAAATGAGAATCATATTCCCGGACACTCTTAGTAGTGCCCTACTTGATATCCTTGAGCACACTTATACTTTTTTTCTCAAACTCAGGGATATAAAATTATTTAATGAAAGCATCTCATAACGTCGTATAATCCACACAAGTCTAATCATGGTAAAACTTCTTATACCGTTATATGTGCATCAACGCAATGTAGTTACAAATTGACTTGCCTTGTGCTCTGAAGTGGTAATTCCTTTCACGTGCCATAGTATCTCACACATATGGACATGCTCAAGCAACATCTTCTATTCCCCTATACTCTGGGAGACAAAGTGACATCTCCATGTAAATATTATGGGGTTGATGAGGACCATGCCCACCAGATCTAGAACCTCATGTGTTACCTCTGCCTCCAGATCCACCAGATCTTCTAGATTCTAAGCCACGTGTTTCTCTTGATCCTCCACCTATAACAAGAAATGAAGTAGAGGATGCACTTCCATGTATCCTAACAAAGTGGTTCTAAGCCCGAACTCCTACTGTCTGTAAAGTTGTATTACTCCCGATGTGATTCCAAAGTTTTACGTGCATGTTTTCTATGCCAACAACACACCTAAAAAGGTTCCTTCCTTTGGTCCTCCAAATAATAGGTTCAGCCATAAATGTACTTGTTATCTAATTTTCTTGTTGATAAGTCAACTTTACCTCTTACTACTCTATTGCCCAAACTAGCTTGCTAACTATTGGTTGTACTAGAAACTGGAAAACCAAGCGTAAGGGCTAGGTTGTCAGGTAGATTCAGATGCACACTCATGGCCCATGTTGTCTCTATTCATGCTCTCTCATAAGAGGTCAATGAGGGTTCCCTATCATGCTTTCCCAAATGGGGGAGTTCAGATGCTCTGACTCCATGTCCTCTATGTGAGCTCTAAATCCTTCACGAGCCATCTCTATCCACAACGCCATCCATTTTGTAACCCCGTGTTACTTCTCTAAATCCCTCTTATGCACCTTATTGAACTTAAGCCACCTTATTATTTTTTCCTCTTTGCCACTAGGTCTGCCATCCTTCACCACACCGTTCTTTCCCCCATGCATGGTGGGGTTTAGCTAGTTATCAGCTTCTCTTCCAAATTTAGGGTTACCATCAAGATCTTGATTACCATCAGAATTCTGCTTAGATATGATCCCCTGGGATAACATAAAAAATGAAACTCACCTACTTCCGGACAAGAGTAAGTGGAAATTGAGTACTCCAAAATATAGCTATTCAGAATACCATGGAACCAAGTATCCACAATGCTCGTCAAAATTAGATCAGCATCATAGAGAGCCTAAAATTCTTCTTACATCTAGACAAGTGTGTAAAACCTCCAATTCCTTTTAAATGCATAAGAAACCAGCCACTCATATAGTTTTATGGGGAAGATTGTAAAGAATCTTTCATATAAGCTGTCATACAAATTCTTCTCAACCCACATGCGTGTGTCTAACTCAGATTCAGTGTTGAATCTCTAAGTGTACTCTTATTCCAGATCTTCTATCCACTCCTTAACACTTACTAAGGTCAACTGGTACTTATTCATCATGAAATATCTTGAAAATAGCTGAAAAAGAGGTCCCAACAACAAAACTAATGACGAGCCTAGAATTTCTTGTAAATGACCTAGCACGCCTGGCACATCACTCAACATGAGATGAGCACTCATCCAAAGCTTGAAAATGCACGGGTACCTCTTTATGGTTTATTATTTAGAATGCTAGCATGATGGTGCATATAGGCATTGATTCATTACCAATAGTAAAAACACACAGTGTATAAACTAGATCTAGATCTTATAATATATATATATATAAGATGAACTAAATTATTACTATAACAATATTTGCCATGCAATAATGAGATTCATTCATGTTCAACACCACTATCTAGCCAATATGAACCATTGTATTAAATACTTTAAAACACATAAGCTTATTACATTACATAAGTATCCCCATGAGTCATGCACATGACAAAACCATCAACGTAACTCTTCAAGTTACCACACAAAAAATTGTGAAAATTAATACATATATATATAGGGGTGGGGACTTTTCCGTCACCACCCATGCACTTCTCAAAATAGGTCACATGCTAATAATATTCATGCATGTTTACAATAGGATGTACAACATGCAAGTACTCTTAAGAATAGACTTCATATAGTTAACTTTGAGTAGAAATCCTATTATTAGCCTAAACAATGCATGGTGCTCAGTTGTTTCTTGTTCCTAAAATAACATTGCGTGGACCACAAGTCTTCATTTCTTTGTGTTCTCAGCAAGCTAACTTAAAAAATATCCTTTAAAATAGAAACACCTAAGTCGATCCTGGGTGCTACAGATAAAATGTAGCATCGCATGCTATTTCAGCTCCTTACATTCACACACCTAACACTTAGGCCATTTTTTCCATCCAACAAAGAAGAAATATCTTTCCTCTACCCTTTTCTTGGCACTACCTTCTCTTGCACATGGGATGCTACAACATGCACATGAGCTGGCCTAGAAGATGGTTTGGGATGATTTTACACACTTGGAGCCATATTTAGATTGTTGACTCCTTGTAGAGTGACCGAAGGCTGAGAAGCACTTAGACTTGATGATTTTCCTTCCTCCAAATTCCTCTTCTTAGACCTTGTATTAGCTTCTAAACCCTAAGAATGAGACTGGTTCATTCCACATAAATCCTCAAATTTCTAATTAACAAGTGTAGTCTCACTTGAAGGTGTTGCTTGAGTAGTTTTTTATTGCCAATTTTCCTCTTGATTTGTTTCTTGACATATACCCACTATTGTCATCATTAAAGTTTGATTAATCCTCCCATTGAAGCACCTTGTCTAATTATTAGGTTGACTACAAGGGAAAAACCATTCATACTCCTACACTATATTGTTTTGGACTGGAACCAAGGATTTGGATGCTAAAGAGGCCATAGTAGGATTGTAAGGCTAAAATGGCCTAGCAACTAGGGGTTAACCTTGATTTTTGCTAGTATCTTGAATAGGGGGTCTATTAGACTGATACATGTTGAGTTGTGGAGTTGAATTGCTTCATAGATTACATGTTTTACAAACTTATAGGTTTACATAATAACTGACATTGGTCACTTGGGAAGAACCAAAGCATCGGTCAAGGAACCAACACCGGTTACTGTGCATTTATGTTTTTATTTTAGACACAAGACTATATCCAACCTCGATTTAAAGGTGATCTAAAGGTTGTAAATGTATAGTTAAGATGCCCTAAGTTTTTATATGCCTATATAAGCTAGAAAGATAGGGTTAGAAGGTTATAATTACATGTAATTGATTATTATTGCATGTGGAATCCTTGGTTGAGAGGATGAATAAGAAGAAAAGGGTTACATGAAGATAGAGCTTCCATGGAGAGAAGCTAGACAAAAGGAAATGGAAAGTACATCTGAATGGTGAGAAGAGGGTAATGTCTTCTATTGTATTTCCTTTGTATTGTTTTGTCTCAATGTAATGGCTTGCATAGTATGCAAAGCACATAGGGTTTCTTCTTGTAGATCCACATGTTGTTGTGAGATCTTGTATTGTAGATCCATGAGATCATGTTGTATTGTTGGTCCATAGAGATCTAGTATTGTAGCTCATTAGATAGCTTGTGGATACATGATAGTATCCAGATATTGTAGAGGAGGTTGTCTTCTTGTTTGCACAAGTTGATGCAATGATGGAGGAGAGACTTACTTCTTGGTGCACAGATTATGGTTACACATTAGTAGACCCATTTGAGAGGTTTTGTTTACAGATTCATAGAGGAGCTTGATTTTGTTTAGAGATGCAGTAGTTCCTAGTTATGTGAGATATGTTGGTGGTTTGGAGGCATGGTTTGTAGTGCATCCATGTAGATCCGTATAGAGATCTGGAGGAGATACTCTTGGAGAGATGCATTTTACTCTTGTGGAAAGAGTTGATTTGTACTCTTGTTTATTATATATATTGAGATCTCTATCTTTGGTGGATGTAGCCCACATTGGGTGAACCATGGTACATGTTATGTTATGTGTGTGTACTTTGTTTTGATTTGGATTTTCTAGTATATGCTTCCACTGCTATAGATTTTGGGGAATTGTTTACTTCTATATTTACATGATTTGGTTTGTTATTGAATCATAACACTATTAGTAGTTAAATATTCCCAACAATATATAGGCATATTTGGTTGGGATTGAGGCTAGAAGGTCTATAATTTTGGGCATGTTGCCTATTGAGGGTC
Organism: Taxus wallichiana var. yunnanensis; assembly: GCA_018340775.1. Taxonomy (NCBI): domain Eukaryota; kingdom Viridiplantae; phylum Streptophyta; class Pinopsida; order Cupressales; family Taxaceae; genus Taxus; species Taxus wallichiana. The sequence goes on along the minus strand of CM031241.1, from coordinate 666,068,945 downwards.
ACCAACTCATTCCCTAGGTTCTACAATTGCTTCATAACTTCTTGGAGTTCAGTTGAGGTACTAGAAGAAGAGATGGAAGCCTCATTGGAACTATTATTTCTAGGGGTAGGAATAGGTGCTAATGTAGGAGCTTGACTAGGGCTTGGACTCTCCATTTCTAAATAGAGAGGCATATGTGGCTTAGCTTCAATTTTACCAGCTTGAATCAAGAAATTATCATCTCTAATGGCTATGGTATAAGCTCTTGGTAAGGTTATTCCTCCCATAGATTGAATCATTACAGATATATCATAATTTAATGCTTTAAGGAAATATAGAAAAATACCTTTAACACCTTGTCTCACAGTAATTGGGATCCTATCCCATGTCCTTTGGAATCTGAAGTTGAATTCATCCATCTACTTTTTGGTGCTCTCTTGATTGTAGTCATTTTTTCTAATAGAAACAAGTTTATGCGCCCTTTCCCTAAGTCGGTCGAAAGAGTTGTACATAATTTATACCAATTTTGGATGGACCCTACTCCCAATCTTCTAAACCACTATAAATATTTTCCTTTGAGAGAAGAGGTAAGGAGTTTCACTACCACATCCATTTCAATAATCTCATGTATGGCACAGACATTCACAATGTTCTAAATGTGATCAATTAGTGTCATGTGATTCTCTCCATTGAAGAATGGAATGTTCTTCAATGCTGCCACTAAAACCAAATTTTGTGCATTGAGATTAAGCAAACTACTACCCATAAAATTTGTAAAGTTATTTGGTGGTCCTTGTGGTGGTTGTTGATGTGCCATCATGATTGGTCTAAGAACTCTGGTTGATTGGAGAAATGGTCTACCAGGTGGAGGTGTAGACAAAGTTTTTTTAGGTGGATATGGTGATCTCTAAACTTGTCTTCCTCTCATTCCTCTACCTGGAGACAGCTATAAGTATTCAAATATTCCTTCTTATCTTTTCTTAGACCTTGTTTGGTTCCTTCTCATGAACCTAGACCACCAAGATCTTGCTGAAACCGGTTGATTTCCTAATTGGAGTCACCGGATGTACAATCAAAAACCTCTTGTAGGATGAAAATTACAACAAGAGCACACCAATCTTGCTACAATTAGAAATGAAAACTTCTTGGTCCCATGGGGTATGCCAAAACTGTTATCACCAAATTATATCACCCTCTAATTTTTCATGAACTTATGAATGAAAAATTAGTGTAACTAGGCAACATGGGATTGTCTCAAGCTGTGGGACCTCTATGAATGAGAAAAACCTCCAGAGAAGGCTGGTTCCTCTACCTAATTCTATGCTAAAACTACTCTTAGGAAGGGAAATGTAATTATTCTAACACTAACCTATATTTCCAAGGGACTAGGGAAGAGAGAGATGCATAAAATGAAAGTCCTAAACTAAGGGAGGTGATAGCACCAAGAAAAGGGGTTGGAGATATCCTTAGTGAGTGAAAATGGAAGAAAATGAGGTAGAAGAGGGTAGACAAAAGTGCCATAGTTCAAAGAACACATTCAAACCTCCAATTACATGGAGCATGATGAATTTAAATCCTATAAAATAATATAGCATACACAATATAGCTTAAAATATAATGAAAGGAAAAGGACGCAATACAACTTGAGCTAGGGAAAGAAAAGCCACAAAATACCAATTTTATTGCTTAAAATGATGCACAATAGGCATAAGGAAAAATTACGTTACAAAATGCATAAATTTGAGGATACGGCTCATAAGAATCTTTGGAAAATTTTTAGCAGAGTTCCTTTACATCCCATAATCTCTCCTCTACAAATGAGGGAAAAATACAAATATATATATATATATATATATAAGGAAAGCTACCAACTAACATCCTTCATTAATTGCATGTATGGAGGTATGGGAAATATTGTCGGTTTGCTTTCCAATGGTACTTTTATTGCATGGAAAACAAGAGCTACATACCTCATTAAACTAGTAGTTGAGATACCTTGTACGATGCCATTTATGTCTAACCCATATTTGACATTCCTTGTTGATTCCTAATAGGAATCACCAACCGAGGCCCTACAAGAATGGGAGGAGTCACCGCCAACAAACGAATGATTTGTCACACGACAAAAAGAAATGATATCATGTAACAATGATGGAAGGTTGACATGCATCAAGATGGAATGTTGTGGCACAATAGAAAAGGGAACATGATATGGGAAGGAGGGATGACACACAACAAGGAGGAAGGATTTTCACACGACAACGAGGAATGTTGTCACACAAAAAGAGGAAGGCGATGACACACGTCAACAAAATATGGTTGAAGTGCGAGGAAGCACCAATTATCATGTGAAAAGAAGGCAACAATTTTTACATGGTAGCGGAGAATGGTTGATACGCATCGGGAATTAGGTTGATATGCATCAACAATATTATTGACGCATGATAGGAAGGGGGCAATAACGCATGACAAGAAGAGACATTGTCACACATCAATGAGGAATTGTTGTCGCATGACAGAGACTAGTGATTTACACATGGTTGATGCATGACAAGAAGATATGGCTCTAAACCTTCGCTGCAGTGAGCTTTCTAACTCAAATATTACAAAGCACTACTTGACTAATCAAGCTGCCAACACCTCGGCTTTGTGAAGTTGTCCATTTTGTAGGGGTGCAAAAAATGGATAACATGTAGTTCATTTATTTTGATTTCATATTCTTTGAATATGATATTCCAATAAAATTATTCAAGAACAGTAAGGTCTTGGTAGTTAGATATCCATTCAATCATCCCATGAAGATATACTCAACTTATACAAGGCTACGAGACTAGGCTACAAGAGGGGGACTTGAGAAAACAAATTAGAGAAAATCACTATTCCACAATGATGGGTGTGAAACAACTGTAGCTCATTCACAATGTCCAACACTGGGAAAAGGTGGTAGATTACTTCATTTTCATCCTCATGGAAGTAAGTGACTCATCTTTTATATGGATAATGGAACAATTTACAAGTATAAATAATACTTTCTTTCATAGTAATTGAATTTGTGATATACATACCTCCCAATGATGTTGTTAACTTTTAATGATAAATATGAGATATAATTTATAATAAAAAGCAATAGTAAACTTAAGGTCATGTATAATCAAAGAAAAAATACTTGAGTTTTTACAATGTTATGGATGAGATAAGAAAACTAAAATAAAATTACTTCTACCACCTATCTTCAACAATTTTCAATTTTAGCCCAAAAATTGAATGACCAACTAGCACAAGTTCCATATTTTCTTGAATAATTTCACTAATATAATATCAAAAAAAAATTCTATACATTATTCCAGTAATAGTGATATGCCAATTATTAACAAGGCAGGTGGATTAATTCATAAAATCCAAGATTATAAGTGGAATCTTAAAGAATCTTCAAGTAATTTTGATTTTTAATGTCGGACATTATGCTTGAAGTTGATATCCTTTACATAATATTTTTTACACAACACCAAAAATATGACACCTCATAAAAATAAGGTATATTTTGGGGTGAGGACATAATTTTATTATAAGTTAGTAAAAGGAACGATAACTAGATCATGCCAAACCAACAACATAGATGCTAATCAAACATCACGATCAATAAGATGAAAGTAATTCGCCGAATAACTTTACATAAACCTTTGCAAACAAATGAGAAGTAATATCATATATTATTATGGAAATCAATGAAATACAATGAGAATGGACCTTGCTTATATAGGCAAGAAATAACAATCTAACAACCAATCAAGGTCATAGATCAAGCCATAAATCATGGAAAGAACTAGTCATCAAAGAACTAGACACCAAGGATCTAGTCAATACCATAGATCAATACCATAGAAGGAAAGAACTATACCTAATAACTAGATAATACCTCCTAATATCTAAATAAATAAAAAGAAATATCCACACTCATAAGTGGGTGAGGATAAATACAATAAAGGTAAATAATGTACCTAGGTGAACATGAGCTAAGGTAAATACCTACTCTAACACCCCCCTCAAGTGAAGTTAGGGGCCAAAATAGAAGTGACATGTCCACAGTATGAGTCCCGACAACTAGGCCTAATGAGGTACTCATGTACAATATATCCATGAAGAAATCTCGAACCAAAATAAGGAAATAATCCTACTATAAGGAGAGAGAAATAAGAAGAAGAAGGAAGATGTTCTCAAGAACACACCCCAAGAACAACTTCCGAAACCCCAAGCATTCCACACAACTTAAGGTAGTGAGGTGATGCAAAAGGCTTCGTAAAGATTTCGCAACCTCTGCTAAGTCGGAAGGTACTCCAAACAAAAAATTTCATCCTGAATGTGCTGCCGAATGAAGTGGATGTGTATCTCGATATGCTTGGTCCGTTGGTGCTCAACTGGGTTGCGAGAAATGTGAATTGCACTTTGGTTATCACACCAAAGTATAGTCGATGAATCCTGTGGGAATCCAAACTCTGTCAATAACTGGTGAAGCCAAAGAATTTGTTGACTTACTATAACTACTGCCTTGTACTCTGCCTCGAAGATGAAAGTGCAATAGCCTATTGCTTTTTACACGCCCAAGCAACTAGAGAAGAACCAAGACAGAAAAGATAGCCAGAAGTAGAACGTCTGTCATCAATAGAACCTACCCAATCTGAATTTGTATACCCAACCAACTGAGTAGAACCCCTAGTGTAGTGTAGGCCAAAGTGGGAAGTGACCTGTAAATAACGTAAAATCCTTTTAGCGGCCTTTTAGTGACTACTATGAGGAGAATGTGCAAACCAAGATACAATCCCTACTACAAATGAAATATCAAGGTGAGTATGGTCAAGTACATGAGACTCCCAACCAACTACCTATGCAATGTAGGATCACAAAGTGGTGTGGTACATGTGGATGTAAGAGTAACTCCAGACTGAAACGGAGATGGACTTGGCTTGCAATCAGCCATATTAAATCACCTAATAAGATCATGGGTGTATTTTTGCTGACTCAAATGAATCCTTGAATCCATATGAGAAATATACAAACTAAGGAAATAATGCAATAGCCCAAGATTTGTCATATCAAAATGTGTAGAAAGAGCCCTTTGAATACTTTGAATGTGGGAAGAAGAGCTGCTAGTAAGTAATAGATCATCAACATACAAGACAAGTATCACCATATCCTCATCAACATGCTGGAGATACATTGTATGATTAGAATGGCAATGAACAAAACCAGTAGATAGAAGAAAATAATCCATCTTCTCATACCAAGCTCGAGGGGCTTGTTTGAGACCATAGAGAGACCTTTGGAGCCTACAAAGAAATCAAGTCGGATGCTCCATGTATATTTCCTCTTATAGATCTCCATGTAAGAAGGCACTCTTCATGTCCATCTCGTATATGGGCCACCCTTGTGATGCAGCAAGAGCAAGTACAAGTTGTACAGAATCCATCTTGGAAATAGATGTAAAAGTCTCGAGTAATCGGTATCTTCAACTTATGAAAACCCTCTGCAACAAGACGGGCCTTATACTTGTTAATGGACCCATCTGCTGTGTATTTGGTTTGGTATACCCACTTACACCTAACCATATTTCTTCCTTTAGGAAGAGATACCAAATCCCAAGTATGAGTATTCATCAAAGAAGAATACTCAGTTGCCATTACATCATCCCACTCATGCATCCCATGAGCCTTTGAAAAATACTGTGGATCCTCATAAACTACCTGACACAAAATTCCATAACTAGTATAATGTGTGTGATGATGCCTAGTGGGTGGAAGATCCTCTATGAGAGGTGCTTCCTTAGAAACTGTAGTACGAGCCCACTTAGGCATAGTGACTACATCAGTGGGAATATGATTCTCAATGACATCTATATCCTCCTCATCAATATCCTCAAATAAAGAATCATCAAGATGAGATGAAGAAGAATAAGGAAGCATGGAAGAAGATGAAGAATCATGAGTGAAGCACTCATCAAATTGAACATGTGTTTGAAGAAGAACATCATGTGTATTAGGATCTAAAATATGATAAGTTCTCATGTCCTCATAATACCCTACAAAGATCAAGGGTTTACTCTTTTTATCCAAAGATTTCCTTTTCTTCTTTGGCACAAAGGCCCAAGCATGGCTTCTTAAGACTAAAAAAATGAGACATCTAGCTTAGTGTTGGACCAAGCTTCCTCTAGAGTCAAATGCTTAAGTGCTTTGTGTGGTGTGTGATTCTGAATGTATTTAGCACAATTAACTGCTTCTACCCAATAGATAGGAGGTATATCTCTAGAATGCATCATAGCTATCCATTTCCTTCAAAGTTTTATTCTTCCTTTCTGCTAAACCATTATGTTATGGAGTATGAGGAACACAATGTTGATGAATAATGGCTTGAGTTACCAAAAATTAGAAAACTCATTGTTGAAGTACTCCCCCCCATTATCAGTATGAAGGTTCTTTATGCAACTAGAAGATTGTTTCTCAACCAAAGCCTTGAAGACTTTGAAGTGTGAAAAAACATCACTTTTGTACTTGAGAAAATAAACCCAAGTACGCCGAGAAATTATCAATAAATGTAAGTGCATACTTAGCTCCATTGAAAGATGGGGTAGGAAAAACCATCAAGTCACTATGCATAAGCTCAAGTGGTGAAGAAGCTCTCTTAGACAAATTCTTAGGAAAAGGATCTTGATGTTGTTTCCCTAATGCACAACCATGAAAACTCCCTCAAGACAAGAAACTCTAAGAAGACCATCTACCATACCATGAGTGCTCAACTCTTTCAAATATCCTGTAATTGAGATGTCCAAATCTTTCATGCCAAAGCTTACTCTACGAATCTACATGAGAAATCAATCCTAACCCCATAGAAGAAGTGTCATCAAAACCCTCAAAGTGATATAGTCTAAAAATATGATCAACAATACCCTGAGCAACCAGTGAATGAGGCTTCAACAAAGTTCGTACTTCTATTCCATGTGGTATAAAAGTCACTATTTTTCCTTTACCAAAATGACAAATTTGATATACAGAAAGCAAATTTGTAGTGATGTTAGGAACATATAGTGCATCTTGGATACTGCCACCATCAAGTTGTATATCACCTTTTCCCTGAACAGAAAGAAAGGAAGAACCTACAACCTTAATTTTGGAAGTAGAACTCACATCTAGAGAAACAAAATACTCCTTGGAAGAAGTCATGTGATGAGAGGAACCGGAATCTATAACCTAATTGTCTGCGCAAGTGGTGATTTGAGATCTCCCAACAACATTAAGTGCTTTGCCATGTTGATTAGAAGGAGGTGGCATGGAGATAGAAATTTTGTGTTTCTTGACTACATCCTCTAAGGCTTGCATTCACTTATAACACCTATGTTCTTCATGATTACTACCCCCACAAAAAGAGCATGAACGACTAGACTTATTCTTAGATTTAGAAGATTCCTTGGGTTTTGAGTTGTTTTCTTTGGGTTTAGGAGCATTTTGAGATGGAGAAGGTGTGGATTTGGTTTTACTATTTGGTTTTTCCTTTCCCTTAGGATTAGATGCAACTAATGCCTTTTGAGAGGTGGAAGACTCAAGGTGAGACAATTTAGATTCTTCCCTAGTAAGTCTTTCACAAAATGTTTCTAAGTTAGGCATTTTGAATGTGTCACCTAAGGTATCTATGCTAGAGAAAAAGGTAGAAGCAAAAATTTGGAATTGTCCTCTCAACTTGGATAGAATAAAGTAAACACACTCTTCATATTTCTTATCACTTCCACTCCCCTTTAACTATGTCAAAAATACTTGAACTTGGTAAGAAAGTCTATAATTATTGGAAAATCTTCAAGATTAAGAGAGGTGATCTCAATTTCAAGTTGCATGGCTCTCATATGATCCACCTTACCAAATAAATCCTCCAATTTCTCCCATCTTTTGAAAGGAGATTTACACTTTTCCAAATGAAACAAAAAAGGCTGTCACTTACATAAGTATGTATCAAACCCATAAACTCATCAAATTTGCATTGGTACGAAATTTCTCATATTCTCTAGTGAACATTGGTTGTTCTTGAAGAAGTTAAAGCCCATAATCCTTTCCACTTAATTATTATTTCCATTCTTGGTTTCCACGTGTGGTAATTATGTGTTGTTAATGACTCAAAATGATCTAATTCAGAATTTGATAAAGATGCCATCCTAAAAAAAATCACCAAAAGAAATGCAAGAACCAAGCAATGTAACAAGACCCCCAAATAATGCAACAAGAGCTCCCAGATTTTGACACTTTATAATGAGTGCGTGTTACAATATGGCACTTTATAATTATAGTGAAATTATCAAAATAAATATTTTCAATGGAAAGAGCATAAAAACTACACACTTTTGCAAAAAGCAGCACTCAAAACCGAGTTACCGATCAAAAGATACAATTTTTTCAATATTATGCTCTACTATTTATTTTAGTTGCCACTAAAAAGAATAAAATGCTCTTGCCTTCACCACAAAAATAAAATGAAAGGGGGCTAGAGTTAAGCACCTACTAGTAGGAATCACAAGATTTAAACCCTCATATGACTAGGGGCTAAGGATTTGAATGGGTGTGGAGAACAACTTTACATAAACCTTTGCAAATAAATGAGCAGCAATATCATATATTATTATGGAACTTAATGAAATACAATGAGAATGGACCTTGGTTATATAGGCAAGGAATAACAATATAAGAACCATTAAAGGTCATAGATCGAGCCATAAATCATGGAAAGAACTTGTCAAGTCCATAGATTTATGAGAGAACTAGACATCAAGGATCTAGTCAATACCATAGATCTAGGAAAGAACTAGTCAATACCATAGATCAAGGAAAGAACTATACTTAACAACTATATAATACCTCCTAATATCTAAATAAATAAAAATAAATATCCACACACACACATAAGTGGGTGAGGATAAATACAATAAAGGTAAATAATGTACCTAGGTGAACATGAGCTAAGGTAAATACCTACTCTAACAGTTAGACCAATTCCAATATCAATGATGCACATAACTTTCAAAGTGTGAGCCTCACACTTTGAAAGTGTGAGGCTCACACTTTGAAAGTGTGAGGCTCACACTTCCTCACACCTTGAAAGTGCTAGCCTCACACTTTGAAATTGCAAGGATAAAATTTTGAAAGTGCAAGGCTCACACTTTGAAATTACATGGCTCACACTTATGAGGCTCATACTTTGAAATTGCAAGAAAGCTTACACTTTGAAAGTGTGAGTCTCCCACTTTCAAAGTATGATTTGAACTTTATTTTGTATGAATTTATTGTTAAGTTTTTATTTTTATTTTAATCTAAGGGGCTCATGCCTTATAATAGTTAGTAAGCGCTAACCTTACATTAAGGCTTACATTTTCAAAGTGTGAGGAAATTGTTAGACTCATCTTTTCAAAGTGTGAGGCCTGAACTTTGAACTTGCATTTACAAGAATTTATTGTAAGTTTTTAATTTTTTTAATACAACTAGATCATGGCTTTAAATAGTTAGTGGTCGTTAACCTTACATACTCCTAACGTGATTTTCCAAATTCAGAAAAATCCAAAAATAGTGAAATTGGAAACCAATAATAGAAACATTAAAATCTAATACTGAGATAAATTGGAATCCAATAATATCGATAATGAAATCCAATAATAACGAAATTGGAATCCAATAATAGAAAATTTGGAACTCCTATGAGTCCAATAATGAAAATATTGGAATCTAATATTACTACTAATGGAATTCAATAATAGTAATAATGGAATCTAGTATAAACAAAAATGGAATCTAATATACGTAAAAAATAGTGATAGATTTCTTCCAAAATTGTAATAATAATGGAGTCTAAATTCACTAGAATATGTCCATATTTTGAAATAAGTGTTCGGTCTTCTAAACTTAATTTATTATTTCCTTTATATGTTATATAAACATGCCCTAGTCCTATTTATCTAATTATTCTTCATAATATTTCAAACTTGGTATATTGATTGACTATGTCTCATCTAGTCACCTTATCCTTTACAGTTATTTAAACATGTCATAGTCATATTTATCTAGTTATACTTCATAATTTTTCAAACCTAATATATTGATTGATTAACCCCATTTTGTTATGTTTAAACCATGTGAATCCCCATACTATTTTGATATCATATATTAACTTATTATACTTAATGTTTTATTCTGTGTTTTAAAAAAATTATTGTGCATACACTTGTTATTTATCACATGAGTCAATTGGTGATACAATTGGTGTCATAACAACATGAATAGGAAACATGCATCATTACCTCATCCTAAATTCATGCATATTTTAAGGTCCAGTCACTTTAGTTGATGGGAAATGTGATGTGGCTAATGGCTAAGGGATTATTACCACCACAATTCTCTACAATTAATCTAAGAACTACAAGATCTTCCAACAAATGAATCTATCTCAAAAGAGTCAATCATGGATCCCCTCTATCGTTAGCAAGATTAATTCCAATCCAAACACCACAAAGAATACTTCTTTCACAACTGTATTCCTTAAAATAGATAGTCATTGTTTTAGTCAACAGTTGGTTCAAGTAGATGTTATTTATTGAGAATAAACTAGTTCTCTCCTAGAAGGATTAGGATTGTTCTAGTATAAAAGAGCTAATGTATTTATATTTATCAGTTCGGTTCAATTATTTGATTCGTTTTATAAGCACACTCTTTCTTAACTCTTTCTTATGAAGTAAAAAGACTTTGTAGTGACAACAAGAATCCTCTCGATCTTGGAGTATGCGCAATGTAAATAATTAAGTTCAAGATCGATAGTTAGGGATCCATCCTCAGTATGATAGGATTTTATGTTTATACCTAGAGACCAAAGAGGTAGATTCATTATAATAAATCTTCAAAACCATCATGTGGAACAACTTATTGACCAAAGAAGGATGGTTGATGAAGTAGAGAACCCCAATGGTGCATATAATGGAAACCCCCCAATTGGAAGAATGTTTACCTACCCCATCAAATTGGACCCTAATGATTAGGATCCTATGAAAAATATATCCCCTCCATCTTACCAACCTTCCGGGGATTAGTTTCAAAAGACCCTGACCAATTCCTTTTTGAGTTCAAAGTTTTATGCCAAAATATTACTACACTTTTGATTCCCAAAAGCTTAAATTGTTTCCCTCCACTTTAAAATATGTAGCTCGGCGTTGTTCATGGGCTTAATCCCTAACTCCATCCATAACTAGGAAGAGATGAAAAAGGAATTCCTAGAAAAGTATCGGGATTACTTTAATTTGTAGAGTTAGGGATAGAAAAAAAGAAAGGGTTCAACAAAAATAATATGAAAGTGTAGAGGATTATCTAGATTGGTTACTCTTCCTTCACAAGAGGTGTGGTATTGGTCTTGATATTAATCTACTTAAATCTTATTCCTAAAATGGTTGGGTGAAGATGCACAAGAAGCATTCAATTCGATAGGAAAGGGAGACATAAACAAACTAGAATTATCAAAAATAATCGACCTCTATAGGAATTATTCTCAAACTCACCCCAATTTTAAAAAATAAAAAGGAAAAATGGTCAGTGGGGATCTATCCAAATTGAGGCAAGAGATTGTAAATTTGAGTACAGACCTTTTGGTCCAACTCAATATAACTATGGATAGAGAGAAGGCTAGGAATACATGGCCTTTGTTCATATACTTCTTAATATGTAGAGAAAAAAACAGACTTAAGAACTTCCCCTTATACAAGATATAAAATTGTCTTCTTTATGAACTCAAGCATGTGACAACTAATTTGGATTCTTCCCTTCATGAAGAATCATCTAAAATAGAATACAAGAAGATGAATCGAGAGCCCAACTATATGGCTCAGAGGCAAGGAGGAAAGTTTTCAATCCAACCAAATAATCCCTACATCCCAAAATTAAAATGGGACCCAAATCAATGGAATGCACCATGGCTACATCCCCAACCTTGGGTTCCAAAATTCCTATAAGAGTGGATCTGTCATCACCAATCCGGCACTATGATAATTCTTCACCTGGAATTTCCTCGTGCTATGATTATTTACTAATGCACAGCCTTTAGTTTGGTGGATGTAATCTGAAAACAAAACAACAACATAACACAAGAATACCATTGACTATGATAAGATGGAATGATGACAAATCTGAAATATCAAAGTAAATTATAATATTAACATGAAATTGTTACAATCTCACCCATGAGGTACTTCAACAAGACTATGGGAGAAACTTTACAATTACACCTCTTGATGGCTTCTTCAACACACCTTTAAACTGATGGCTTCCTTTGCACACTTCCTACAATATTTCTCACTACTTCCTTCTATGCTAAATGAGGGGGGTGGCCTCTCTATTTATAGAACTTCCAGGCTTATCCATCCTATCTCTAAGATAGGATAAGAAATCCACTCTGACGAATCATATTCCATACCTTAACTCTTATCTCTTAAGATAAGATAAACCTTATCATTTTACATGGGTTCCACATTTTTAGACTTTTTACAAATAAAATACACAAAATATTTACGACATCACTCCTTGTCCTTATTACCAATATAATATTTCTAATTCCTAATCATGTAGAACCTACTTCTCTAATTACCCAAACTTTGACATTTTAACATTACCGGACCACTTACGACAAATATTTACTTTTTACAACATTCCTATTGTACTTTGATCACTATTACCGTACTCCACATTATTGTGGCACCATACTGACGGCGTCGTTATCTTCTATCAGACGCTACTACTAATTATACTTAACAACATCATATTCCTAATACATACATTAATGAAATAGAAATTATGGAGGAAACTTTTAGTGTCGACATCTTCCCCCTTCCTAGCTTCTACTCCATCCTCGGAGTAGACTATTTTGGTGCTTGGAAAATCTTCAACTTTTCGTGGTTGACCCATTTCATAATGGGAGTGCCATCCAATTCCTCCAGTCGGTACGTACCATTTTCATGCACAACTGCTATTTTGTAGGGCCCCATCCATTTTGGAAGAAATTTTCTCTGTCTTCTTTTTTTGTATCTAGAATCATATACTAGAACCAAGTCATTCACATGAAATGGAGACCAATGGATCTTTTGATCAAAGTATTCCTTCTACTTCATTTTCTTCTTATGGCTTGTATCCTTTGCTATTTCCCTCATTTCCTCTAGCAAATGAAGATGTACCAACCTTTCTTTTACTGAATCACTTTCATCCATCCTTTCATTTTTCATAACTCTCACAGTGGGAATATCAAACTCAATAGGAAGAACTGGATCAATGCCATAGGCCAACTGAAATGGGGAGTATCCTGTTGCTGACTTTGATGTTGCCCTATATGCCCACAATGTTGCATGAATCCTTTTATCCCACTTATGTACCTACAAGGCTGCATCTTTTGCTAGAATTTGACACAACACAAAAAAATTTCGTTCCACCTGTCCATTTGTACTTGGCTTGTATGTTGTTGCCTTCCTGTGCTTAATAGAAAATTTATTGACTAGGGATTCTACTACCTCATTAATGAAGTGGCTTCCTTGATCTGTTACAATTTATAATGGACAACCAAATCTGGTGACAATGCATTCATATATGAACCTTGCCACCTCATCCATGGAAGTTGTTTTCAATGGCCTAGCTTCAACCCACTTGGTTAAATAATATGCGGCAACTACAATATACTTATTTTGGCATGATGTAGTTGGAAGTGGACCTACAATGTCTATTCCCCACTTTTCAAAGGGACCAAGTGGAAGAATAGGGCATAATGGAGTTGATGAAGTCTTACGGTTACCATGTGTTTGACAAATATCACATGTCTTACAATAATTATAACAATCTTTAAAAAGAGTAGGCGGTGATAACTCGCATCCAAGATCCTTCTTCTCGTAAGTTGTCTAGAGAAGTTCCCTCCACATGTACCATTGTGGAATTCTTCTAGCAGATTCCTTCCCTTGATCACGTCCAATGCCCTCTTGTATCTATCCATCGGTCTTATTCGAAATAATACTCCATGCGAGAATAGAATATGGACGATCGGCTTGAGTAATCTTTCTCTTCGTCTTTGCATTGGCACCATCAGAAACTTGAATTCATTCGGATAATTCCAAATATCTATGTATTCATTAGGGATTGTGTCAAGGGATAACAATGCTGCATCGAGAAATCATCATCATCACAAGATGATCCTAAACCATCATAGGCTCGAGAGAGTGCATCCGCATTGACATGCTTCTTTCTGGCCTATCTATAATATAAAATTCAAATTCTTGTAGCAAAATTATCCATCTTGCTATCCTCCCGATGGGTTAGGCTTATTTACAATATATTTTAGAGCACGATGATCTTATAACTAGAAATTTTTCCCTAGCAAGTAATTTCTAAACTTCTTTACTGATAAAAATTATAGCGAGCCTCTTTTTCGATTACATGGTATAATTTGCCTCAAAGACCTTTGCTCATTTGTCTACTCCCAAAGTAAATTAGATGTTCATTCCCATTTTCATCCTTTTGGCTTAAAGTACTTCCTAGTGCTGCATCCGAGGCATCGGTGTACACAATGAATGGCTTGCTCGAATTTGGATTCTTCAAAAGCAGGTGAAGACACGGGGCTTCCTTGATTGTCCAAAAGCTTCATGCGCCTTATTTCTGGTTCATAAGTAACATCCTTCTTCAAGAATCTGGGTTAGTGGTGTCATGAAATCTTTGAGAAATTCTTGATGAACCTTCTATAGTAACCCACATGGCCTAAAAATGATCTCAACTTACTTCTATTCATAGGAAATGGTAAATCTTTGATTTTTGAAACTTTATCAAGATCAGTACCAATACCATCTCTGGATACAACATGCCCTAACAAAATGCCTTTAGAACATCCAAAGACACACTTTGTAGGGTTTAGTGAGGCTTGTGCTTCATCTAACCTTTGAAATTTTGTCTCCATTTGGTGCAGGTGGTCCAACTTGCTCCCATAGATGCAAAAATCATCCAGAAATACTCTGATGAAGGTCCCAATGTAGGGTTCGAACACCCTATTCATCAAACACTAGAATGTTGCTGAAGCATTACACAACCCAAAAGGCATAACTCTATAAGCAAACGTTCCCTAAGGAGTGGTGAACGTGGTATTGGCTAATCTTTTCTCTCGCTATACGAACTTGGTTGTAAATGCTATATCCATCAAAGAAAACTATAGCACTCTGCCAAAGCAACTTCGTCCAAGATCTGATCTGAAAATGGAAGATGGTAATGATCCTTCTTTGTTGCCTTATTGAGCTCCTCGTAATCAACACAAATGCATAGCTTCCCATTCTTTTTTTATTGAGATCACAATGGGAGAAACCCATTCGAATTCTCCATAGCAAATATGAATCTGCATCAAGCAACTTAACTATTTCTTCTTTTACATTCTTGAAAAATTTGGATTCATTCTATATGGCATTTGATTTATGGGTTTAGCACCATCTACCACTCAATACAATGTTCTACCCAACTTACTTAACAGAGTTCCTTGTAATCAAAAGTGAATAAGTGTATGTACCTTGAAAGAGCTAGAGGTAGGATTCCTTCTCACTCTCCATCACAAAGCATCACCAATCTTTATTTGTTGAAAACGATCATCAACTTCTTCTTGAGATAATTTTATGGGGTCATGAGTTGGTGTGACTAGAAGGATGTCCATGACTGAAACATCAACCTCACTTTCTTCATCTTCAATGTCCACTTCACTGGTACTAGAGTAATCAGAGGATGTCCAATCATCAGTTTCATCACTTGAATCCACAGGTTCTATCTTATGATGTCGAGGGATCACGTTTATCTTCACCCTCTCTCTACCATGTCCGAGTGTCATGAAACCTTCATTCCAGTAGTTTCTTGCATGAACTCTCCTCAGCCATGGTCTTCCTAATGACATTGGGTGCAGCAGACAGTACCATTTTTCATCACCTAAAAGTCTACCACACATACAACACCCATAACAGATATTTCCACATTTGAAACTACACCTTCTGGTTTAGTTTTTCCTTTATTTAATGACCTTAACATAAGTGTTGAAGGCGATCAATCTTTAAACCCAAAATATTCATTATAGACTCGGTCATTACATTAATTGCAACACCTCCATCAACTAAGACATCATGAATTGAAATACCATTACATAATACCTTAGCTTGTGGAGCATAGGGATCCGCCTCTGCCTCCAAAACAGGGACCTCAACCTACCTTCTTCGTTGAGCATTGAGTCCACTTCGCAGCTCCCGCCTCTTCTCGAAGACATAGCCAAGAGTTGACCATATGTAATATTTGCCAGGCCTTTTGGACAGATCTTCCAAGATGGAGTATTGTCCTTGCCCCTGTGAAATCAGAAAATCCTGTACACCCAGCTTTCTTCTCCAATGTTTCTTATTAGTTTCTCCTTTCATCTTCTTAGGATCATTTCCATCTTGATTATCTTTTTCTTTCTTTCTTTTTGTTACAAACACATCTACTTCATTATTTCTGCTCTTATCTACTACATCAAAAGAATTCACAGGTGCTTTTCCTTTATCATTATCTCCTTTACCAGATGTAGAAGCTCTATCTGGACAATTATACTTATAATGACCCTTTTTATAACAACCATAACAAACAACTTCAAAAATATTTCTTTTTGGACCTCTATCTCCTCCCTGAGAACTAAATTCCTTTCCTTGAAGAAGATTAATAGTTAATTGACCCATCTTTTTGAGCAGATCTTCATACTCAGTAGATGTACTAGGAGAAATATTTGTGCTCACCGGGAGTGGTTGTGGATTCGGACCAAAGGTGCTTTAGTGTAGGCTCTACTTTAGCAATAATTTTTTGGGCTCCTCTTCCATGCTTTCTTCTTGCCTTCTTGCAATCTCCTTTGCTTGTTCAATGGTATCTCGGGCGGTCATACTTTACTCGTTGTCGATCTCTCGGCTTCATCCCAAGAATGAAGTGCTTACAGAGGAGATTATCCACGCCATTCATCAACCCATCCACTAATCCTTCCTTCCGGATCTGGGCATCGAGCTTCCTCCTTAGCTCTAGAACACGAGCATGATAATCCCTTATCTTCTCCTTCTCTCCTTGGGATAGCTTTGTGATCTCGATCATGAGATCTGCATATATTTGCTACTCACCAAATTCTTCAAGAAAACTTTCGGTTAATAAATCCCATGAATTTTTCACATTATCACCTAGTGTTTCAAACCACCTAAGTGTTGAACCATCCAAAAAGGTAGGAAAAAATTCAGTCCATTGTTCCCTTCTTATGAGGCCATTACAAATACAAGATCATTTAAACTCTTGAATGAAAGAAGAAGCATCTTCATTAGATTGAGCTGAAAAAACAGGAATCTTTCCCATTTTCAAAAGTAACCACCGTGAAATACCAACCCACAAGTACAATCAACAAGACTTATGTGCACAAATAATTGGAATCACTATACTAGAAAGTGACTTTACACCTTTCTACAGTAAAATAGAAATGACCACGGTAAACTATGGTAAAACTTGACTTACTGCGGTAAAAACTGACTTTACTGTGGTAAACACTATTCACGGTAAAAAGTGAAGTTACTGCGGTAAATACTATTCACGGTAAAAAGTGAAGTTACTGCGGTAAATACTATTCCCAGCAAAAATGACTTTACCATGGTAACTACTATTCATGGCAAAAATGACTTTACCATGGTAACTACTATGCATAGTAAAAACAAGGTTACCCTCCAATTGATTTTTGACTAAGTGGGAATATCTCTCCAGAAAATCCACCAACGAGGAATGGTCCCGGCAATGGAACCAAAATGTCATCACCAATCGGCACTATGATAATTCTTCACCTGGGAACTCCTCGTGCTATGATTATTTACTAATGCACAACCTTTAGTTTGGTGGATGTAATCTGGAAACAAAACAACAACATAACACAAGAATACCATCGACTATGATAAGACGGAATGATGAAAAATTTGAAATATCAAAGTAAATTATAATATTAACATGAAATTGTTACAATCTCACCCATGAGGTACTTCAACAAGACTATGGGAGAAACTTTACAATTACACCTCTTGATGGCTTCTTCAACACACCTTTAAACTGATGGCTTCCTTTGCACACTTCCTACAATATTTCTCACTACTTCCTTCTATGCTAAATGAGGGGGGTGGCCTCTCTATTTATAGAAATTCTAGGCTTATCCATCCTATCTCTAAGATAGGATAAGAAATCCACTCTGACGAATCATATTCCATACCTTAACTCTTATCTGTACATGTAAGCTTATCTTTTAAGATAAGATAAACCTTATCATTTTACATGGGTTCCACATTTTTAGACTTTTTACAAATAAAATACACAAAATATTTATGACCTCACTCCTTGTCCTTATTACCAATATAATATTTCTAATTCCTAATCATGTAGACCCGCTTCTCTAATTACCCAAACTTTGACATTTTAACATTACCAGGACCACTTATGACATATAGTTACTTTTACAACATTCCTATTGTACTTTGATCATACTACCGTACTCCACATTATTGGCGGCACCGCATCGTGACGTCATTATCTTCTATCGACGCTACTACTAATTATACTTAACAACATCCTATTCCTAATACATACATTAATGAAATAGAAATTATGGAGGAAAATTTTAGTGTCAACAGATCCCATAGTGGAACACCCCAACAAATTATTATCAACAACCTTGGGCTCCACATCCAAACATTCCACCATTATAATAGTATAATCCTAAGTACCAACGGTGAGTGCAATGTACCTCAATGATCTAGGTTGTAGTATTATAATTAGAGAAGACCTCAAGGTCAAAAATCCATGTTGACTAGACCCACCAATACTACCCAACCTAAAAACCTACCCAGTCACGAGATACCTACACAAACTATGGAAAATCCCAAAAATGTGAGGCAAGGAAACCCAACGTATACTGTGGAATCTGAAAAAAATCCCACAGTGAACTCGGTGGATTGTAAGAATATTTTGTTGCATTCAAGAAAGGTTACTTCAAAACCTTCCTCTCTTATGATAGAATAAATTCATGAAGAAGAAAAAAACCCGGAAGAAATGCTTCCTAGTTCTGTTGAAGAAACTTATTAACCAAACAATGACATTCCCTTTCCATCCATAATCTTTAAGAAACGAAATCTTGTAGTTTTTGAAAAACTAGAGTCGAGTTAATTAAAGGATTGAGTAATTTGAGTATTTGCATTACCTTGTTGGAATCTCTTAAGGAAATACGTGAATTTAACAAAACCATTAAAGATATTTATTGTAAGGCTCCAAGAAGAAGTAAGAACCAACCTAAAAGCATCCATGTTGATGGGAAAGTTATTAGTATTTTGGAAGGGAATATTCCCCCTTCTAAATATGAAGACCATTAAAGTCATATTGGAACGGTCTACATAGGAGATGTCTAGATTCCTAATGTCCTAATTGATCTAGGGGTTATTATTAATGTTATGACAATGGATACTTTTTCCACTTTATCACCGCTAAACCTCAGTCCACATCCATAGTTTTGTAAATGGCTAGACCAATATGTGAACACGATAAAGGGAATTATAGAATATTTCACTATTACTATTGAATCCTGGGACTATTTGGTAGATTTCATGATTATAAAAACAAAGAACATAAAAATTAGATACCCTATAATCCTAGGACACCCTTGGTTAGCCACATCTGCTACCCTTATTGATTTTAGAACAAGGAATATGGTGATTATGAATGGCCAATATTCAAAGAAATTATTAATCTACCTCGTTGAAAAACATTTTGCTACGAGATAAAAAAATGGTGTAAGGACAACTCATATGATTCATATTATATCATCTCTTCTTTATCCATGGTCGTAATTGAAGAACACTTAGATCAAATCCAATATGGTGACCATGAGCCTTGTTCTAGACACATTATAAGTCTTATGTCTAAGTATTTCTCTAGATTCAATTTGAGTCCTATGCTCAAGTCTTGCATTGGATCTCATTTAAGACCTATGCTCCAAATAACTAAAACAAGAGATAATTATATGGATGAAAACAAAAAAACCATCATCTATCCCTTTGTACGAAATATAGACCTAACTAAGTCCATCTTTCAAAACATTGATTCTTTTCACAGGTTACAACCACACACGTATCAATTAGATACATCATTAAAATAATACATTATTGTAGATTTGGTTCACCAACTACCAAACAATTACCTATTCTCCTGGGAAAGACATTAACAATTAATAGTTGGTTGGTGATCAAGAGGAAAGTACCATATTTAAGATCTTATGCTCTCATATTCAAACTTTTTCTTGGGAATATAGTGATATGAATGGTATTAATCATGGTATTTATACACATTACATATATATTACTGATTCTAGACTAGTCGGAAACCTAAAATAATGATAAACCATGCTTTAAGATATATTTTTAAAGCTAAGATTGAAAAAGTTATGAATGTAGGATTCATCTATCAATAGTAGAAGTCAATGGGATTCACTATTAGTCATAGTTCTTAAAAATAACGAGAAATGGAGAATTTGTGTGGACTATAGGGAATTAAATAAAGAAAATCATATAATCTATTTTCCATTACCTATTATTATTCATGTCTTAGACAATTTATCTGGGAAAAGGTACTTTTCATTCCTTGATGGGTTCAATGGGTACAACCAAATAACAATGGCACCTGAAGATCAAGACAAAACAACTTTTACCTATCCTTGGGAACATTTTCTTACAAGGTGTTACCTTTTGGGTTATGTAATTCTCCTACCACTTTTCAAAGAGCCATGTTGGCAATATTTTCTGATCTCACTCATGATTATGTGGAAATTTACATGGATGATTTCATAGTTTATGGAGCAACATTCCAAGAGGTAGTTAACAATCTAAATAAAGTTCTTTCTTGGTGTGAAAAACATCAATTATCCTTAAATCATGAAAAATGTTTGTTTATGATGGAATAAGGTATAGTTTTAGGCCATCATGTCTCAACCGAGGGAATTAAGGTAGACCCAAACAAGGTCGATATCATGGTAAAACTCCCATCTCCCACAAACCAAATAGAGGTAAGAATATTTCTTGGTCATGTTGGTTACTATCAAAGGTTTATTTCAGATTTTAGCAAAATTACTTCTCCATTATTTTCTCTCCTAACTAAAGATTCTAAATTTGAATGTACAGAAGCATGCCAATAAGATTTTGATGCTATCAAAGTTAATTTAACAAGAACACAAGGTTGAGAGGCCCAAATTGGAAGCTCCCCTTCCATATACAAATAGATTCCTCCAATGAAGTGGTAGGTGTTGTCCTTGGAAAGCAAAAGGAGAACCTATGTATGATATTTACTACATTAGTAAAAACCTTTCCCCTATTGAAAGGAATTGCACAAAAACGAGAAAGAATTTCTTGTAGTAGTGTATGCAATCAACAATTTTTACCATTATATTACAAGATATGAAGTGATTGTTCATATTGACCACTCTACTATCAAATATATAATGAACAAACCTTTAGTGCATGGCAAGATTGTAAGGTGTTTGTTGCTACTATAGGATTTTAACATTAAAATTATTGACAAGCTAGGAAAATCTAATGTGGTAGATGATTTTCTTTCAAGACTTACCACTTCAAAAGATGAGGAGCAAGTCAATGATGATTTTCCATATGAGCATTTGTTTTGAATTCATACTGCCTCTCCTTGGTATGTAGATATGCATAACTACTTGGCTACATGGAATTTTCCAACCTTTTTCACACAAAATCAAAGAAAATAATTAATTAAACAAAGTGTGATGTATACTTGGTTAAATGGAATTCTTTTCAAATGTGGATTTGATCATGTTTTACACAGGTGTGTAGCTGAAAATGAAGTATTTGAAATACTTAGAGCATGCCATGATGAGCCATCAAAATGGCATTATTTCAGTTCAGATGACCATTCACAAAGTTCTAGGAGCTAGTTACTATTGGCCTTCCTTGTTTAAGGATGTCAAAAAGTATATATGGATATGTGATCAATGCCAAAGGATGGGGAAATTAACATTTACATCTGAAATGCCACTCCAACCCCAAGTTTTCTTGGAACCATTTGAGAAGTGGGGGTTGTATTTTATTGGACCAATTGACCCAACCTCTCAAGGGAAAGAGTACATCCTGGTTTGTACTAATTATGTCACCAAATGGGCTAAAGTGTAGGCACTACAATATGCAAGAGATGAGAAGGTTGTATATTTATTATATGAGCATATCTTCTAGAGATTTAGAGCACCAAGGTCCATTGTGTTAGATCAAGGACCACAATTCATGTCAGGGGTAATCATCTCTTTTTTGGAAACATACCAGTTGAGGCACAATAATTCATCAAAGCATACCACCCATAGTCCAATAGCCAAGTGGAGGTTACTAATAGAGAGTTGGAAAATATCATAACAAAAGCATGTTGTTATATAAAAAAGAATTGGGTTAAAAAACTTCCTAATGCAATATGGGCATATAGAATTACTTGGAAAACAACAAGGTTTACTCTCTATGAATTATTCTATGGGAAGAAATCCATTCTTCCTATATAATTTGAGATTCACACTTTGGGAGCAATTGCTAGTGTGGGAATTGAACAATTTGAGGCATGGTAAGTGGGGATTTCACAACCAAGTGGGTTAAATGAAATGAGGCTTCAAGCATTGCATCAAACTAAAATCATCCAACACCAAATGCAAGTATGGCATGACAAACACATAAAGATAAGGAAATTCCAAGAAGGGGACTGGGCTCTATTATTTGATTCAAAGTACAAATATTTCAAAGGGAAGCTACAGACAAGATGGATGGGCCCATATCAAATTGAACGAGTATTTGAAAATGGAACCATCCAATTAATTCCAATTGATGGAGAGAAGAAATTAATGTTGGTTAATGGGCACAAAATAATTTGTACCATAAACCAACATCAAAAGAAGAGTTTCAAAAATAACTTCAAGAAGATTCAGCTCTGAAGTGTGTGGACAAAGTCTCTTTGTCCAACACAACTCAAAATTGAGTTATCTTCTATCAAGGAATAAAGAGGAGATGACTGAAAACTAGAAATGGAGGTCATCATCCTCTAGAGCATTGGCTAAAAACTAGAAATTAGGACCACTTCTTCTAAAAATGAAACATAAAGAAAGGAAAACTCAAGTGATCAAAAACCATAAATGGTGGTCATCACCCTTGAATCCAGAATGCAATAAAAGAAGGACCACATGTGGATGGAGCATTAAACTAGTATGGAAATGACAGTGAGGATGTGAAAAGTTCATTTAATAAGGTATGCACAATTAATTCACTTCTTGAATATAGGAAAGTTTTAATTTATGAGTCGTTAATTATTATCATTGTGCAAATTGATTACCTCTCCTATTTCGAATAACTCCACACACTTTGAAAATCCCAACCAAATCAGTAACTCTCTTCCATAATAATCTCCACATGCGCCCAATCAATGTCATCATCACTTTGGGATTCCATCACACCTTTCCCAATTTAGTTATATTAATTTCAAACCATTTCCACTCCATTGTTACTTTCCAAATTTTTCCCTCTCACTCTTGTGCCACCATTCACTCTTGTGCTTACTTACATCCATAAAAACCTTGCATTTCTAGTCTCGTGCCCTTTACCTATCACTACCTGGTCTAAATCAATCATGGGGCCTAGATTAAGGCACAAATCAACCAATTCAATGGAACTTTTGGCCGATGTGAGGTTGGTGGAAATTTTGAGAAAGTAGGGTGGCTCGACTTGTTATTGGCATATGAAGAATTTAGTGTAAAAATGAAGGACGGATTCACTATAAAAATTAAAGAAGGATACTCCATTGTACAAGGTAAGAAAATTCCATTTAGTATAAATATAATCAGTAATATTTTAGGAATAGCTAAGAGAGGTTTAGCAATAAGTAATAGGAATATGTATGCTGAAATTATTAAAATATTTTCAGTTGGAAAGGAGAAAGTAGAAGTCGTAATAGACAATAAGGGTAAAGAAAAATTCATAAAAAGTATCACCATTCCTAAACCTTGGGTAGAAGTGGCCAAATGGGTGATAAAATACTTCACTTGTGAAGAGCAATATGAAATTGTTCTAGGGCTTGTGTTGAGAATTTTAATACACCTTCGCCATGGTCAAAGTAAACCCAGTATAAAATCAATTTACCTTAGTTTTTATATGATTTTATTTATTCTGCTACATAAAATTTTAATGAGGTACCTCCTATTTAAAGTTCTAGGGTTTAATTCATTTGATTTGCAAGCATCAATTTGTTAAAAAGAAACATGGAATTAAGAAATGGCTGAATTTTCAAAAGCAATGTGCCTTAGAGTTTGAAGTAGTTATGGAGAAAGCACCCTCAACCTCTGAGAGACCTAAAAAGTGCCTCAATACTTCTAGGCCTACACCTTCCCTGCATGAAATACCAATTGAAAATCCTCCTTCCCAGGAAGAACAAGAGGCAGCCAAAATAATGCAAACCCTAGTAAAAACCCCACCTATGTCTCCTCACAAATCAATGTCACCGTCTATTCCTGATAAAAAAATAAATTGAGCATTCCATAGCCACAATGAAGAGTCACCTATTAAAGACAAAGGAAATCACCTATGGTAGAGGGAGAACCTAGTTCTCCCCCGATTCTGATACAATTATTCCTCAAGTTTTGTCTTTGTCCAAAATCTAGTTTGAGCTACAATTGGCTCAAGAAAGAATCACCCATCTTCAGTTACTTCTTGAGGCCAAAGAAGCCAATTTCTCCCAACTAGAAACTGCTAAAAATCAAGAAATTCAACAATTGCAGAAAATCAGTAGCACAACATGAAGAGGTAACTCTTCAACTACAAAAATCCTTGAGAGAGAGAGAGAGAGAGAGAGAGAGAGTAACAAATACAATCCCTTCAGGCTAGAATAAAGGAACTTAGCACATCTCTTGCAGTCTTGCAAGAAAATAGGGAAGAATCAAAGCTTGTGACCATGGAAGAACATGTTTCTCAAAGACCGTGTATTTCCCCAAATGGTATTTTCAAAAGGAATGGTCAAGTGGATGGAAAAATGTTACAAGATCAAGGAAGTTTTTGAGGAAAACAATAATTTGAAAGAGGAAACCAAATTGCTAAAATAAAATGTGATTATTGTTAGTCGTCTATATGACCAACTTCTTTCTTGTAGACCTCCTTCAAATTTTTATGCATTATTCTTGAAAGAACAATTTTTTAAATGGAAAATATATAGGGTATGTGCCATGTAGGACATAGAGTTTTATGATGATAAGAAATCATTGGGTGTGTATACAACAAGAACTGATATTGAGAAGAATTTTTTGTGTGAATTCTATGTGCACAAATTTCTTCTCCCTGAGAAAATTGAAATTCCAATAAATTTTTATGTGGGAGAGGTACAATTAAGAGCATTCATCTCTACTCTCAGGCACCAAGGTGAATGGAGGGATCAAAGGGTCATATTTTTGCAAGTAGAGTCTACAATAGGCCTCTTGATGAGGCATGATTTACCTACCCCAATTACATTATTTAATAGGTTTTGGTCACAGGTATACTATTTACTTCGGTAGACAGGATACACGAGATATTCTTAAAACTTGTGTCAAAAAATTTAGAGAGTGGGTGATTCCAACATTCAATGTCAACTTCCTCACTTGTCAAGTCAGATATCATCTTCTTGAAGAGAAATATGAGAGGAAGGAGGATATTTCACCAAAAAATCATTGGTGGTCTTTAAAAAGGGCCAAATACCTATGCAAGATTATTCTAGAGTTAAAGGAATAATGGATTGGCATGCAAGAAAGGCCCTACTAGTCATTGCACCAATACCAAGATGGAATTCAATAGATGATCATCCTGAGGGTAGTTACAAGACTTAGAGAGATAATGTTGTTGAGTTCTTTGGGTTCTGTAACACTACATTGGATGAAACTTGGTATACATTTTCCAACGAATATAATTGTTCAAGGATTGTAGAACAATTGAACAATAGGTAGCAGGAGGACTTGCTAAACCTTTAGTCCGAGGGAGTGATGAACCCCCATTTTGTTATGTTTAAACCATGTGAATCCCCATACTATTTTGATATCATATTGCACGATGTATAATGTTAACTGCTTATACTTAATGCTTTACTGTGTTTTTGAAGGAATTATTGTGCATACGCTTGTTATTTTTATCTTGTTATTTCTTCCTCAAAAATGGCTTAAATTGATATTTTTATAAGCATTAACAATACCTTTGGAAAATTATATGTTGAGTTATCACAGGAGTAAATTGTAATAGCGTGGGACTCAATTATTGGACCGGTGCAAAACTCAATTAATGTATTGGCACATGACTCTCAATACAACATTTAGCTCATTAAAATCATCAACTCTGAATTCCTTGAAATAAGGGATTTGCACAAGAAGATAAATAGCTCAAACTACTGGTGAAATAGCTGATGGAACAACAACATGAATAGGAAATGTGTATCATTACCTTAGCCTACATTCATGCATATTTTGAGGTTCGATCACTTTATTTTCTAGGAATTGTGATGCGCCAATGGCTAAGGGATTATTACCATCACGATTCTCTACAATCAATCTAAGAGCTATAATATCTTCCGGTGTTTGAATCTCTCTCAAAGGATTCAATCACATACCTCTACGATTAACAAGATTAATTCCAATCCAAACACCTTACAAAATAATTTTTCCATAGCTATATTCCTTAAAATAGATAGTCATTTTTTTAGTCAATAGTCAGTTCATTAGATGTTAGTTATTGCAAATAAACTAGTTCTCTCTTAGAGGGACTAGGATTTCTCTAGTATAAAAGAGCTAATGTATTTATATTTATCGATTGGTTAAATTATTTGATTCATTATATAAGCATACTCTTTTGATTGAATAAAATTGTAGATCCGGGAAACACATTGTGTGAATTTTGGTATTAAACCTGATCAAAGGGAAGGAGCAAGGGCCACTCCTTCCCAATGAGAAGGGAGATTTACATTTATTTCCTTTCTGACATCTTTGATGCATTTACCATTTCAGCATTAAATTTTGTTTAAAATATTTAGATTATATCCTTAATGGTCTTTGTTTTTCATGCATTACGGTTTATAATTATAGTCATTTATTATTCAATTAGTTTATTTATAAGTAAATGTGGAGAGAAATTCATATTTTTCCCTTTTTTTCAAATATTCATGGACACAACCACGGATTGATAAATATATTATCATTAAAGTACGAGTATTAACGACGCTCGTCATTGATTGACTATGTCTCATCAATTCACCTAATTAAATCTTGATAGGTTTTTAATACCTTATTTAGCCTTTCCTTATAGTCTATCCAAACCTAGCTTAGTTCTATTTATCTATGTATTTTATACTCTCTTTCCAAACCTACTATAGCATTTGATTATTTTTCATCTATATATTTTATGACATAATCTAGTTTCCTTGAACTTAATATAGTCTCTCCTTGTATATTATCTCTGCATATCCTAGATTTCATTTAAAATCCATACTTGGCCCATACTTATTCTCCAAACCTCTCGTAGCACCAAAATTTTAAAATATTTTTAGGCTACTAGACCTTACCTATCCTTCTCAAGTCTTTTCCTAGCACCTATCTTATGATATATTCCCATATTGTTTATATACTCACTTATGGATTAATATGCATGTATGTTTTCTTTGATATCCTCTCCTTGTAGTCTTGTATTAATATTTTCTTAATCATATTTTCACCCTCCAAAATTAATACAATAGGTAACATGCATCCATGTTCACATAATATTAAGTTGAGGTAGGTATATTTTATTTAGATGATATCTCATTTATATATTCATTTATAATTTTTCCTTTTACTTAGATATACTATGTGTAGGTTATAGTATTGTGGCACATGATGATATTTTTAGGGATTATGAATACATCTTACTTTTTACTCTTAATAATTATCTATCTTTATAGGCGGTTAGTACATTAATATTCTTGAGCATGTTCCTTAAGGGGTGTATTGGGAGTGGGGTTGGGTTGGTTCATAGTACTTAGTGAGAGATTCATGAAATTTCCATGGCATGCCTTCCTTTTAAACTTATACTACCACTTTGTATTCACTTGACACCCTTAGTATTTCTACCTTTTACATCATCCTCCTATAGCAACCTTTTATCAATTTACATCACCTTAATACATTCCCCAAGTTTTTCTCTACATCCATTACCTATCATCCCTCCACCTTTTTCACACTATTTTTTGTCAATAGCATTTACCATGGTCAATGACATCTAGCATAGCATTTTTTCCATCCAACTTCTTTGACCACACTTGATTCTTTCAACTAAGAGAGATATTGAGTTCAAGTTATGTTCACATTCACTTAAAATTTTAAGAGGTTATTAGGGTTTAATGGAGATTAGTGTAGACACTAAAATTAGGTCATACTAGTCCCTCGTCAAACAAACACCTTAAACACATTCACCTAATCCCACTCTAATATTAATATTAATTTAATTAATTTAATTAAATTAATTCATTATCCTCACAATATTTATTATTTAAATATCCTAATTGGGATAATGCCCACATATCCACCTCATCTAGCCACCTCACCCTAAGACCTATTCTTAGTAAGTTGCCATAACTAACTAAGACCTACCCAAACCCTAAAAATCAATGCCTACATTCCCTCTAACCACATTCCCACCTGTTAGAAGGAAGCTTCCATGCTAATCCATGGAGTAAACGAAACGAGATCCCAGAAAATCAAGGGGATCTACCTAGTTTAGTAAACCTAGGAAATCCCACCCTAATCGACATCGGTTACCCTAAACCATCATTGGTTAAGCCGGAACCACCATCGGTTACCATTTAACCCCAAAACAACCTTATTTTGGGGTTGGCACATTTATGAGAGATAATCACATCTTTTGAGAACAAGTGAGAAAACTAGAGCTGTATGCAAGTAGAACCAACATTAGTACACACATCAGAGCATCCATAGCCAACACTGAAGCAATCACACAACCATTTTCCTTCATAGGATCATCTAGGGAAGTGTCAAAACCACATCAAGTTCCTTCCATTTGATCACCCACCATTTCAACTAGGACATTAAGCTCATACAAATAGTAAGTTTTGTTAACCTACACTAGTTCATTATCATTTGGGTAGATCCTTTCACTTATGTTGTTAGTTTCTATTCCCATTTCATTCCCCACCACTTTACCTCCATGAAAACTTGACCATCCTTTTCCCATACCCCTTAAATTACCCATATCTAGATCTTAATCATTCCTGTGCATACCTAATACCCACATGAATCTTTCCATTTCCCTTCCATCTTCATCTAACCTTAGATCTACCCTCACCTTGAGTTTTATTGAATTTCCTGTACCATGACCATACCAACATCGGTTACCCACAACCATCATCGGTTAACCTAAACCAACATCGGTCATACTAGACCGATGTTGGTCTCTGTTTTTACTAGAAACCAAGAACAGAGCTTAAAACCTCCACCAAATACCCAAAAAAGACCAGAACCTTACCCTGACTAGTACCAATACTTTGAAAGAGACCTTGACCTTTAGATTCAATCATAGCTTAGCCTATTGTGAATGAATTTGCTTATTATAGATGAATGAGATACCTAAATCATTTTAACTATAGTAGGATTTTCTTTATTATAAGCATTAAGTTGTTTTAAATAGTGGATTGACAGTTATCTAGGAAGTATCACACTTCTCGAATCTAGCACATGCTAGGAAGTCCACTACATATATTGTTTAATTTTATTTGGTGGTATTGTTTTCCATTTAGGTAGTTCCTCCAAGAAAAAAGGAATCTCTCACGATCAGCTATGGATTCATAAGTCATACGCGTGCAACAACCTACAACCAGCATCTTAATAGGTATTCCTCCTAGCCCATTACCCTTATCTGTTTCATCAACATTCAAAGAAACACATCTAGAATCAGGTGAAACATTTTGGCACACCCAGTGGGACCCATTCGGGGTTCTTTGCATTCTTTCATTTCTAGGTGAAAATGTTGTATGTTTGTTTCTTTTTTCTAAAAGTTCTTACATTAAAACTTTCTCCCTGGAACCTTCTTCTCTTCTATTGTCTAAAAGAAATCTTATTTTGGTGCTTAAAATGAACATTTCTTCCCTTTCATTAGTATCACATTAGTGAAAGATCATCCCTTCTCTTGTTCATCTATTTGTGGCATCGAATTCTACATTTTGATTTGGGTTTAAAATCATTTCATTTCATTCTACTTTTCTGCATTAGCTCACATTAATTAAGGGAAACCTATACACTGGAAGTCATTCCCAGCTGATGGTTGACAAATGAATCATAGAAAAGAACTTCCTTTCTTTTTCTCTCTCTGAGTCTTACCCAAACATCACAAATTTAAAATATATACACATTCTTAAACAACATCTCACCTGGAAGAAGTTGTAGGTGATCACACGATCACAACACAGTGGGCACCCCATTGGTTATCTCTGTCTAGTACCCCATCAGAGGATGGCCCGCCCCCACCATAACATACCTAAAACCTCTCCTTGTAGATATCCTTCTTCGTAGGAAGCCATCCTCACCAAAAAAACTCTATTTTACAGTTCATGAGTAGTCCTTAAATAGCATAAGCTAAACAAACATAATAGAAAAAGCACTCTTAGGATCGTATTTTTCTTAGTGTTTTTGCTTGGCTTGTGTTTTGAGGTGAGAGGTCACATTCTTCATTTTTCTTATTTCCCCTTACATGCTCCTCATCATAGTTGGTGTATTCTAGCTTCATCTGAGTGTGCCTGGACCTTATTCTCATCATTCTCATAATTCTAGGTTTGATTCCACATTTAATTTTAACTCACAACCACATTTTCTTCATCATTGTTTCAATTTCATAGTAACTAGTGTCGGTCAGTGACCATCATCGGTTACCCTTTGACCCATCATCATTTTACCCAATCAACATTGGTTCATTGTTCTTTTTGTTAACCAACCCAAAAAGGACACCTATTCCCCTTCGTTAGCTATTTAGAGTCTCTATCACTCTTATCATATCCATTGACCTGGTAAGTCTCATCAACATTTTGCATACCTAGAAAATTTGGCCTTATACCTTGTTTTTGACCAACTGTCCACTTTCCACAATGACCAAAAATGGTTACCTGTGATCGCATCGGTTTAACCCTAACCAACATCGGTTAGCTTGTGTCATTTTCTAGCTGACATTTTAACCCCAATTCACCTACCACTACCTATTTATCCTACATGTGTTGTATTTTTGTGTCATTTATGAAAGTAGTCTTACCACATTAGTACTGTTCACATGGTACTGATGCATCGACAAGAAAGCACCCTCGTATTCCACACCAGTTGTCAACCACTCCCACCTAGCCCTTCACCACCTTCCATTTTATCACCAGCCATGGAACCTATCCAACCTATCTCTATCGCTACCAGAGATGAGGAGTTCACACGACTCCTTGACCAAAATCCTGTCGCCTTGTAGTTTTACCTTTCCCACTCATCCACTCGAGATGCCTCAGGTCATTTGATATATGACATGCCCATATCTATCCCCGACTCTTGTTCCCACTCCTGCGTTAGCCCCATCTGGCTCTGTGTTGCCTGCATCTACCTTACCCCTAGTCATTTTCATAGCTAGGCCCTATACCTACTATGATTGCCACATCTACTACATCCATTGCACCGCCACATCCACTATACCTTCGCCAACCACCAGAACACAACCTCATCCATGCCTATTGTCTCGCATATACCCGTAGCTACACTACCACCCCCGGTGTCGGTGACCCCTACCCCTTTTCAAAACATCATCCTTTCTATTCTATAATCTTTAGCCCCCATTGCCACTAGGGTCACCATGACCCTTCCACCTCCATATACGTACTATCAGCAACCTCCTGTTTCATCTATTATTCACTTTGGGTATGTACCCCCTATTTCACTACCTTCTTCTCAATCTACCTATACGGAAAGCACCATATACTAGAATGCCACCCCGTTATATGCCCAACACCAACCCTCTTACACTACAGGAGTCACCCATCCATCAAAACCTACCAACGACCTAATCAAGTTAATGATGGACAAGATGCTAGACATTGGAGGCATCGGTTTCTAGCTCCCACAACACTCTCACCTATGATGAGATTTGTAATGAGCCTATACACCCATCCATTCCTATCTATCCATATCCCTTGCATTGGGAAATGCCTAAATTCAACCATTTCAATAGCAAAAGAAGACCCACAACAACATTTGTGGTCTTTCAAACATGGGTGTTATCTGATCACCCATGATGATGCTTTGCTCTGAGGACCTTTCCCATGTCTCTGACTATGGACTGCATTAGATTGGTATAGTGGGTTACCTAGACACTCTATATTCTCATTTAATCAGGTAGCCCAAGCCTTCTTGGATCACTTCTCCATTAATATTGTTAAGAAGGTTACCATGACTGACCTCTACTCTACACGTCAGTATGATGATGAATCCATTGTAGATTTTGTTGCTCGTTGGCGTAGCTTGATCAATCAACTCACATTCCAACTACCGCAAACCGAACTCATCAAACTCTTCACACGGGCTTGTGCTAGGCATATCTCACCGACTCTGCAGGTCCAAACCTTTGAACCTTTGACAAAGCATTCACCATGGCATGAAAGCTTGAGATTTGGCCATTGAAGAGAAGAAAATCCAATTACGCAATAAGAACTAACATTCAAGTCAAATGATACCTCTTCTTCTTCAAAACCATAGAACAATTATTCAAAGGCCAAGGGGACCACTAACATAGTGGTACTCAAAAGCCCCAGCTCATCTCATCCATCAAATCAGGCTAGCCCCTCATCTAATCTCTCACCCATTTAGACTTTTCAATTTAGATGGGAACAATAGAAATATACCCCAATTGGGGAACCTTATTCTTCTATCTTAGAGAAGCTCATCAAAGTTGGGGCCATCACCCTTCCTCCCGTGAAACCACACACAGTTTTGACCCCTACTCACCCCACACCCACATGGTATAAAGAGCATGATTTCTGCAATTATCATCGAGTAAAGGGTCATAGTGATGGAAATTGCATCACTTTCAAAAATATTGTCCAAGAAATGCTCGAGAAAGGTGAGCTAACCTTGGATAATCCTAATGCACCTACCAATCAAAACCTACATATCTTCAAGAAACCTTTTCCTAATCATGCCCCTTCTTCTGATCAAATGGGAGAGACCTCAACTCATGATAGTCATACCCATGAGGTCCATGCTATTTTCAGTGATACACCCGCTTGCTTTGCCCAATTACCTCATATTCCTTCCATCGAGGAAATCCTAGCCCGAAGTCCTCCACCTGCACTTGAATCCACCTCACCTATTCCTCCACCCATAGAGGAACACCTTTCACCTCCTTCCTCACCCATGGAGGAGCCTTCCATTAATATCAAAACTATTTCACCTTTGGCTTCTCCACCTAGGGAACCATCACCCATAGTACTTCTTTAGGCCATAAAGGATACTTGTTTATCTCCTCCACCCACAGAGGAGCACCCATCATCTCCCCACCACCAGAGAAGCACCCATCATCTCCTCCACCTATAAAGGAGCACCCATTTTCTCCTCCACCTATCAAGGATCTAGTAGAGATACCTTTTCCTCTAGGTGATCATTCTCCATCAGCTACCCAAGATCTACTGTAGACTTACTTTTGGCTCTCTTACCCACGGAAGCCAAAGCTAGAAAATTCCCCATCTCTAAGACAAATTTTATGGGAATTTCCATTAGGTCCTCATCAACCTCACCTATAAACGTGCCATTCTCGTGCTTAGCTGATCACTTAGATTATGTGGATAGAGCCTTACTTTGGGGGTGTCTTCTACTTCCTGCCTCAATGTAAATGTAGATGTCACTTCACTTGACACTTCCACTATCTACCCAAAAATATTTCAGCCAATTGAACCAAGCACAACCACCTCTATCACAACTTCTTCCATGATACCCCTCATGGCTCAAACCACACCCCTACCCATAACCCAATGCGCATCTACACCTAAGCCTACACTTACATCATCTTCTTTGCCTAAACCCAGCACTACCTTAGGGGTCATCCCAACCGCCAACCTTACTCATCCACCCATCAAATTAGATTTAGCTACATCCTCCAAGGCCAATACCAAACCTACTCCAACACCCAAATAGAAGAGCCAACCCCATAAATCTCATACTCAACCTCACCGATCACACCTTCATCACCTTCACCCTCTTCGTCTATCTTAGGACCTTGCCCTTCTAACATGGTTAAGAAACCTCCACCCACCGGTAAACTAAAAACACAACAGCCCATTCCACCATTGCAAACCTCAAACATATCCAAGCACCCACCATGACTTCCACCCACATCTGTAACATCTTTACCACCCATACCTCTAATACCATCGATCACTCCTTCACTACCCATGACACTTCATCTCTTTCCCTCACACCTCGGCATGACCTACACCATCTACCTTCACAAAGCACCTCCATTATCCCCATGGGTAACATGCCCTCTTCCACCATCCACCTTTCCCTCTAGATCTTGTGTGCCTATATCACCTTTACCCAAGAAGGTGCAACCTAAAAGAAAAAATGCTACCCTCCAATAAGGTAGTCAAAACAACCACACACTCTCCTACCAGTTCATCTCTACATACCCCTACCCAAACAAACATGACTAATGCCTAAGATCACACCAACACCTAAAAATGTAGCTCGACCTACTCCCCTCGTGCAAGGACCGTTCCTCTATAATCAGTTGTGCCTACACCACCCAAACCCACTTTCACTTCCCATTATGATCCACTAGTCGGGATCCTACGCCAAAATTTTAACCAACCTCCTTGAAAC
The DNA here is from genome assembly GCA_018340775.1 of Taxus wallichiana var. yunnanensis. Taxonomy (NCBI): domain Eukaryota; kingdom Viridiplantae; phylum Streptophyta; class Pinopsida; order Cupressales; family Taxaceae; genus Taxus; species Taxus wallichiana. The sequence goes on along the minus strand of CM031241.1, from coordinate 666,033,941 downwards.
TTTCTATCATCACATTACCACCTCTCAGACCTTATGACCCTCTCAAACCCAAACCAAAGGGGTTTGACGACACTAAATTTTTCCTACCATCGTGTGTCCAGGGCACGATGTAGAGAACTGAACAAAGATTTAAAAACTATTCTTTCCAGTTGTGTCCTCTCAAAGAAAACTTTGATGATGATGACCTTCTTGATGAGGACCCCATTTCACCAACACCCATTCCCATAGCTCTTCCCTCACTACCTACTCAACGACCCAAGACCTTTACCCCCATAGCTCCTAGAACCACCTCCAAGATTTGAAATTAACATGGTTTGCATCAAAACTCTTGCCAAACCTCCACCCAAATGTCGATGTGCCTAGCTCATCCCACAAAGTTCCTTCCCACCATTGGGATTTTCCCTTCATGTCACTATACCTTTCATGGCTCACCTACCTCACCTACCTCCCCACCTCAGATCAACATGATCCACGTTGCTACCCATGCTCAGAAGGACAAAGGCAAGGAAAAGGCAACTGACTCACCAACCAATCCTATACCCAACATACCATCTACACCCACACCTAAAATCACTATCCGCCCCACATATCCTATTTCTAATGGGGTCACACACCACGTGATGCTCAAACAACTACACCAATCCCCCTCAAAATGTCCTTATATGACCTCATCCAAACCTCGGAATCCCATCGTCAAGCTCTCATGGAGGTCTTGCAATCTATTGAGGTTTTACCCAATGACCCTACACCCATAGCCTCCATTATCACACCCCATCATGTAGCCTCTCTCACCAAATTGCCACCTTTATCCACACCTCAACCTACTCACCAAGTAGCCTCCCTTAGCTTCTCAGAGGAAGAGATCACACCGCACCAAATAGATGACCCAGACCCAGCTCTCTTCATCTTTGTCCACATTGATGATATACGTGTATGATGTGTCATGATCGATGGGGGCACTAACATTAATATCATTTCATCCCATGCATTCGCTCAAATGCACATACCTGATAATTACATGCATAAACATCCTATCATGTTGCATTCATTTAATGATGCTATCACCTCTACACTAGGCAATGTCATCCTCCACATTTTGCGTGGGCCCCCACACTATTCCAGAGTTATTTTATGTCTTGGAGGGGGAATTTCAATATAACTATTGCTTGGAAGACCCTGGATTCATGTCATGGGTTTGTGTCCTTCCACTTTGCATCGTTGTGTGAAGTTTGAGCATGAAGGACACACCTATACCATTCCAGCTGACCCATCACCTTTCAAAACTTGCAACATGCTTTACCGACCCAATGACATGCTCATACCCATCAAAGCATCTACCTCCACAACCACTGCCATATCACCTACACCTCCCCTCACTAGTCCAGCCGCTACCTTAACCACACCTACATCCTCCATTCCTACCACTACCACAACCTCCATAGCTAAACCATCGGCCTCCCAATTCATTAGCTCCACCCCCGATCTAACCTCTAACACATCATCTATTCCAGCTACCCACATACCAACCACCAATCCCTTGGAGGGAATTTTTCAATGCCTCACTCTAGGGGAGTATTGCCTATATAGTGTCAACACATTCCTTACTCCACAAGAATATGGAAGTCTTCACCAACACCCTCATTATGATCACCGTATAGGAGAATGCCTCCTTTATGGTCCTCCCCACCTTCATACCAATCTCACATATGGGGGACTTGATACTACAACTTACACACTGAACCATTGTCACAAACCCGCCCATTTTCCACCGACCTCCGAGTCACTCACCAATCATCATTTCACCCACACCTTCTTACACCGATGTGCATGGAAGGGTTTTGGTTTTGTATTTTATGAGCAAGGCCGCCATACTATTATTCCATGTACTACTCACAAGCATAATGACCATAGTGGTATCGATTTCTTGAACCACCTACCAAGAAGGCCCGCGTTGAGCTCATTGAAGACATTAGCCCTTTTTCACCTTCATCACCCCCATCACCATCTTCACCGACGGAATCGATGGATCCCGAATCCATCCCTCCTAACTTTTTTTTTCATAAACACCATCTCCTTGGGGCCTCTGACTTATCAATGCGAGGGCGAGGCTCCCTTCTCTCTTCCCTTCTTGTACCCTGAAATGATTGATGACGATACACCTTCGATTAACATCATTCAATGCCAGGATGATGAATCTATACTCACCTACCTTGGTGCAGAAGACTCATATATTCATCGGTTATTTACCATCTAGAGATACAAACCATGTTGAATGAATCAACTATCGAGATCAACATTCATACTCAGGATGACCCTCACATTCTAAAGATCAGACAATCTTTAGATGTTGCTGAACAAGAAGCCATCACTTCTCTTCTTAGAAACCATAACCACATTTTCACTTGGTCTTTACGAGATATGCCCGGTATTGACCCCACCATAGTGGTCCATAATATCGTAACCATTCCTGATGCTAAGCCCATAAAACAAAAGCTATGAGAAAATGCACCCTCGCATTGCCCTTCTCATCAAAGAAGAACTTCAATGCCTTCTTTTCATTTCCTTCATCTTACCCATTGATTATCCTCATTGGATTTCTAACATTGTCCCTGTCACTAAGGTGACAAGGGGACTCCACATTTACATGGATTTCTGTGACCTCAATCTAGCTTGTCCCAAAGATGACTTTCTTTACTACGGTATTGACCAACTAGTTGACCTTACCACTGGTCATGAGATGTTATCACTCATGGATGGCTTCTCGGGTTATAACCAAATCTTGCTTGCCCAAAGGATCAACACAAAACTGCATTCATCACCCCTTGGGGGACTTTTTGCTATCGAGTTATGCCTTTTGGCCTTAAAATTTTGGTGCCACATATCAGTGGGATATGACTTACATCTTCCATGACATCATGCATCGTATATTGGAAGATTATGTGGATGACCTCCTTGCCAAATCTAAAATGCCGCTCAAGCACCTCACCATCCTAAAAACCATCTTTGACTGTCTCATTAAATATTGTGTTCACCTTCAGCCCAAGAAATGTGTCTTCGCAGTTCTCTTAGGAAAGCTCTGGGATTTATCATTTCCCTACGTGGTATAGAAGTAGACCCTACTAAATTCAAGGCCATTCTTGAGATGCCTCCACCCACTAACCTTAGGAAACTCCATAGCTTGCAAGGTAAGTTGTAGTCTATTCGCCATTTCATTTCACAATTATCTGATCGGTGTTAACCATTTCATCACCTTCTTAAGAAGGATGTCTCCTTTAAATGGGATGATGACTTCCACAAAGCTTTTGAGGCCTTAAAACAATACCTTCTTTAACCACCCGTACTCATTCCACCTAAAGATGATAACCCTTCTACTTATACATCTCATCTATAGATCACTCCTTGGGGGCCATGCTCACTCATCACGATGAACAACACAGGAGTAGGTGCTTTACTACATAAGTCATACTCTTTTGGACTATAAAACCTGATACACCCATCTCGAAAAACTTTTCTTAGCCTTATTTTTGTTGCACAAAAACTCGCCATTACCTACTCAATCACAAAACCTATGTTGTGACCAACACCGACCCTTTACACTTCATGTATGCCAAACCTTACCAAAATCAACGTTTCACATGTTGGATTATGCTTTTGGCTGACCTTGACCTCAAATTCATTCATCAAAAGTCCATCAAGGGCCAAGCTATCACCGACTAATTGGCCATGCACCTATTTCTAGGGGCTAGCCCTCTAACTTTGACTTTCCCGATGAGTCAATCGCTACCCTTTCCTAGACGAACCCACTTACCAAATGACACTCTTCTTTGATGGTTCCAAGTGTCAGCGTGGGGGTGGGATTGGTGTTATCCTCATTCGCTTGATGGTGAACCCATGCCTTTGTCTTTCAAACTATATTTTGATTGTACAAACAATATTGCCAAATATGAAGCACTTGTATTAGGTCTCCAAGCTACCTATGCCTTGGATGTCAAATCCATCAACATCTTTGGTGATTTCCAATTGGTCATAAACAAGGTCAATGGTATATACCAATGTTGTAATGAGACACTTCAAAAATATAAACATCACGTAGAAATACTTTTGACCACCTTTGAATGCTATGCCCTTAAAACCGTCCCTATTCAACCAAAAAATTTGTAGATACCATGGCTTGCTTGGCTTCTCAAATACCCACTTCACCCGCCGATTCTAAAATCTTTGTCACCGTACAATGACTCCAATCACCCTCTTATTTACCTCACATGATGTTTACTCTATCGGAACCGCTGCTCCTAACCCGAGTGACCTTTGGTATAAAAAATACTCAGACTATCTTTCTCTCTCCGTCTTACCTCCCGACCTCACCCGTAATGGACAATGTGCCTTTCTTAAAAAGGTCTCTCATTATGTCATCATGGGTGGCCTCCTTTATAAGCACAGCTTTGATGGTATTCTCTTGCGATGCCTTACGAGTTCTGAAATTCCTTATACCATCAAGGAAGTTCATGATGGCATATGTGGAGGTCACTTCAGTGGCCTCACTGTTATTGCTAAGTGTATTCTTCACCTAGGCTATTCTTGGTGACTTAACCATGATTGTTGTGACTACATCAAGTGTTGTGTCAAATGCCAACAACATGCCAACCTTCATCATACACCCAGTCATGCCTTACAGGTCACCTGTGACCTTTGGCCCTTCTCTCAATGGGGTTTGGATCTTGTTGGAGAGATCAATCCCCATTCTTCCCAACGCCATCAATGGATCATCACCACTACCGAATACTACACAAAATGGGTTGAAGCCATACCACTCATCTCCATGAAATCGAGAAAATATGTGAGTTCATCAATCATCACATCATTTTTCACTTTGGTGTTCCTCATCGCCTCATCATTGATAACGGAAAACAATTTAAAAATAAAACATTACAAAAACTTTGTGATGCCTTTGGCATTTAGCTAAGTTTCTCATCACCTTATTACCCACAGACCAATGGCCAAGCTGAATCCACCAACAAAACCCTGAACAAAATTATCATGAAAGTGGTTAACGATACTGGGAAGGATTGGCATACGCACATTCCTTTTTCCCTATGGGCATACCGCACTAGTATCTATACTTCCACTACTGCCACACACTTTTCTCTGGTCTACGGTATAGAGGGTGATCTGCCTCTCAAAGTCCAGATTCCCTCACTCTGCATTTCTCTCCATGACATGCTCAATGATGATGAATTTCATCAGGCTTGTTTAACACAACTTGAGTTATTAGACAAATTTCGTCTTAACGCTCTTGACCACCTTCAAGTTTACCAAAAGCGTATAAAAAGTGCCTATGAAAACGTGTCCATGAACAAACCTTCACGAGTTAGTGACTTGTCTTGAAAGAAAATCAACATGTAACTAAAGCAAAAAAATTAAATGGGGAAAATTTGCTCCTAATTGGCTTGGACCATACATCATGACCCATACTTACGGATCAGGTGCTTATCATTTATCTTCACTTGATGGTAAACCCAAACCTGAGCCCCTTAATGCCTTGCATCTTCGACCATTATACTATTGATTTTAGTCCTACCTCACTTTTTACCTCTTTCCATTCTCATCCCTTGGGTGATATCCACTTCTACGCCATCACTAATGATTAAATAATAATCATGTGTGTACCTATCACTTGTTATCTTCTCTTGAATATGTGTACCATGACGTTGCATATAGCATGATTCTCATGGATACTTTTCATCTACCTTTAGATGAGATCCCATGGTCATTTCACCCGCTTTATGAACAAGAATCCTATTCTTCACCTTGGTCTTGTCCATGACTTCAAATCCCTCACATGGGATCCAAATCCTTGAGTCAAACTTCCAATAAAAAGATGACTCCCTCAAAAGGACATCTTCCTCTCTATAATCGCTGCTATAAATAGATTTCTCCCTCAAAGGACAGCTATGTAAAGCTCTTTCAAAAAGAAGAAGAAGAGAGAGAGAATCTAAAGCTTCCTGCATTGATCAACTTCATGAAGACCTCAAGGAGTTAATTTCCTCATCCCATATAGACTTCCCACATTGATCAGTCTATCTCAAATATTAGTCAAAATAGAAAACCTTTTAGTCATGGAATTGCCCATTGTGACCTTGGATCTCTTGCCCAAAGAGCATGCTACCTCGTACCATATAAAAATTAACCATCTTTCATCCCTCTCACCATTTGCACTGCCATTTCCTACTGCCTTAAGGGACCTCTTGAAACTGTGACATTTGGTGATCATGTGACTATTATTCACCTTTAGGATAATCACTCATGCAAAGTCTTTAGGGTCTTATGTTCACTAGCCTACCTACGGTATGGTCCACCAGTTATGATCCTCACTAATTAGGTGGCTTTCTTGCCCCCTCTTATCTTTTAACCTTCTTTATTACGTATTGATTACCTTATATTGGTCCTCAACGCTTACCTTTGGGTAATCTTCTTCTTCTACCACAATCAAAATCACCTATACCAAGTTGCCCACAACTCACCCCCACACCTAAACCCAAATCATGCCTAAAACTCAACCATACCTCCCACAACCCAAACTGAGGTCCCCCGTGGGCATGCCTGGAGGTTAAAACCTAACCAATTCATCACATTTTCTCATACCTCCTCATATTCTTCCCTAGCTTATGGGAGAACTACATTTATTTTGATTACCATTTCTTTACCAACATCATGTATGTATTATAAAACATATTTAAAATGACCCATATCATCATTCATTGTAAAAATTAATGAGTTTAATCCAACTCGACCTAACTCAATCCATAAACCTAACTAACAATCCATGCCTAAAACCTAACTCAATCCATGCCTAAAACCAACCTAACTCCATCATGCCTAAACCAAAACCTAACTATATCCATGCCTAAAACCACGACTTTGACTCCATCATGCCTAAATCTATGACTGACTCAATCCATGCCTAACACACCTACCATAAGTCCATCATCATGCATAATAATAAAATTTTATCAACACAAACACATAATGCCCATAATCATCATCATCATATATATAAATATAATAGCCAAACATGTGTATCCATATACATAATTGTCAAATTTCTTTGGCACACGAGCCATTTATATAATCCGGTCTCTCAAAACCTCATATCTGACCTCACCATCTTCGGCGCGTAGGCCAGTATATGATCAAAATATACAAAAATCTAGTACATCCTCACCATCTTCGGCATGCATAGGCTAGTATATATAAAAAATGACTACAATACATCCAAATACAGGAATGGGCATCAAGCCTCATCCTGCCAGACATCCTCCATGTCAGTCTCTTTGGTCTCCTCCTCGGCTCCTATCCACTGGCCTGGTATCATCTCATCACCTCTGTTGGCACATCACTTGGAGCTAGTCTCCGTGAGCTAGTGGCCTCTCCTGATCCTATCTTGGAGATTGATGGCCCCATGTGCTCTCTACACTATGAGTCCGGGATCTAGTCCTCTCACTCGAGGCATGTTGTGCCATGTACTCTCCATAGGATAGAAAATATATCCCGACCACCATCAACTGATCCTGGTAGTATTTGGCCTCACCTAGGGCATCCTGTAACCTAGATATGGGAATGGTTTGTGGTGGCCCCATAGGCCTCGGCCCCTGTACCTATCTTGCGGGACCTTGTCTGCCCCCCGCTATGAATCGGGCCTCTGTTCGAGTGCTTTATGGAGGTGTCATCGGCCTCGCACCTGTACATGTACCTACACGTGTAATGCCTAAATTTGTGCCTGTGTCATGGTCAAGCTGACCTGCAGCCCCTGTAACCTATGCTTGTAGGGTAGTCACTTGACCATCATCACCATCCCCATCTCCACCTTGGGCCCTTTGGGCTGAATACTAGCCACCTATGCATACAACTCAGCCACCTATGCCTATGAACTGGCTAACTACCCCTGCACCATCCCCAACTAGGTAATTAGGGTTGCCACCTGCCCCTGTAGGGCATCTCTCTGCACCGTGATAGTGGCTAAATCTGCTACCAGTGTCCTGGGTGGTACTGCTCATAAATGAGCTGCCCACCACTGTCTATATCTATCTGTCACTTCGACATCATCGATCTGCTAGTCTACCACCTACTCCTCCTACCCTGTGGGAATTTTCGGTTGTGGTAGAGGTAATGGCCTCTCCATGTCATCTCTCTTGTATTGCGGGAAGGGTGGAGGTATGTCCTGTAGCATCCCAAACTGTCGCCTAACCCTGTCAACTAGGATCATCTCATGCTCCCCTAGCATGATGCCCCTCTATCCATCTTAGCAGCTGAAGGCCATCTAGCTCATCATGCATCCGTTTATATGAGGGATAACCCACATATGGTCTCCATATGATTTCCACCTCGGAAAACACCTCCAATAGATGCACTGTAATATGCTACATCATGTGTAGCCCTATCTGATCAATGCTCTCCAATCACGGGCACCCATCACCTGTACCCCACCCAAACCAATCTTGGTGGAAATGCATCTTCTTCGGGGCATACCCACTAGCCTGCACAAAAACTATGTGCTCATAGGCCCAACAGTGTAGAACAAACGTGCAACATAAGTTGAACCTGTACAGATGCCCATACACCCACAACTCTTTGTATAAATGCACTAGGAATGTTGGCCCAAGAAAAGTAGGTCTGATCCATCACCATGTCATGTAAAACCCCCATCAGGGAGTGGGGAAATATCCCACCCTCTACATCCAGTAGTGCAAAACACACACTGCCTCCATCAATAAAACAACTAGCCTCGTCTCCTCTGGATGGGCTAGGTACATCCCCCCGTAACTAAAGCTGACACTATGGAACATCATGTCTACAGTCCCTCCCCAAACACTGTCAGCATCAACTCCTCTGAGGTCTCAGAGGAGATCAAGTACACCTGTATCTGCAGTATCAGTAACCGTAAGATCCTAAACACATCCTCCAGGGTGACTGTCATCTCACCTGTTGGTAGGTGGAATGTGTTGGTCATTGAATCCCATCTATCGGTGAGGGCGAACATCAGACTCGGCTTCCAGATTACATGCCGATAGTGTTAGATCCCAATTAGGCCCACCTCCTCCACATTCTTCCACTCCCCAACAATGTCATCTTTGCACCTTATACTCTCAAGAGCAGGGGTGGCACCCTATCTCTCATTCGTAGTTAATCTCTCCCCTACATCCAACACAAACATCAAATTAATCTACCTTCATCATACCCACACTCAACACCTCACCTATACCTACTGCCCCATCTCATTCTTTCTTCCCCAACCTACCTTCATATCACATTTCTATCTACCCACCCCCACTCTCACCCACTATCATCTACCCATGCCCGTTTCACCCCCGCCTATGCCATATTTTGCACCAAAACACCTTATTTTCCCCTACCTCTCTCACCCACTCAACCGGGGCCCTTTTGGCCCCTTTTTCTCCAAAACCCGGTGGTGCTAGGTTACCTCTAACCAACATTAGTTACCCCTAAAATGGCATGGGTCACCTATTTCATGGTGATCTTGGTTTGACCCTACCAACTTACTGCTAACCCCGATCGACATCGATCACTATCACGGTGAAACCCGTGACCCCAAACCCTCCCCTCTCAAAAAACTCCCTCTCTTGACCCTTCTACCCACCCATTCTCCCCTACACTTCCCCTCAACCCCGTCCCAACCCTCATTCACCCACTTACCTCTCTCCCCATTCCTATTCTACCCAATTTACCCTCCCACATTTCAAATTTCATTTTCCCCCCACACACCCAATATTTCAAAACCTGACCTATCACCTAATCTATCTCACAAAACATGAAAAGGGTTTGATGCTTACCTCATCATGCTACCATCACCATTTTGGCATGTCTGGCCATTGCATCGGTGGCCCGCCCGATCCCTCTCCGACCTTTGCCATCACCAATCGGTCACCTCACCTCCAACCACCCAAATCCAACAATTTGATCTCATGGACCCACCTCTCAACTACCAATCACCTACCGTTTGGCTCACCAACTCAGCTTTCTATTCCATTTGGAAACTTTCCAACTTTCCCTCTCTCTTGTGTCATTTTTCTCTATTTCGCATGAGACAAATGATTCCAAAAATTTTTTTTATAACATCCCCGACCTAATCGACACCGGTTTTACCTTCACCGGCATCGGTCATGTGCCCTACCTTACCGTGGTTGGTTACCCTATACCAAAGCATCGTTACCCTTGATCGGCATTGGTCACACTCTTTCCACATTGCCCACAATTTCACCCTATTACCCTGCCCATCACTCTTTTTCCCTCACCCAACGCTTACCACGACTATTCACCTCACCCTCCTCATCTCATCATTCATCACTCAAATTACCACTTTGGATGGGACATATTTCTACCTCTCTCTGCAGATTTACCTATGTCATACCCATCTACTCACACCAGCCCCCTTGGGGTGACCATCAACCCTACGCACTTGCTCTACCTTGTGATTATGTTACCATGATGATTAGCATTATAACCTTACCTTGCCTTTGACTTTGACCTTTACCTAAACAAACCTTGACCCTTTGGATGTGCTAGAGCCACCCTATGTGTTCCCGCATCTTACCTCATTGAGTTCCCGGATCTCAACAACCCGTGTTTGGATAACCTGATCAACCTTAGACAATGTAGAGTTTTCCTACTCTTCAACTTGGTACCATGTTGTAGTTTATACGTGTGCGTGCATTTGACTATCACTACCTTTGACCCTGACCCATTACCTAGATTACCCAAGTGGACCTTTTCCTTTCTTTACCCCCGTTACCCACCTTCTTCTTCATCACATTCACCTTTTATCAAACCACTCACCAATTCTTCCTTCTACCTCATCAGTTCTGGTTTGAGGGGGATCACCTTCACCCACACATGGGGCAACCACATCTTATTTTTGTCAGCGTCACTTACAGATACAAGCTACACAACAAAAAGGGGCAAAATGTAGACACTAAAATTAGGTCATACTCCCCTTGGTCCCTCGTCAAATAAACACCTTGAACACATTCACCTAACCATGGCCCCTTTCATCCCACTCTAATATTAATTTAATTTAATTAATTCATTATCCTCACAATATTTATTATTTAAATATCCTAATTGGGATAATGCCCACATATCCACCTCATCTAGCCACCTCACCCTAAGACCTATTCTTAGTAAGTTACCATAACTAACTAAGACCTACCCAAACCCTAAAAATCAATGCCTACATTCCCTCTAACCACATTTCCGCCCGTTAAAGGAAGATTCCATGCTAATGTGGAGTAAATGAAACAAGATCCCAGAAAATCAAGGGGATTTGCCTAGTTTAGTAAACCTATGAAATCCCACCTAACTAATGCCGATTACCCTAAACCATCGTCAATTAAGTTGGAACCGCCATCGATTACCATTTAACCCCTAAAAACCTTATTTTGGGGTTGGCAGATTTTGAGAGATAATCACTTCTTTTGAGAACAAGTGAAAACCATAGCTGTATGTAAGCGAGAACTAGCATTAGTACACACATCGAACATCCATATCCAACACGAAGCAATCAAACAGCAATTTTAGTTCAGGAGCATCCAGGAAGTGTCGGGATCACATTAAGTTCCTTCCATTTGATCACCCACCATTTCCAACCAAACATTAAGCTCGTATAAATAGTAAGTTCTATTAACCTGCACTAGTTCATTATCATTTGGGCACATCCTTTCACTTATGTTGTTAGTTTCTATTCCCATTTCATTCCCCACCGCTTCACCTCCATGTAAACTTGACCATCCTTTTCCCATACCCCCTGAATTACCCATATCCAGATATTAATCATTCTTGTACACACCCAATAGCCACATGAATCTTGCTATCACCCTTTCATCTTCATCTAACCTTAGATCTACCCTCGCCTCAAGTTTTATAGAATTTCCTGTACCACAACCATATCGACATTGGTAACCCACAAACCGTCATTCGATTAACCTAAACCAACAACGGTGGTCATACCAGACCGACGCGTCGGTCTCTCGTGTTTTTACCGAAACCAAAAATAGAGCTTAAAACCTCTACCAAATACCCAAAATAGCCTAGAAACCGACCTTGATGAGTACCGATACCGACATGGACCTTAACCTTGATTTAATCATAGCTTAGCCTGTTGTGAATGAATTTTCTTATTGTAGATGAATGAGATACCTAAATCATTTTAACTATAGTAGGATTTTCTTTATTATAAACATTAAGTTGTTTTAAACGATTGGGTTGGCAGTTGTCTCAGGAAGTATCATGCTTCTTGGATCTAGCACACGCTAGACAATCTCTGTATATGTTGTTTAAATTTTATTTGGTGGTATTTTTTTCCATTTCAAGTAGTTCCTCCAAGAAAAAAGGAATCTCTCACGATCGGTTGTGGATTCGAGAATCATACACACGCAATGGCCTACAACTAGCATCTTAACAGGTATTCCTCTTAGCCCATTACCCTTATCTATTTCGTCAACATTCAAAGAAACACATCTATAATCAGGTGAAACAATTAGTATTAGATGTCATATTTTGAGAATTATTTTAGTAGGAGACACAATAATAAGAATTTCACTAGCATGCTCTATATAAATCTTTGGCATCCTCAAAATTTTATCTAATTAGTTCTTCTACCTATACCTCTAGTGATCCACTCAAAAAAATCTCTCTCACAAGTGTTGTTAACCTTGAAGAGGATTAATGAGCCAACATTTTCTTCGCAAGGTAAGTATTCCTAACCGTATCTCTTTTTTTTTTTTGTTTATTGATTATGGCATAGTGTATCATTTATTTTGAGTCTAATATATATTTTAAAATATAGGATTTTGAGCCATCTATATTTTATATGAGTTTGGATTACTCTCTTCTAGATCGATGACTACTATGCCCCTATGTTATGTCTTCACCTTGTGTTTCATCCATATAATGGTTTTCTACTTATATATTAATATATATAATTGGAAAAAGAGAGAGTGTGAGGTAGGTGGGGCAAGGAGTCTAAAGGTGGGGGATGAGGGGTAGGATGTGGGGTGTGGGGATTATTATATTATCTATCTTAGATACCATATAATAAGAATTCATAATAAATATATATTATACTATCACACTTGAATATAATGTACATCAACACAATCAATCAAAATAACATAAAAAAAGAAGAGAAGGTTTAGGGATGCCTTTTTGAATTCGTGATTGGAACACTAACCCCCTCCAAGGTAAATAACATATCATGGGATATTTTCCATGCAAGGAATAGTATAGGGCGAGGTAAAATACCTAAGTAGACAAAAGTTAGGTGTCTTAACTAGGAAAAACAAAAACTAGGGTTATTGATGTTTTTTTAGTGTTCTTCTTTGAGGTTATTGTGAAGGTATCATGCATTTTTTGGAGGTATTTTTTCATTTAGGGATCTTGTTTGCATTTCGGAGTTCATTTTGTATGATTTTCATGCTCTTATTATTTCTTATAGATTATTGAGCATGTTTTCCACAACATTGCAACAAGGAAGCTTATCATCTAAAGCCCGATGTTAGCGGGGATCCTTGAAGATGGGTCCTTTACCATTAATCAATGATATCTCCTCTTTTTGTTCTAAGTTAAGGATTTTATGAAGACTTACTCCTTAGCTATTCTATTATGTTTTCCTTTGTAGCTATTAGGAGATGGTTACATGCAGTCTGTGGAGTTAAGGTATTTATAATACCATCCTCCTTGAATTCTGAAAGGTAATGAATGTTGATATTTGTTCTCTCTACCTCGGGATAGCTATCATCTAATCCAAGCCTGATCTAACCTCTGTTGGGATTTACATGGAGGACAGTAGAGTCTGGACTTGTCTATTATATCCTTGTTTGGATCTCGAGTGAACAATATCTTTTTCTCTTTCCTTTCATCTTTCATCTGTATCACTCATGTAGAGGGAGCTGACCTATTTTGTGTGTATCATTATACTCTTATGGGGTGAAAATATATTTGAAGGATTACAAGATTTGTAGCTGATTGTTAAATTCCTCCATTCTTCTCTTTGACTTTTAATTTGGTAATGATGTACCTCATTTTTATTGTGTGATTAGTTCCAATTGCATGTCAAATTGAATTCATCCTTTGTCAAATATGTTTGACGTTGATCCTAAACTTAGGTAGGTTTTGACTCTAGATTTAGGATATAAAATTCTTAAATAAGAAACTCTTTACTTAATATGTTGTTGGTTCATCCTAAATTTATCCTAATGTTTGATTTAGCTTGGCATCTTATATTTTAGGATGAAATTAAGTGAGATAATGCTGAGATGGAATTAATTAAGATATGAATCATGAAAATCAGTAAATGAAAATTAGTTGTGATTTTGGTGAAATATTATTTATCTGGATTAATGTTTTAATTATTTTTATGTAATCACTAGTAGAAAGTTGAATCTGATTGTATCATGATCTATTCTTAATGATGATATGGTTTATCACCTTATTTCTCTCTCTATTTTATGACTGGTATTATTTATGGTATGTTTTTCGTAATGCTTTAATTGTTTCATAAAAGTAGAGTTCTTTTTATGAAACAGTTAGTTAAAAGCACATTGTTTTAATGCTTAGTGTTTATCATGCTTAGTTCAATGAACTAACCCATGCTAGAAATTTTTGTAGATGGACTTTGTAAGTGATAAAAGGAGAAAAGATCTTTTATGATGTTAATTTTGTTACCAAAGAGACTAGATATTTTATGATAAAATATGAATCATAATTGAATTGTAGTTGTTGGAAAGGAAACTTTTAGTTTAATTGATCTTATTGATGTTGTTTGACACTAAATATGTCTGAAGTGTTTGAACTTATATTGTATAAATTCCACTTTGATGAATGAAAAAATTGTGGGTTTATTTGTACTTGATGTGTCATCTTTTTGGATATTCTATGAATGGAAATGATAAGCTTATCTCTATTATTTTTATGTATATATATCTGTAATGAACCCTCTCGGGTTGATTTAAAATAAACTAGAGGATAAGGGTACTAGATATACCACCCTCTTATTTAATACAACTTATTAAAGTTGGCATTCATGATTGGACATTCAATTAAATCACTATGACTTTACTAAAACAATGTTAGTGGGTAAATGAAACCATGATGATAACTTGTAAAATGTTAAGGGGTTATAAATGAACCTTAAGCCTTAATAAGTAAAGGGAAGGCAACTATTATGCAATGATAAGCAATCTATTTTAAGACCTTTTGGAATTAAATCTTAATGTTATCTTGGATAGAGGAAGGTGTGCTTCCTCTTGATTAATTCCTTAATCAAAATAAAATAAATGAAAAGAATATATATATATATATATTCATTCCAATGAAGTCTATTATAAAAGATATGATTCAGAACTTAAACAAGCTAAGACTTGGATAAGTTAATTAAGTTAACATCACTATTAGTATGTTGATTTTGTTTTTGAAATCTGAATCATAAATTAGAAAGTTAATGAATGAAAAAAATCTTCGGAAAAAGTTTTAGAGACAGATGTATCTACATAGAAACTCCAATTTCAGTTTTTATTGTAACCCTAATGGTTAATGAAACTAGGTGTTTAGTAGGGTTGTTGTAATTAACCCTTAATAAGGAAAATTATTAAGTAATTAACTTCTTCTTGGGTATGTACATCCATATGAGGTGAACTCGATTGGATGTTGGCACATGTCAACTGTGGTACATTACATTCATAAAGACTTGGGTCTTCATGACGATACTATGTCACAATTGACATATTGCAACACCCTTCAAATTTTAATCATCTAGATTTACATAAACTCGGACTTGATCATATTTATACCCTAGGTTAATTTATAAGCATAATTAGTGTCGGAGGCAACTCACGATGACTTAGGATAACTAGAAACACGTAATCAACTTAGGTCGATTGAGTATGTCTATGTACCCTTAGTCACCGTGAGTAGTCCTCTACACTAATATATGTTACTAGCTTTGGTTAGAGTTAAACCTTGAACAAGTGGACTGATAGGAGTCAGTAAATACCATTCCAGATAACAAAGGTAGTGGGGTGAAGGACGTATTCCATTTGATGAGTATGTCATCTAGGAATATAATCATGAACAATGTGTTGAAAATATTTAGCCAAAGTATCACAAGCTACTGCTTGCATTGTCCTATGTCACCTAGTTTAAGAAGCGAGATTTCAGATGAATATTGGTAACAGATATTCAGATAGGACTCTTAAACAGAACACTTAATACCCCGAAAAGGGTAAGAGAACCAAGTATACTTAGTATACAAACCGTTGAGTCAACATGAGAGATCGGTATGATACCGAGTCATGAAATGAGAGATCGGTGTTTCACTAGGTCATTTACTGAGTTGCATATGGTTTTATGTTATAAGTTTGATTGGCTTGGAATGTGTGTTCTAAATTATTATTATTTAGCACAGAGGAATTTATTCAAAAAAATTTCCCTTGTTTCTAAAGTCTTAAAATGGGAATGTTACATCTTGGTATCAAAGTGAAGGTTATAGCTCTTGGACCTATTGCGTCCATATTTTGATAAAAACTTAAATTAATTTGTTAAAAAAATGGTTAGAACAAGAGGAAGTGTTGTAGACAACCCACCACCCGGTGGAGAAGCAACATCGCCCAAAAACTCGAGTGAGATTCTTTATGCCCTATTGGACACAAGCTATCCTTTAGCTATACTTAAACAACAAGTAATTGGAAATGAGGAGGAAGAAGAAGATGCTAGAAATAAAAATCAGCCACCTCTTGTGGACAATGCCAATGTTGGAAATTTGGGCTTTGGTAACAATAATACAGACCCAATGCTAATGTGAATACACCTAATCATCTTGAGAATAAAAAGGCAAGATTGGTAGTTGAACTCACTAATGACATAACAAAGAAAACTCCACCCAATTTTTATGGCACTACACTAGGATATGGAGATGAGAATTGAATCATCGAAATGGATAAGTACTTTGCAATAAGTAACTTCTCCGAGGAAACAAAATCAATATGGGGAGCTTATCGGTTTTCCCATGAGGCATCTTCATGGTGGGACAATCATATGATCAAGTTAAACTCAATGAAACAAATATTACTTAGGATCAATTTAAAAATTATTTTAGGCAACGATGGCTACCAAAATTTTACTATGATTAGAAAATGAATGAATTTCAGAACTTAGCTCAGAAAAAAATTAATTGTAATAGAGTATCGGGAGAGGTTTACTAAATTCCTTCAAGACGTACCTCAATATCAAACTGAAGAGAAGTCCAGGATATGAAAATTTATCATGGGATTAATTCACATTATAGGTGGTAAAGTGGATGTTCACATCCCAACCACTATGGAAGGGGTTGTAGAAAAATCCATAAGGCAGGAGTAGAAATTGAAAGTGATCTCTACCCATAAGGAAGAAATTAGAAAGAAAGTTCCAAACTCTTCTTTGTCTCTTGCACCCAAAAAAGTACCATATAAAAATTTTGGTATGAAACATAAATTTGCTACTGATAACAACAAGAAAACAATAGTAAATAAACCTATTGCTAATATGCAAAATAACTTTGTCAAGAACAATAATAACGGACATAAGTCCTATGGGGGTCAGAATGATAACTTTAAGGCTAGAAATAAATTTGACCCTAAGAAGGGACATGTAGGAGTCTATTACAATTTTAACAAGGATCATTATGCAAATCAATGTCCTTTGAGGAAGGATGACATAAATCAATGACATAAGATACATGTTGCAAAGAGGTGACAAATAGGCTAAAAACCAAATTACAGACATAGAAGTTACAAGTAAGTTATTTGGTGTACTGTAACTATACGTTTTGATACTAGAGAAACTAAATGCTTTATTTCTACTAAATTAGCTTTGAAATTAAAAATAAAATCGGGAAAATGGATAAATCGTGGGTTATACATTATGCAAATAATGTTATTCACACAGTTAGTATGTAGGCACAAGCAAGAATTTTTTTCTAAATGTTTGATAAGATCGAGTGTCTTGCCTTTGATAATTTTATGATTTCTTGTTGAAAGGATGTGTTCCTCGATTCGGAGAAATCATGCTTGATCTATATCATTGAACAGGCTGTTGTTACTTTCTCCTAAGCATTCAAGTGTTGATATGTGATTTCTTGTAAAAGGATCGATTCGAAATCATGCTTGATATCTTGAATTTCTTGCAGATTGCGAGATCTTGACTGAGTCAAAATATGAATAGACTCTTTTATTTATTTCATTTTGTGTCTGAATATTAATCTGATCACGGAATGAATTATAGAGATATTCTTCTATAATATCTAGACTTGGATCAGTGGAATTGATCCAAGTA
This sequence comes from Taxus wallichiana var. yunnanensis, assembly GCA_018340775.1. Lineage (NCBI taxonomy): Eukaryota > Viridiplantae > Streptophyta > Pinopsida > Cupressales > Taxaceae > Taxus > Taxus wallichiana. The sequence goes on along the minus strand of CM031241.1, from coordinate 666,015,563 downwards.
ATGCTTTAAATCTGTATGTGATAAATTATATCACAGACCTTGAACAGGTTGCAAGGTATGGAAGTATTTATTAAGCTAGTCAGGATTACGACTCAGGCTGATCTTGAGAAATGAAACGGTTCCCGATATCAAAGTATATCTGGAAGGTCTCGATTGTAGACCAGGTAATAATTCGTTGACATACAATTCTGCAATAAGAACGGGAGCTAACTCTGTTCTAGAAGGTATGTTACAGGTCTTTCCGAGTTTTCAGGACGAGGACCAAACTGAATTATTAAGGGTTAGTAACCTAAAACTAAAACCTAACCTAGGGGTTAGATTATTGTTAGTCTAACCTAGACCTAGGCTATTTGTTAATATCCTAAGTTAGTATCTTTGTGTAAAATTGTTAGTGTGGGCATTACCCTAAACTCTAACCTAAGATACTAACCTAACTTTGGAGGAGATTATGAAGGGGCCTATGAAGGGTGGCGAACCATGGGCGGTGTTTCCCATGGCAATAAATGTAAGGGATAAGGATGAGGGACAGGTCATGGCGGAGGTTTAGGCGACGGCTAAACGGTGGGGACGTGGCAGGTCGCTAAGTTTGGAAATGAACATGAGTTTTGGATTGACTGTCACCAAAGCTGGCGGTCGGTGGAAGTTGAGTTTAAGCGGGAAAGTTGGTTTAATGGCATTTAATTTTCTCGGAAAGCGAGCACGGAACTCGCGAGAAGGCATGCAAACGGGAAGTTTGTGGGTTTGTTTGGCTTATCGCGATTTTCGGTTTTTGCTCTGCTGGTTTACTGGTTCTTCGCACCAGTTCTCTTTGAGTTGCATGGCAAGAATGAATTTCTCTGGCTCTTTTCTCTGTCATGGAGGATATATATGTGATGGAGACAGCGAAATTTTGTTGGTCGCTTTATCGTGGAAAAAGAAAAGGAAGTTTGAGCTCTTCCTGTGGTCTGCTTCGGAAATTTGATCAACATACAGGCATGCTAGGCCCTAACCTTTAAATATCTTGCTGTTTTTCAAGTGCTTTCATTAAAACAACTCTGTTCAAATGTTTTGTGAAGATTGGATGAATTTTCTATGAGATCTAGTTTGATTTCTGGCACTGTATCTCTTCTGGTTCGATTTTTCAGTTTCCTCTTGTTGGGTGTTTGTTGAAATCGAACTTCGACTCTATTTGTTTGTGTATTCTTCCTGGCTTATGCATGTGAGGTATTTATTTACAAGATTCGAGTGTTCGGCCTGTTTGGCGTGAGCCCTTAGAATATACCTGTGTGTAGTATAAGACTGCTGTGTGCTTTTGTTTAGTGGTCGCTGTTCTTGTTATGGAAACCGTATGGAACGATTTGATGAATACTGTAAGATTTGTCAGTATTATCGCTTCTTTGGAAACTCTGTCGTGGGCTTTGTTGACTGTGTTTAATAATACCCTTTTGGGTTTTCATTGCTTCCTAATTTTTAGTTTGGAACAGGCAACTGTTGTGTTACCGTAGTCTTTGCGACCCAGCAGAAGAGTTTTCCTTGTTTTTGTGGAAACGGGATTAATGTTGACTCTGTATAATATTGTTACTGCGGAAGTTGTTTTCCTTGTTATTGTGTTAGCGGGATTACTTGTGGACTGTGTGTAATGTAAATACATCTATGTTTTTATATAACGACTCAGTGGAGTCCTTGATTGAATCACATATAAACTATCTACTGTTGTGGATGTTGATTCATCCTTGTGTTTTGGTTGTTTGCTTTCGTGGAAGTCCTTTAGAGAAAGGAACAGTCCTTCTGACCCCGGTTATTTGTAATAAATAATCAGTATAGAATTCCTGGGTATGCTTTTTCATTTCTATGTGGAAGCTGTTCGAAAGTTCGAAGCGGCTCAGTTGCTTTTCTTGCTTGAAATGGGTATTCGATTTGCTTCACTTGTTTCATTCTGAATGTTAGCCATGAATGGCATATATGTATTTATCAACAAATTTCATAGTATGTTGCTGTAGGGTTCAGTGGTTATAAGTGCAAAACCTTTAACAGTTACATTGTGATTATATAGATTTAGACTATTGTGGCTTGGACGACTCTGAGGAGTCGATTGAATGATTCATTTTATTTTTGAGCCAAATAAAGTTAAGTTGTTGGTATTTTAAGTGCCGGCGACTTAATGGAATAACATGTATTTCGATTTTGTTATTGCGATTGGAATTCCTTCGTGTTTTTGGGATTTTGAGGTACAGATTCTTAGGTGGACATGTACGTCTTCAACCTGTGCAAATTAGTGTAAAATGATTGGCAGAGAGTAATTTGTTGTCTGATTATTGTTATGCTTCGTTGATGAATGTCAGTATGAATTCTTATGCATTTGCTTGAATTGATACCTCCGTTTGAATCATTGGAATTCTGGAAAGGTAACTAGTACTTCTGTCTCTTTTGAGCTTGACCTTGGACTGTCTTTGTTACTTTTTGAGGTCCTTGAGTATGGATGACCGTTTCGTGTTCTGACCTTGTTGGGTAAGTCGCGAATATCACTCCAAGACTTGCATGCGGCAAGGTAAGGATCGTTGGCTGAATTCCTTTCTTTTACTTCAGTCCGATTTTGACTGAGCAAGAATATGTATGCTATGTTCTATTCCAATTAATCTGTCCGATTTGACTGTGCATGATTTGGAAATACCGTGTGGGCAACATAGCATAGTCTTTGGGAAACCTTAGATTGTTGATGCAATAAGGTTGTTGTTTTCAGCGATACGCTTGTAGTTCTTGTTTTCACTTGTGTCGATGCCTTCTTGTGTAAAAGGAACTAGCATTGGGCTTAAGGTTGTTACATGAATTGTTGATGTGTTAGTTCTTTGTACTGGGAGTTTCTTTGAGTTTCTATTTTCGCGATTTAGAACAGTGATCTTGCTTGCGGCTTGTCTAACTTGTTCATTTTTATACTGGTTGAATGTTTTCATATGTGAAGGCAGTACAGTGATGAACTTATGTGAAAGGAAGTATGAATGGTTTGGTTCTTTCTCTTCCTTTATTTAATATTATTGATAATTGACTAGCTGTGGGAAATTGTTTGTAACATATTGGTGGAATCCCGAATTGTTATGATATTTCCTTTTTGGAGAATGAAACAATCTGACCAATGTTGTGATTTTGGATTTAATGATTGTTGTGTACATTCGTTCCTTGTTTCTTAATATTTGATGAAATATTAGAAAGTGATTAAGACTATTTGTAACAATGATAGAGTTACATATTTGTAATCATTTTGTGTTACAAGGGCATAGTCTGATTATGTTTACTTATGTGAATATCAGATCTCATTTAAACAGGGTGTTTAATGAAAACAATTGATGGATTGCAATTGTTTTAAAAGTTAGTGCTTATCATGCTCAGTTCATTGAACTGACTCATGTTGACTATTTTTGCAGATGGTTGCCGTAAGAGGTAAAAACAATGCAGATCTGGCAGGCTGATCAGATAGTTTATTTGATTTATAAAGAATTACAGCTTGATTTTATAGATGTACTATATGTGAAAAGATGTTTCTTTTCCGTTAGCATTATATCAAGCATGCTGTTGCATAAAATGTAATTGTATGAGTTTCGAAAGGAATGAAAATAAGTGTTTGATACTTATGTGTTGTATTCTATTCTGAAAGATGAACTTCTTCGGTTTATGTAACGAAGGGGCATAGTTATCTTTGTATAATATGGATGCTTTTGTGATTGACAATGAAAGCTTGTAAGTAATTAGACTAAATTCTTATGAGTATTTAGTAGTTCTAATTTGTTCTAGCAAAAGCAATATTGTAATTTAATTATTGTCTCTCTAGAAGATAGGTTAAAATTGAGCCTAAAAGAGAACGCTAAACAAGTTGGATTGAATTACTAATCCCTAGTCCTAAGTATAACAGGACAATAGTAAATTGGATTCTAAATCATTTATATCTTTAAACTAAAAAGTATGATATAAATTCGAGTTAAAGAAGCGATAGGCAATCAATGGAGTTCAGATGGCAATCTCAAGCATAGGTTATGAGATATTGTCCCATTCTGTTGCTTTAGAATCAGGTGTATTCTAATGACTCCTTGATGAGAGCGTGACCGTAATACCTCTACCAGTAATGAGTCTTTTAGAGGAGGGTCGTCTTAAGACAAAGAATCCAGGGATTTGGAAAGGCTAACCTTAGGGAAAAGTCTTTAAAAGTAATTTAAACTCAAGTGCGTAACGCTTGTTATTGGGTAGATCTTCTCGAGGCGGATTTAAAGGTTGACGACATAAAGTCGACTGCAGGGCTGTACCTCCGAGAAGATTAGGATCTTCTCGAAGTTACAACAATGCAGGTGACTTATGGCGACACCCTTTGCATTGATCGCTAAGATTTACACTTGATTTCGCACGAGTTACCCTGGGACCGATTAAGAACGTGGTCATGTTATAAGACTGCCTCGGAGATTTGGGGTATCATGACACCTTTGGTTGAAGCTGCAAGGTTGAACCGGTATGTCATCATATCCCTAATCCTCGTGGCATCCATATAACATTATCACCTTGTTAATCTGCCTCAAGTGATTGATTGTGAAAGGAAGGGTGACGGTGGTCGGTATAAGACATTCTATATAACATATGAATGGGGTGAAGGGCGTATTCAGTTGGCGAGTATGCCGTTAAGGAATACGAGACATGAACGATATGTTTCAAATCTTTGGCCAAAGTATCGCATGGCTGCTGATTGCGTTGTCCTAATTCACCTAGTCTAAGGGATGAGATGCCGATGAATAATGGTAACTTGATTATTGAGTTAGATTCCTTGGGACGAGCATTACGAATCCCAGTTAGGGAAGAGAACCGCAGTGTTGTGTTAAATAAAAACACTAACTCTTTTTACTCATGAATAGATCGGTAGATTACGGAGTCATGGAATGAATAGATCGGGGGTATTAGAGTCATTACAGTGCATATGGTTATACATTATATAAATGGTTATTTGGATTGTGAGTTCTAAATTATGTATTTAGAACCAGTATGCAATTATCAAAAAAAAAAAAAAAAAAATTGACTTGTTCTATTGTCTAAAATGAGGATGTTACATCTTGGTATCAGAGCTGAAGGTTGCAGCTCTTGGACCTATTGAGTCCATAATCTGATAAAAACCTGAATTTTCTTGTGAGAAAATGGTTAGAACAAGGGGAAAGCGTTGCGAGTAATGCTCCACGAAGGAGGAGCGGCGCAACCAGCTGGATGAGATCCTTGCTGCCCTGTTGGACACAAGAGATCGCTTGGCTGTACTTGAACAGCAGGTGACGGGAAATGAGGAGGATGAAGAAGCTGATAATAATAATCAGCAACCTCCTGAGGGAAATCCCGACACGGGTGTTGATGTTAATGCTGTGAATGCACATGCTGACGAGAAAATAAAAAGGCAGTTAGCGTGAGAACTCACTAATGATATAAAAAGGATAAGTCCACCTAAGTACGATGGCACCACATTAGGAGATGGAGCTGAGAACTGGCTCAGCGAAATGGAGAAGTACTTTGCAATAAGGAACTTCTCAGAAGAAACCAAGGCTATATGGGGAGCCTATCAGCTTTCACACGAAGCATCTTCGTGGTGGGATAGCCGAAAAGCTGAGCTAAACATTGATGAGACCAATATCACTTGGGATCAATTTAAAGGCTATTTTAGGCAACGTTGGCTGCCACAACTTTTCTATGATCAGAAAATGACAGAATTTCAGAACTTGACCCAAGGGAAGTTAACGATGGCAGATTGCAGGAGCGGTTTACAAAACTCCTCAAGTATGTGCCTTGATATCAAGCGCGAAAAATTCAGGATACGGAAATTCATCATGGGATTGAATCCTGTGATAGGGGGAGAGGTCGATGTTCACAGTCCAACCACTATGGAAGGAGTTGTTGAGAAGGCCATAAGGCAAGAACAGAAATTAAAGGCTATTTCTGCGCATAAGGAGGAAGTGCGGAAGAAGACTGCAAACCCTTCTTCAACCTCTCTTGCACCCAGAAAAGGACCGTGGAAAAAGTTTGGAAACAAGAGTAAGTTTCCAGGAGATAACAATAAGAAAGCAGCAGTAAATAAGCCTGCTGGAAATATAAGGGATAATTTTGTTAAAAACTATAATAATGGACAGAAGTCCTATGGAGGACAGCGTGACAATTACTGAAAGGTGGAGGTAATCTTGAGCCTAAGAAGGGACTGTAGGAGGCTGCTACACTTGTGGTAAAGATCATTACGCAAATCAATGTCCTTTAAAGAAGGATGATCGTGTCAATGACATAAGATACATCTTTGCGATTGCAGACAAGCAAGGTGAAAAGCAAGCAACACCTATAGAAGTTAGGGTAAGTTATTCGGCATACTGTCACTATTCTTTTTGATACGGAGACTCTTGAATGTTTTATTTCTAATAAACTTGCTTCTAAACTTAAAAGAAAAGGTGGGAAAATGGATAAATCTTGGGTGTAGAGTATGGTAATAATTGTTCATACGGTGAGTATGTGTCTCTTTGGAGCGATCCTTGATTTACCTAATTTCTCCACGGAAGTTGATCTCTATGTTACACCTTTGGGATCGTATGACATTATTATTGGTGTCGATTGGTTATCGACCATAAAGCAAAGGTAGATTCTATGAGAAGAACATAAAATGTTTAGATGATCATTTGGAATCGGCGAGAGATTCAAGGTGTGAAACGAGAAATTTCAGTTAGAAAGGCATCGGCTATGCGGCTTAAAAAGGCTAAGAATAAAGGATGTACCCTTTATGCGGTAAAGATATCTGAATCTTGAGAAGAAGATAGTGATTACATGAAGCAAATTCCTTTATTACAAAGTTTGAGGATGTTTTCTGAGGAATTACGGGGTTACCCCGAGAGAGAATTTGATTTTCACCATTGAAATCAAGCACAGGCCGAACCTATTTCCAAGGCGCCTTATCGGATGACTACTACTGAGTTAGTCGAGCTTAAGGCACAATTACAAGAGCTTTTGTCTAAAGGATTGATTAGACCAAGTGTTTCACCTTGGGGAGCACCTGTGATATTTGTGAAAAAGAAGGATGGAACACTGAGGCTGTGTATTGATTATCGGATGTTGAACAAAGCAACGATCAAGAACCGATATCCACTTCCTAGGATCGATGATCTGTTTGATCAGATGCGTGGAGCAGCGGTTTATTCTAAGATAGATCTTCGATCTGGTTATCATCAGCTAAGAATTAAAGAGGAAGATATTCATAAAAGCGGCTTTCCGAACAAGTACGGACATTATGAATTCACGGTTCTAGCCTTTGGGTTAACTAATGCACTGCGGCCTTTATGAATTTAATGAACAATATTTTTCAAGAATACGGACAAGTTTGTACTTGTATTCTTGGGACGATATTCTCATTTATTCTAAGAGCGTTGAGGAGCACAATGAGCATTTGAAGATAGTTTTGGGAATTTTGAGAAAGAGAAAGTTGTATGGTAAGTTATCCAAATGTTCTTTCTATGATTCTGAAGTTCGCTATTTGGGTCATGTCATAAGTAAGGAAGGAATCATTTGTAGATCCTTCAAAAATAGTGGCAATAAGCGAGTGGCTGCACAAAGAATGTGCATGAAGTAAGAAGCTTCATGGGTCTTGCTGAGTTCTTATAGAAAATTTGTAAAGGATTTTTCTAAGGTAGCTGCACCAATAACTTCATTGCAGAAGAAAGATAAGAAATTCATGTGGAATGACAAGTGCGAAGCGGCTTTCAAAAGTCTGAAAGACCAGTTAACTTCTGCACCTATATTGGCTGTACCAGACCCTAATGGGAATTTTCTTGTTATGGCCGATGCTTACAGGGAAGGCCTTGGAGGTGTTTTGCTACAAAATGATCAAGTCATAGCTTATGAAAGTAGAAAACTTAAGATTCATGAGCTGAATTATGCCCCTCATGATTTGGAACTTGCTGCCATTGTTCATGCGCTTCAAGTCTGGAGACACTACTTACTAGGAAACCTTTTGAGTTGGCCCGATCACTTGGGACTGAAATATATTTTACTCGGCCCATTGACACTGAATGCCAGAGACAAAGAAGGTGGTTAGAATTTTTATCACAATATGACTTTGATATTAGCTATATCAAAGGGAAGGAGAATAGAGTAGCTGATGCTCTAAGTCGTAGGAGGCACATTTCTGCTCTTATAACGTTGAGAACTCAGTTTAAAGAAGAGGTAAAAGTGCCTCGAGAATCGGATGCATATTTTCAGCAAGTAAAAAAAGCGCGCTTTCATGAGAACCTAAAGATAAAAGGTATGAAGGTTTTCATCTTGATAATGAAGGAGTCTTGCGTTATGAAAATAGGGTATATGTACCTGTGCTGAATGATTTGAGAAAGAAGTTGTTAGTTGAATTTCATAATTCACCTTTCTCTGGGCACCCGGGTATCACAAAAATGCTAGCTGATTTGAAACAGCAATACTTCTGGAAAGGTATGAAAAAGGATGTGATAAATTTTGTGACTCATTGCCTAGAATGTCAGCGGGTGAAGGCAGAGCATATGCACCCTGCCGGACTGTTGTATCCTCATAGCATACCGCAGTACAAATGGCAAGTAATAACCATGGATTTTGTACAAGGACTACCTATGTCCAGGAATAAGCATGATGTTATCACGGTAGTTGTAGATAAAGCTGACTAAGGTAGCTCATTTCATCGCTGGAAATCTAAAGGATGATTCACGAGTCTTTGGCAAGAGGTTCGTACGAAATTTTCAGATTACATGGTGTGCAGAACCGATTATTTCGGCGGGGATCCTAGAATGCGTCGAGGTTTTGGCAAAGCGCTTAACGCAGCCCTAGGAACAAAACTAAACTTGATTACGCATATCATCCGAGAAAGCGGATGGGCAAGGCGAGAGGGTAAATCAAGTGTTGGAGGACATGTTGCGAATGTATTGCATGGATCAACGGTATAAATGGGAAGAGTATCTCCCATTAGTTGAGTTCGCATACAACAACACTTATCACTCATCTCTTAAGATGGCACCTTTTGAAGCACTTTATGGAAGAAAGTGCAGAACCCCTGTAAGTTGGGACAGTGTAGAGGATAGAGTGGTAATTGGACCAGAGATTCTCACAGAGATGGAACAGCAAGTTAAGCTGATTCGTGAACGATTAAAGGAAGCAGCGGATAGACAGAAGAGCTATGCTGACCTTAAGCGGGTTGATAGAAAGTTTGAGCTTGGTGATAAGGTTTTTCTGCGTGTTAAACCCAGAAAGAGTTCTATAACTTTTGGCAAGGCTGCCAAGTTGTCACCACGATATGTGGGACCTTTCGAAATTGTCGAAATAATCAATCCTGTAGCTTATCGTTTAGCATTGCCACCTGCTTTATCTCGTATGCATGATGTTTTCCATATTTCTTTGCTTAAGAAATACGTTTCAGATCTGTCACATGTTTTAAATTGGAATTCCTTGCAGGTCCAAGACCCAGGAATAATCGTGGTTAAACCCACAAGAGTACTGGAAACTCGCCAATTGCATTTGAGAAATCGTGATATTCAGCAATGTAAGGTCCAGTGGGACCAGTTTAGCGAAGAAAGTGCAACTTGGGAAAACCTGGAAGAGATGAAAATTGCTTTTCCTTCTCTTTTTGCAACAGAATGAAATCATTGATAAAATCTTATTATGAACTTATTGTTTTTAAGTATTTATGAAAGCGGATGAAGGCGAGACTTTATTCGAGGTTGAATAAAAGTGTTGTGACGTTGATTTACGAAACTATTTAATATGGAAGTAGTCACATTGTTTGTGTACTAATAAATTGATTGACTTTGAAGGTTAAATTTAATATGTAATTCATCGGGACGATGAATCTTTTTAGGAGGGAAGCATGTAACACCCTGAACTGTTGTTACTTTCTCCTAAGCATTCAAGTGTTGATATGTGATTTCTTGTAAAAGGATGTGTTCCTCGATTGAGAAATCATGCTTGATATATCTTGAATTTCTTGCGATTGCAGATCTTGGTGAGTCAAAATATGAATAGACTCTTTTATTTATTTCATTTTGTGTCTGAATATTAATCTGATCACGGAATGAATTATAGAGATATTCTTCTATAATATCTAGACTTGGATCAGTGGAATTGATCCAAGTAATGCTTTAAATCTGTATGTGATAAATTATATCACAGACCTTGAACAGGTTGCAAGGTATGGAAGTATTTATTAAGCTAGTCAGGATTACGACTCAGGCTGATCTTGAGAAATGAAACGGTTCCCGATATCAAAGTATATCTGGAAGGTCTCGATTGTAGACCAGGTAATAATTCGTTGACATACAATTCTGCATAAGAACGGGAGCTAACTCTATTCTAGAAGGTATGTTACAGGTCTTTCCGAGTTTTCAGGACGAGGACCAAACTGAATTATTAAGGGTTAGTAACCTAAAACTAAAACCTAACCTAGGGGTTAGATTATTGTTAGTCTAACCTAGACCTAGGCTATTTGTTAATATCCTAAGTTAGTATCTTTGTGTAAAATTGTTAGTGTGGGCATTACCCTAAACTCTAACCTAAGATACTAACCTAACTTTGGAGGAGATTATGAAGGGGCCTATGAAGGGTGGCGAACCATGGGCGGTGTTTCCCATGGCAATAAATGTAAGGGATAAGGATGAGGGACAGGTCATGGCGGAGGTTTAGGCGACGGCTAAACGGTGGGGACGTGGCAGGTCGCTAAGTTTGGAAATGAACATGAGTTTTGGATTGGTATGTCACCAATGGTCGGCGGTCGGTGGAAGTTGAGTTTAAGCGGGAAAATTGGTTTAATGGCATTTAATTTTCTCGGAAGCGAGCACGGAACTCGCGAGAAGGCATGCAAGCGGAAGTTTGGGGTTTGTTTGGCTTATCGCGATTTTCGGTTTTTTGCTCTCTCTCTTGGTTTCTTGGTTCTTCTTTTGATTCTCTTTGAGTTGCATGGCAAGAATGAATTTCTCGGCTCTTTCTCTGTCATGGAGGATATATATGTGATGGAGACAGCGAAATTTTGTTGGTCGCTTTATCGTGGAAAAAGAAAAGGAAGTTTGAGCTCTTCCTGTGGTCTGCTTCGGAAATTTGATCAACATACAGGCATGCTAGGCCCTAACCTTTAAATATCTTGTTGTTTTTCAAGTGCTTTCATTAAAACAACTCTGTTCAAATGTTTTGTGAAGATTGGATGAATTTTCTATGAGATCTAGTTTGATTTCTGGCACTGTATCTCTTCTGGTTCGATTTTTCAGTTTCCTCTTGTTGGGTGTTTGTTGAAATCGAACTTCGACTCTATTTGTTTGTGTATTCTTCCTGGCTTATGCATGTGAGGTATTTATTTACAAGATTCGAGTGTTCGGCCTGTTTGGCGTGAGCCCTTAGAATATACCTGTGTGTAGTATAAGACTGCTGTGTGCTTTTGTTTAGTGGTCGCTGTTCTTGTTATGGAAACCGTATGGAATGATTTGATGAATCTTTGTAAGATTGTTTGTATTATCGCTTCTTTGGAAACTCTGTCGTGGGCTTTGTTGACTGTGTTTAATAATACCCTTTTGGGTTTTCATTGCTTCCTAATTTTTAGTTTGGAGCAAGTTGTGCCGTAGTCTTTGCGAGCCAGCGAAGAGTTTTTACAGATTAATGTTGACTTTATACCTATGCGGAAGTTGTTTTCCTTGTTATTAGGTTAGCGGGATTACTTGTGGACTTTGTGTGTAATATAAATACATCTATGTACTTTTTTATATATCGACTCGGTGGAGTCGATGATTGAATCACATATAAACTATCTCTTTGTTGTGGAAATGTTGATTCATCCTTAAGTTTTGTGAATGGTTTTTTGTGGAAGTCCTTGATAAGATGAAAGCAGGGCTTTTGACCTTTGTTATTTGAAATAATAAAAGGATAAAACTTCTGGTATGCTTTTTCATTTCTATGTGAAAGCTGTTCGAAAGTTGAAGCGGCTCGATTGCTTTTCTTGCTTGAAATGGGTATTCGATTTGCTTCACTTGTTTCATTACGAATGTTAGCCATGAATGGCATATATGTATTTATCAACAAATTTCATAGTACGTTCTTTGTAGGGTTCGGTGGTTATAAGTGCAAAACCTTTACTTGATTACATTGTGATTATATAGATTTAGACTATTGTGGCTTGGGCGACTACGAGTCGATTGAATGATTCATTTTATTTTTGAGCCAAATAAAGTTAAGTTGTTGGTATTTTAAGTGCCGGTGACTTAATGGAATAACATGTATTTCGATTTTGTTATTGCGATTGGAATTCCTTCGTGTTTTTGGGATTTTGAGGTTCAGATTCTTAGGTGGGCATGTACGTCTTCAACCTGTGCAAATTAGTGTAAAATGATTGGCAGAGAGTAATTTGTTGTCTGATTATTGTTATGCTTCGTTGATGAATGTCAGTATGAATTCTTATGCATTTGCTTGAATTGATACCTCCGTTTGAATCATTGGAATTCTGGAAAGGTAACTAGTACTTCTGTCTCTTTTTGAGCTTGACCTTGGACTGTCTTTGTTACTTTTTGAGGTCCTTGAGTATGGATGACCGTTTCGTGTTCTGACCTTGTTGGGTAAGTCGCGAATATCACTCCAAGACTTGCATGCGGCAAGGTAAGGATCGTTGGCTGAATTCCTTTCTTTTACTTCAGTCCGATTTTGACTGAGCAAGAATATGTATGCTATGTTCTATTCAATTAATGTCCGATTTGTGCATGATTTGGAAATACCGTGTGGGCAACATAGCATAGTCTTTGGGAAACCTTAGATTGTTGATGCAATAAGGTTGTTGTTTTCAGCGATACGCTTGTAGTTCTTGTTTTCAACTTGTGTCAATGCCTTACTGTGTAAAAGGAACTAGCATTGGGCTTAAGGTTGTTACATGAATTGTTGATGTGTTAGTTGCTGTACAGGAGTTTTGCTGAGTTTCTATTTTCGCGATTTAGAACAGTGATCTTGCTTGCGGCTTGTCTAACTTGTTCATTTTTATACTGGTTGAATGTTTTCATATGTGAAGGCAGTACAGTGATGAACTTATGTGAAAGGAAGTATGAATGGTTTGGTTCTTTCTCTTCCTTTATTTAATATTATTGATAATTGACTAGCTGTGGGAAATTGTTTGTAACATATTGGTGGAATCCGAATTGTTATGATATTTCCTTTTTGGAGAATGAAACAATCTGACCAATGTTGTGATTTTGGATTTAATGATTGTTGTGTACATTCGTTCCTTGTTTCTTAATATTTGATGAAATATTAGAAAGTGATTAAGACTATTTGTAACAATGATAGAGTTACATATTTGTAATCATTTTGTGTTACTGAGGGCATAGTCGATTATGTTTACTTATGTGAATATCGAGATCTCATTTAAACAAGGGTGTTTAATGAAAACAATTGATGGATTGCAATTGTTTTAAAAGTTAGTGCTTATCATGCTCGGTTCATTGGCGACTCATGTTGACTATTTTGCAGATGGTTGCCGTAAGAGGTAAAAACAATGCAGATCTGGCAGGCTGATCAGATAGTTTATTTGACTTATAAAGAATTACAGCTTGATTTTATAGATGTACTATATGAGAAAAGATGTTTCTTTTCCGTTAGCATTATATCAAGTATGCTGTTGCATAAAATGTAATTGTATAAGTTTGAAAGGAATGAAAATAAGTGTTTGATACTTATGTGTTGTATTCTATTCTGAAAGATGAACTTCTTCGGTTTATGTAACGAAGGGGCATAGTTATCTTTGTATAATATGGATGCTTTTGTGATTGACAATGAAAGCTTGTAAGTAATTAGACTAAATTCTTATGAGTATTTAGTAGTTCTAATTTGTTCTAGCAAAAGCAATATTGTAATTTAATTATTGTCTCTCTAGAAGATAGGTTAAAATTGAGCCTAAAAGAGAACGCTAAACAAGTTGGATTGAATTACTAATCCCTAGTCCTAAGTATAACAGGACAATAGTAAATTGGATTCTAAATCATTTATATCTTTAAACTAAAAAGTATGATATAAATTCAGTTAAGAGAACTGATAGGCAATCAATGGAGTTCAGATGGCAATCTCAAGCATAGGTTATGAGATATTGTCCCATTCTGTTGCTTTAGAATCAGGTGTATTCTAATGACTCCTTGATGAGAGCGTGACCGTAATACCTCTACCAGTAATGAGTCTTTTAGAGGAGGGTCGTCTTAAGACAAAGAATCCAGGGATTTGGAAAGGCTAACCTTAGGGAAAAGTCTTTAAAAGTAATTTAAACTCAAGTGCGTAACGCTTGTTATTGGGTAGATCTTCTCGAGGCGGATTTAAAGGTTGTGACATAAAGTCATTGTGAGGGCTGTACCTCGAGAAGATTAGGATCTTCTCGAAGTTACAACAATGCGGGTGACTTATGGTGACACCCTTTGCATTGATCGCTAAGATTTACACTTGATTTTTATACGAGTTACCACAGGACCGATTAAGAACGTGGTCATGTTATAAGGCGCCTCGGAGATTTGGGGTATCATGACACCTTTGTTGAAGCTGCAAGGTTGAACCGAGTATGTCATCATATCCCTAATCCTCGTGGGCATCCATATAACATTATCACCTTGTTAATCTGCCTCGAGTGATTGATTGTGAAAGGAAGGGTGGCGAGTGGTCGGTATAAGACATTCTATATAACATATGAATGGGGTGAAGGGCGTATTCAGTTGGAGTATGCCATTAAGGAATGCGAGACATGAACTGATATGTTTCAAATCTTTGGCCAAAGTATATGCAAATTTGCTGATTGCGTTGTCCTAATTCACCTAGTCTAAGGGATGAGATGCCGATGAATAATGGTACTTGATTATTCGAGTTAGATTCCTTGGACAGAGCATTACGAATCCCAGTTAGGGAAGAGAACCGCAGTGTTGTGTTAAATAAAAACACTAACTCTTTTTACTCATGAATAGATCGGTAGATTACCGAGTCATGGAATGAATAGATCGGGGTATTCCAAGTCATTACAAATGCTGCATATGGTTGTCTCTGTATATATAAAGTCATTACATTTGCATATAAGGTTATTTATATAAATGGTTATTTGGATTGTGAATAATATGTATTTAGAATACTGACAAAAAAAAAAAAAAATTGACTTTTCTATTCTCTATAATGAGGATGTTACATCATTAGTTAAGAATAAAGGATGAAGATATTGATAAAATAAATTTCAAGAATAAAGTACGATATATTATGAATTCACATTTTTACCATTTGGATTAATGAATGCTCCTGACTTTTATGAATTTAATGAATAATATTTTTCAAGAATACTTGGACAAATTTTTTCTTGTATTCTTGGACGATATTCTCATATACTCCAAAATCATTGAAGAGCATCGGGAGCATGCGGAAATAGTTCTAGAAATATTAAGAAAGAGAATGTTGTATGGTAATTTGTCCAAACATTCTTTCTACGAGACAGAAGTGCACTATTTGGGACATCTAATAAGAAAGGATGGAATAGTTATAGATCCCTCATAAATTGTTGCAATAACCGAGTGTCATGTACCTAATAATGTACATGAAGTTAGAATCTTAATGGGTCTTGCTAGTTACTATAAAAATTTTGTTAAAAGAATTTTCTAAGGTCACTTCGATCTGAAAATAGATCAAAATTTTTAACGATCTTTGAGAACCCTATAGGCATTAAATTATTTTCCGAAATCACCCCGTTAAAATCAACTTAAATCTATGCAAGAATTAAATCACACTATAAAACAGGTTGATAACGGAGTTTGACAGAATGCTTATGTCTCTGGGTTCATCAATAGAACTCGATATATTATCAACTTCAAATGACTGTAATAAATAATACAATCTATGCATGATAATACTGAATACATAAGAACAAGAATATTTATACCAAGAAGCTACCCTAGTAGATTCAATCATGTATTCTATCCATGAATACCTCTACGCCTTCATCATGGTGCTAAGTATTCTCCTTTAGGTACAATGCTTTACGGCTCCCCGATCAGTCTTCCAGACACTAATACAACGCCATATGGCTCCCCGGTCGGTCTTCCAAACATGACGTACTCTGAAGTTATGGCTTAATAAGCTTGAAGAACAAGGACCTCCTCCATGACCACCAAGTGATAATCCTCAGATTATGCAGTAGATCTGATCTTTTCTTTGTATAATATCCTATGACACTAAAGTACATGATCCGTAATAACTCCATAATATCACATTGGGTAGTTTTTGCAATAACTCCCAATTACAATTTTTCCTATTAAAAATAATAGGTCTTATCTCTCCATAATACCTATTTTAAAATAGGTCTTCAGTCTCCATATCACCTCCATGATCGCCTTCAAACTGCATGTTGTCCTTCTCGGCTCGGGCATGGAACATTGCTTCTAGAGAGAATTCGAGCTTCAAAATATTATTTCACCTATTAAAATAATAGGGCTTAAAAATAATAATAATAATGCCTATATATATTATAGGACTTATATATTACATGCCTATAATAATAGGCCTTAGCTCTGGAACATATACCTATATTAAAATATAGGTATTTCAAAATAATAATGCCTATTTTAATATATAGGTCTTATATACAATAATTTTCCTAAAATATTTTAGGTCTTAACATTTTTCTAACTCCTCCCTTCATTCTTCACCTCCTCGGGCTACTTGGGAGAAATCCTTTTAACTCATCATGAGATTGTAATGGAGTGGGAGAGAGTGGCTTTTATAGCCAAATGTGACCCGTAAATCTTATATATAGGGCTTATCACCCTATTCATATCTCATCTAAGATAGGTGGCATAATGTTTGGGCTGATCCAATTCCAAAGGGGAGGTCGCGGGTTCAAGAATCAGTAGTTCCAACTTGGGGTGTTTGTTTTGCTAACTCCACATGACCTATCCACATTCATTGCCATTACGACACATTACCCCAAGTCCATGTGAAAAATTCCACATTTTCCATGACCTCGCCTATATGCTATGGTTTTGGCCAAGTCATTTGGCCTTGTGGATTACTCCAAGTTTGTGCGGGGAGAGGATAAAGGAAGGCTTTATTTAGCCTTTAGCAAACTATGTAAAGTTTGTATTTTGGCCATATCCCCAAACTTTTTCCGATCAATGCTTGTCCCTTATCTCATCGAGCTAAATAATCAACTTGCCCTACCAATGTGGACTCATTCGTGTAATGAAATAACAAAAATCATCCCTTGTTAATGCATATAGCTCACCGAGCTAATATAACTCACTTGAGTTGTTAGGCTAAATGGTGGTAGGCCACGTGGTGGCCTGAGGACCCACCACGTGGAAAATTTTTTGTCGATTGTGTGCAAAGATGAAGATGATGTCGAATGATGAACACCAGAGGTAAAAACTCAAAAACATCACCTTCACACAATCATACTTACCATTGCTTCATGACTCACCAGTTGACCCGGTTTTGCGTAGGGTTGACCGTAACTTTGACCGGTCACCAAATGTGCATATGGACTTTGTTTTCAACGTTCAAATAGTCAACGGAAAGCTCTCAGAGTCAAATTTTACACTGTACTAATATTGGGAGATTTAGGAAACATATATCTTCCTTTTTGACCTCTAGATCAGCTGAATGAATAAATCCGTTGCAGAAGAAAGATAAGAATTTTTGTGGAATGAAAAATGTGAATCTGCATTTAAGAATCTAAAGGATTAGTCAACATATGTGCCTATTTTGGTTGTACTTGATCTGATGGAGACTTTATTGTAGTAACAAATGCTTCGGGGAAGTTCTTGGAGGTATTTTCTTGCAAAATTATCATGTTATAGGTTATGAGAATAGAAAACTCTAGTCACATGAACTAAACTATGCTCCCCATGACCTAAATCTTGCTCCATTGTACATGCACTTTAGGTATGGAGGCATTATCTTCTTGGTAGACCTTTTGAATTAAAGACTGATCATCTTGGACTAAAGTATATTTTCACTCAGCCCAATTTGAATGCAAGACAATGAAGATGGTTAGAATTTCTATCTTAGTATGATTTTTACATAAGTTATATTAAAGGCAAGGAGAATAGAGTGGCAGATGCACTAAGTCATAGGAAGCACATTTCTACTCTTATAATGTTGAGAACTCAATTTAAAGAGGAAGTAAAAAGTGTCATGGAATCTGATTCTTATTTTCAGTAAGTAAAAACAACACTTGTTACAGATCCAAATGATATGAGATATAAAGGTTTTCACTTTGATAATGAAGGAATTTTGAGATATGATAATTGAGTATATATACCTTCGGGGAATGAATTAAGAAAAAAGTTTTTAATTGAATTTCATAATTCACCTTTTTCTGGACACCCCGACATTACGAAAATGCTTGCTGATATAAAACAACAATATTTCTAGAAAGGGATGAAAAAGGACATGATTGATTTTGTGACACACTACTTAGAATGTTAGCGTGTTAAAGTTGAACATATGCATCCATTTAGTTTATTATATCCTCACAACATACCACAAAGTATAAATGGCAAGTAATTAGTATGGATTTTGTTCAAGGGTTGCCTATGTCAAGAAATAAACATGATGTTATTTTAGTTGTGGTGGATAAACTAACAAAGGTAGCACATTTTATTGTTGGTAATCTTAAGGATGATTCACCTATTTTAGCAAAAATATTTGTGCATGAAATTTTCATATTACATGGAGTACCGAATTGATCATATCGAGATAGATATCCAAGAATGACATCTAGATTTTGGCAAACATTTAATGCAGCCCTAGGGACTAAGTTGAATTTCAGTTTTGCATACCATCCGGAAATGGATGGACAGACTGAAAGAGTTAATCAAGTTTTGGAAGATATGCTACAAATGTATTGTATAGATCAGTAGTATAAATGGGAAGAGTACCTCCCATTAGTTGAATTTTCATATAACAACACGTATCACAGATCTCGAAAATGGCACATTTTGAAGCATTATACGAAGGAAATGCAGAAATCTAGTTAGTTGGGATAATATAGAGGACGGGGAGGTAATTGGGCTTGAAATCCTTATGAAAATGGAATAGAAAGTTAAAATGATTTGTGAACGCTTGAAGGAAGTAGTAGATAGGAAAAGAGTTATGCAAACTTAAAATGATTTGATAAGAAATTTGAACTTGGTGAGAAGGTCTTTATGCGCAGTTAAACCAAAAAGATTTCTATAACTTTTGGCAAGGCTGCCAAGTTATCACCTCATTATGTGGTACCATTTGAAATTGTTGAAGTCATCAACCTTATAACTTATCATTTAGATTTACCTCCTATTTTATCATGAAGGCATGATGTTTTCCATATTTCTTTTCCTAATAAATACATTTCAGATTTAACACATGTGTTAAATTGGAATTCTTGTAGGTCCAAGACCCGAAATAATCATGGTTTGTAACATCCTCATTTTATACATTAGAACAAGTCAATTTTTTTTTTTTTGATAAATGCTTCCTGGTTCTAAATACATAATTTAGAACTCACAAATCAAATAACCATTCATATAACATATAACCATATGCAGCTGTAATGACTCGGAGTACCTCCGATCTATTCATTCCATGACTCGGTAATCTACCGATCTATTCATGAGTAATAAGAGTTGGCATTTTTATTTAACACATCACTCTTGCGGTTCACTTCCCTATTCTAGGATTCAGAATGCTCTGTCCAAGTAACCTAACTGAATAACTGTTACCATTATTCATCGGCATCTTGTCCCTTAGACCGGGTGACTCAGACAACGCAATCAACAAACTTGCGATACTTTGGCCAAAGATTTGAAACATACTACTTATGTCTCGTATTCCTTAACAAAGATACTAAATCTAACTGGAATATGTCCTTCACCCCATTCTTATGTTATGTAGAATGTCTTATACCGACTTCACAATTCCTCCTATCCCAAAGGTTAGTCACTCGGGAACGGATTAGTAAGGTGACAACGTTATATGGATGCACTCGAGGACTAGGGATAAGATGACATCTTTGGGTCAACCCTAGTTAAACCAAAGTGTGTCATGATACCCCCAGAGTCTCCTAGGCAGCCATATAATGTGACCACATTCCTAATCGGTCCCAAAGTAACTTGCTCGAGTTAAAGGTGTAAATCTTAACGATCAATGCAAAGGGGTGTCGTCATAAGTCACTGCATTTTTGTATCTTCGAGAAGATCCTAATCTTCTCAAAGGTACAAGCCCCTGATTGACTTTATGTACGGTCAACCTTTAAATCCACCTCGAAAAGATCTACTTATTAATAAGCATTACGCGCATTGAGTTAAATCATATTAAAAGACGTTCCCCTAAGGTTAGCCTTTCCCGATCCCTAGATTCCTCATCTTTGAATGACCTTTCATAATAAAACCCATTACACAGAGAAGTTATTAAGGCCAAGGTCTCATTAAGGAGTTCATAGAATATGCATAATTCTAAATCAACGAAATTGGACAATAACTCATAAACTTCACACGAGATTGCCAACAGAACCCCTTTTTGGTTTATTTCAGTTCTCATTACTGAATTTATATCTTACTTATAAGTATTCAAATATGATGACTAAAAATCCAATTAAATGTTGTCCTGGCTTAATCAAGACTAGGAATTAATAATTTAATTCAGCTTGTTTAGCGTCCTGCTTAGGTTTATTTTAACCCTAGTTTCCAGTAAGACAGTGATCTATATTTCAATTTAGCTTTAGATAGAACACACTAGAATTGCTAAACAATCATAAGTATTCAGTCACATATTCTTGCAAGCTTACATTGATAATCACAAAAGTCTCCAAATTATACAATAATAACAATGCTCTCAAGATATTTGAACCGAAGAAGGTCAAACTATCAAGATAAGAATACAAACACATAAGTAACAAATATCAATTTCCATTCCTTTCAGAACTAATCAAATACATTTTTTTTTCCATTCAAAGATACTTGATACAACACTCTGTAAAAGAACATCTTCTCCCATCTAGTACATTTAGAAAATCAAGTGTATTTTTAACTTAAAATCAAATTAAGCAATCTGATTATCCTATCGATCTACGTGCTTTTACCACCTACGAGATCCATCTGCAAATATTGTCAACATGGGTCGGTTCGATGAACCGAGCATGATAAGCACTAACTCTTAAAACAATTGCAATCCATCAATTGTTTTCATTAAATGTAACATCCTCATTTTAGACAATAGAACAAGTCAATTTTTTTTTTTTTTTGATAATTGCATACTGGTTCTAAATACATAATTTAGAACTCACAATTCAAATAACCATTTATATAACAGACAACCATATGCAGCTGTAATGACTCGGAGTACCTCCGATCTATTCATTCCATGACTCGGTAATCTACCGATCTATTCATGAGTAATAAGAGTCGGTGTTTTTATTTAACACATTACTCTTGCGGTTCTCTTCCCTAATCTGGGATTCAGAATGCTCTGTCCAAGGAATCTAACTGAATAATTGTTACTATTATTCATCGGCATCTCATCCCTTAGACTAGGTGAATTAGGACAACGCAATCAGCAGCTTGCGATACTTTGGCCAAAGATTTGAAACATACTGTTCATGTCTCGTATTCCTTAACGGCATACTCGTCAATCTGGAATACGTCCTTCACCCCATTCTTATGTTATATAGAATGTCTTATACTGACTACCGTCAGTCCTTCCTTTCACAACTGAATCACTCGGAGGTAGATTAACAAGGTGATAATGTTATATGGATGCCCACGAGGATTAGGGATATGATGACATACTGGTTCAACCTTGCAGTTCAACCAGTGTGTCATGATACCCCGAATCTCCGAGGCAGTCTTATAACATGACCACGTTCTTAATCGGTCCCAGAGTAACTCGTGCGAAATCAAGTGTAAATCTTAGCGATCAATGCAAAGGGTGTCGCCATAAGTCATCTGCATTATTGTAACTTCGAGAAGATCCTAATCTTCTCGGAGGTACAACTCTGCAGTTGACTTATGTCGTCAACCTTTAAATCCGCCTCGAAAAGATCTACTCAGTAACCAGTGTTATGCACTCGAGTTTAAATTACTTTTAAAGACTTTTCCCTAAGGTTAGCCTTTCCAAATCCCTGGATTCTTCGTCTTAAGATGACCCTCCTCTATAAAACCCATTACATGGTAGAGGTATTACGGTCAGTTCTCATCAAGGAGTCATTAGAATACACCTGATTCTAAAACAACAGAATGGGACAATATCTCATAACCTTTGCTAGAGATTGCCATCTGAACTCCATTTGATTGTATATCAGTTCTCTTAACTGAATTTATATCATACTTTTAGTATAAAGATATAAATGATTAAGAATCCAATTTAATATTGCCCTGTCATACTTAGGACTAGGGATTAGTAATTTAATCCAGTTTGTTTATCGTTCACTTTTAGGCTCACTTTTAACCTATCTTCTAGAAAGACAAATATTTAATTCCAATATTGCTTTCACTAGAACAGATTAGAACTTCTAAATACTCATAAGAATTCAATCTCATTTTTTATGCAAGCTTCCATTGTCAATCACAAAAGCATCCATATTATACAATGATAACAATGCCCCTTCGTTACATAAACCGAAGAAGGTCAATTTTCAGAAATAGAATACAACACATAAGTATCAAACACTTATTTCCATTCCTTTCAAAACTATACAATTACATTTTATGCAACAAAGATACTTGATATAATGCTAACGGAAAAGAAACATCTTTTCTCATATAGTACATCTGTAAAATCAAGTGTAATTCATTATAAATCAAATAAACAATCGATCAAAGCATGTCGATCGCATTGCTTTTACCTCTTACGGTAACCATCCGCAAAAATAGTCAACATGAGTCGATTCAATGAACCGAGCATGATAAGCACTAACTTTTAAAACAATTGCAATCCATCAATTGTTTTCATTAGACACCATGTTTAAATGAGATCAAATATCAAATAAGTAAACATATTCAGACTATGTCCTTGTAATACAGAATGATTACAAATAGGTAACTCTATCATTGTTACAAATAGTCTTATTCACTTTCTAATATTTCATCAAATATTAAAAGAATCAAGGAACGAATGTACACAACAATCATTAAATCCAAAATCACAACATTGGTCAGATCGTTTCATTCTTCCAAAAGGGAACAACATAACAATTCGGAATTCCACCAATATGTTACAAAACAATTTCCCACTGTTAGATAAATATCAACAAGTATTAAATAAAGGAAGAGAAAGAACCTATCCATTCATACTTCCTTTCACATAAGTTCATCACTGCACTAGTCTTTACATATAAAAACATTCAACCAGTATATAAATGAACAAGTTAAACAAGCCGCAAGCAAGATCGCTGTTCTAAATCAAGAAATAGAAACACAGCAAAACTCCTGCACAGCAGCTAACACATCAATCAATCCATAAATCAACCTGAAGTCCAATACTAGATTCTTCTAAGCACATTAAGGCTTTCGAACCAAGTTCGAAATCAAGAAACTTCAAGCGTATTGTTGTAAACAACAACTCTATAGCATAAGCAATTTGAGGTTTCCTAGGGACTATGCTATGTTGACCACACAATATTTCCAAATCATGCTCAGTCAAATCAGACTGAATAAATGGAAAGGAACGTAGCATACTTATTCTTGCTCAGACAAAATCGGACTGAAGTAAAAGAAATGAATACAACCAATCGATCCTTACCTTGGCGCATGCAAGTCTTAGTGTGATATTCGCGACTTACCCAAACCAGGTCGGAACACGAAACAGTCATCCATACTCAAGGATCTCAACAAAGGACAAAGACAAAGTGTCTAAGGTCAAGTTCGAGAAGAGAGAAGTACCAGCTACCTTTCCAGAATTCCAAATGATTCAAACGGAGGTAACAATTCAAGCAAATGCATATGAATTCATACTGTAAACTGTTAATGGTTTTGTACTCATAACCACTGAACCCTACAGCAACGTACTATGAAATCGGTTGATAAATCCATCTATGCCATTCATGGCAAACATTCAGAATGAAACAAGTGAAGCAAATCGAATACCCATTTCAAGCAAGGAAATCAACTGAGCCGCTTCGAAACTTTCAAACAGCTTTCACAAAGAAATGCAATACATACCCAGGAAATCTATACTCATTATTTATTACAAATAACCGTGGTCAGAAGGCCTGTTCCATTCTCTATAAGGCTACCACGAAATCAAATAACAAAACACAAGGATGAATCTACATCCACAACAGTAGATAGCTATATATGATTCAATCAAGGACTCCATTGAGTCGTTATAATAAAGTATAGATGTTTCAATATTATACACAGCCAACAATAATTCCGTTTCCACAATAACAAGGAAAACACTTGGTCGTAAAGACTACGTAAAGACTACGGTAACACAAGATTGCCTGTTCCAAGCCAAAAATTTGAAAACAAATGAAACCCAAAAGTATCATTAGTCACTATCAACAAATCCCACGACGAGTTCCCAAAGAAGCAATAACACCGATCAATCTTACAAAGTATTCATGAGAATCATTCCATACGGTTTCCATAACAAGAAACAAGTGACCACAAATAAAAAACATACAGTGGTCTTATACTACACACAGGTATATTCTAAGGGCTCACGCCAAACAGGCCGAACACTCAAACTTTTATAAATAAATACCTCACATGTATAAGCCAGAATGAATACTCAAAGCAAATAGAGCCGAAATTCGATTTCAATAAACACCCATCAAGAGGAAATTGAAAAATCGAACCAGAAGAGATACAGTGCCAAAAATCAAACAAGATCTCCATAGAAAATTCATCTAATTTTCACAAAACATTTGAACAGAGTTGTTCTAATGAAAGCACTTGAAAGACAACAAGATATTTAAAGGTTAGGGCCTAACATGCCTGTATTTTTGATCAAATTTCCGAAGCAGACCACTGGAAGAGCTCAAACTTCCTTTTCTTTTTCCAAGATAAAGCGACCAACAAAATTTCACTGTCTCCATCACATATATATCTTCCATGACAGAGAAAAGAGCCGAGAGAAATTCATTCTTGCCATGCAACTCAAGGAGAATCAAAAGTGCGAAGAACCAAGAACAAGCAGAGAGAGAGAGAGAAGACCGAAAATCGCGACAAACCAAACAAACCTTCAACTTCCCGTTTGCATGCCTTCTCACGAGTTCCGAGCTCGTCTCCTAGAAAATTGAATGCCATTAAACCAACTTTCCCACTTAAACTCAACTTCCACCGACCGCGGTAATTGGCGCAGGTCCAACTACAACTCATGCTCATTTCCAAACTTAGCAAATTGCCACGTCTGCACAGGTTAGCCGCCGCTTAAGCCTCCGCCATGACCTGTCCCTCATCCTTATCCCCAACATTAATTGCCATAGAAAACACCGCCCATGGTTCGCACCCCTCCATAGGCCCCTTTACATCCTCCTCAATAGTTAGGTTAGTATCTTAGGTTAGAATTTAGGGTCATACCCATACTAACCAATTTACACATAGATACTAACTTAGGATATTAACACATAGCCTAGGTCTAGGTTAGATTAACAATAATCTAACCCCTAGGTTAGGTTTTAGTTTTTAGGTTACTAACCATTAATAATTCCAGTTAGGTATAACATTTTATATGCCAAGAAAAGACCTAAAATCATGCATCTCCGAACAGGATTTACTCTACAGCCGTTAGGCTACAGAAATATACATGACAGAATTATTACTTGGTCCACGACCGAGACCTTCCAGATATACCTCCATATCGGGAACCAATTCATTTCTCAAGATCAGCCTGAGTCATACTCCTGACCCGCTTAATCAATGCTTCCATACCTTGCAACCTGTTCAAGGTCTGTGATCTAATTTATCGCAAACAGATTTAAAGCATTACTTGGATCAATTCCACTGATCCAAGTCTAGATATTATAGATGAATATCTCTATAATTCATTCCGTGATCATATTAATATTCAGACACAAAATGAAATAAATAAAAGAGTCTAATCATATTCGACTACGGTCAAGATCTGCAATCTCGCAAGAAATTCAAGTACATATCAAGCATGATTTCAGAATCGAGGAACACATCCTTTTACTAGAAATCACATATCAACACTTGAATGCTTAGGAGAAAGTAATAACAGATTCAGGGTGTTACATTAAACACCCTGTTTAAATGAGATCAATTCACCCAACAAGTAAAAATATTTCATCAAAATATAAGGGATCAAGAAGAACGAAAGTATCTCGAGACAACTATTCATCGAATCCCCAGGACATCAAACATCAGACTGATCATTACATTCATCATAGTAAAGTGAATATCATAACAATCCATGATTCCAGCAGTAGTTAAAATAGTTCCAACAGTTAGATAAAAATATATATATATCAACATATACTTTACAACAGAAGAGAAAGAAAACGATTCATTCGTATTTCCCTTCCAATCATGTTCATGACTATACCATCTCCTTAAGAGTACGCATGTGAATAAGTCAAACGAGACCAAAAGAAGAACCACAGTTTTGTTAGAATTGGATTAAAACAACTTCCTGTAGCCTCCAAGAGATACAGTAGATTTCGCGCCAAGACAGTAATGAAAATCAATTAACAGACCCACATAACCTTCCATACAATCAAAAATGAGAAGAGTAACCAATGTCACCGCTTGTCGAGATAAAAATCAGCTCTTGAGTTCAGTCAAGCTCAAGACTGGATATTCATAATCTTAGAAGACGTAACTATGCACAAGCATGACTACAAATCCACCCAGCAACGTACAGCTTAATCTCATCCCAACTAAAACTCTGCGAGGACTTAGTTTCCAGGGCCGTAATAAAAACAACCTTTTTATCACAGTCAACCAAGAGGCTCAACAACATTAAAACAAATGATGTTTTTCCCTATGCCTATGTAGTGATATTCGTACTGAATCCACACAACACGCATAGCCTCAAAACTTGGAACAGAATTTAAAATAACACACCATGACTAACAAGGAGTCTTTTTCCAGGAAACAATTTCAACAAGGTCTCAACCAAGTAAGTTATGAAAAGAAAACTCTTCCTTTACTTTCCCCAACAATAGACAGAAGGAACACGAGAAATTAAAATAAGTGTCCGAACGTTATACATGTATAGCGAAGGTTAAATCGAAAATCAAGCCACTTCGCATCATTTCAATTCTCTAACTGTATCCATACCACTAATGCTCTAAACAAGTTTATACTGAAATTGATTTCATGAGACCACGACTCAAGAATTTCACAACAGTATTCACAACTGAGAAAATTTAGAAGGAAATCATAATATACGCCTCCAGGATTAAAAAAAGAGGTCTTACCCATGTGATATTTTACAAATAAACTTCTACAGAAGCCGCTATACAAGATGAATGCATTTTAATGATAATATTCACTGTTCAGGCCTATACAGATGCAAAATACTGGTTAAGTAACAAGGATTCCAACTGAGCCCACAAAAACAATGTCCGCTCTAAGTTACACAGAGAGGAAAACATATCATATGCATCTATGGTTTAAAATAAGCCGAACCCAAGTAATATTCTCCATCAGAAACTCCTTCAGAAGTCAAAATACTATCAACTCAAGTATTCAATAACAAGATGCATTCGCAACTGTACTTCCTCAAAAAACAAGACGTATTTTGTTTAATGAAGTTCAACAGCATCAATAACGTATAATACCCACGACATATCATATACAGAAGTTGGTATATCATGCACCTTCAAGAGTTTCAACAGTATCCGTCTCAACAAGTGAAAACAACAAGGTATCGACTGAATCAAACAAGAAAACAATGCATGAACTCCCACAAGCCGAATTCGTGTATTTTTCCTTGCAAGCATTTCTTCAATTCTAACCTGAAATGCAAAACCCAACAAGATAGAGCAACATTAGGCATTAACAACAAGTATCAACAGTAACCTGTACCCATCAAGAGAACAATTCATGGGCTCTCACAGAGCAAGCCCAGTACACATTCTTGCATATATATTTCACAAAATAAAGCCGGAATGCAAAACACCAAGAAATATTGCAACAGTTTGAAAAATAAAATACACCCATCAAGGTTTAAATTGAAAAATCGAACCAGTGAGAAGATACAGTGACAAAATCACACAAGGCTACCATATAAATCATCTAATTCCAAAAATCATCTGAACAGAGTTGTTCTAATGAAATCATTTGAAAGGGAGAAAGATTTTTAAAGGTTAGGGCCTAACATGCCTGGTTATTTGCTTAAAATTTCAAGGACCACTGAAAGAGCTCGAACCTTCTCCTCCTTTTCCAAGTTAGAGCCACCAACAAAAATTTGCTATTTCCATGACATATATATTTTCCTTGCCAGAGGAAAGAGCTAGTTACGCTCATACTTGCCATGCAACACAAAAGAAGCGGGTGTGAAGAACCATTGATGCAGACGAGAAGGAAAACCGGAGTGCATGCAAAACCCAATAAACTATTAACTTTCCATTTTGCATGCTTCCCCATGAAATCGAGCTCGAAGACCGAGTCCATAAATGGCATTTACTCCCAATTTCCCGCTCAATCTCCACTGCCACCGACCGCCATAGTTGGCGATGGACAAATGCACACCAAAGACCATATCCAACTTTGGCGACCTACCACGTCGGCTCTAGTTAACCGCTTTAAAAACCTCCACCAAATTACCTGTCCCTCATGCTTATCCATGCATTTAATAACATAGAAACTGCCATCCATGGTTCGCACCTTTCCATATGTCCCCTTTTCTTACTCAATAGTGAGGTTAGTAACTTAGGTTAGGATTTAGGATAACACCTAGTCTAATCTCACAAAGACATAGATACTAACTTAAAACATTAGCTCTTAGCCTAGGTCTAGGTTAGATTAACACTAATCTAACACCTAGGTTATAGTTTAGTTTTAGGTTACTGACATTAATAATTCCAGTTAGGTCTAACATTTCATATGCTCAGAAAAAGAACCTACAACATACATTCTCGAACAGGGTTCACTCCTGTACTACCATTAGGCTACAGAATTATATGTAACTGAATTATTACCTGGTCCAAGATTAAGACCTTCGAGATATATCACGATATCGGGAACCAATCCATTTAACACGATCAGCACTGGGTATACTCCGGACTAGCTTATTCAATGAATCCAAACCTTGCAACTGTAAGGTCTATAATTTTAATTCATCACGAATAAACTTAAAGCATCACTTGGATCAATACCACTGATCCAAGGCTAGGTCTTATAGATGGATAACTCCATAATTCATTCCGAGGTCAGATTAAACTCAGGTGTAAAATGAAAGAAATAAAAGAGTCCAATCATATTCCGACTCAGTCAAAGATCTGCAATCTGCAAAGAAGATACAGTACATATCAAGCATGACTTCTCAATCAAAGGAACACATCCTTTTACAAAGAAATCACATATCAACACTTGTATGCTCAGGAGGAAGTAACAACAATTCGGGGTGTTACATGCTTCCCTCCTAAAAGATTCATCGTCCGATGATTACATATTCAATTAACCTTCAGGTCAACCAATTTATTAGTTCACAAATCAATGCGACTATTTTCCAACTTGAATAGTTCCAGAAATCAATGTCACAACACATTTTATTCAGCTGAATAATGTTTGCCTTCATCTGGCTTTCATAAATACTTTAAAAAAATAAGTTCATAAAAGAATGTTTTGTCAACAGATTTCATTCTGTTGAAAAAGAGAAGGAAAAGCAATTTTCATCTCTTCCAGATTTTCCCAAGTTGCACTTTCTTCGTTAAACTGGTCCCACTGGACCTTACATTGTTGTATTTCACGATTTCTTAAATGCAATTGGCGAGTTTCCAGCACTCGTGTGGGTTTAACCACGATTATTCCTGGGTCTTGGACCTGCAAGGAATTCCAATTTAAAACATGTGACAGATCTGAAACGTATTTCTTAAGCAAAGAAATATGGAAAACATCATGCATGCGAGATAAAGTAGGTGGTAATGCTAATCGATAAGCTACAAGATTGATTATTTTGACAATTTCGAAAGGTCCCACGAATCGAGGTGACAACGTGGCAGCCTTGCCAATAGTTATAGAACTCTTTTTCGGGTTTAACACGAAGAAAAAAATTCTCACCAAGCTCAAACCTTCAATCAACCCGCTTAAGGTCAGCATAGCTCTTCGTCTATCCATTTGCTTCTTTTAATCATTCACTAATCAGCTTAACTTGCATTGTTCCATTTCGTGAGAATCTCGGTCCAATTACCACTCTATCCTCAACACTATCCCAGCTAACAGAGTTCTACACTTTCTTCCATAAAGTGCTTCAAATGGTGCCATTTTAAGAGATGAGTGATAAGTGTTGTTGTATGCGAACTCAACTAATGGAAGATACTCTTCCCATTTATACTGTTGATCCATGCAATACATTCGCAACATGTCCTCCAACACTTGATTTACCCTCTCAGTTTGTCCATCCGTTTCCGGATGATATGCAGAACTGAAGTTTAGTTTCATTCCGAGAGCTGTATTAAGCGTTTGCCAAAACCTTGACATCATTCTTGGATCCCTGTCAGATATAATCAATTCTGGTACACCATGCAATCTGAAAATTTTGTGTACGAATCTTTTGGCCAGCACTGGTGAATCATCCTTTAGATTTCCAGCAATGAAATGAGCTACCTTAGTCAGTTTATCTACAACTACCAGGATAACATCATGTTTATTCCTGGACATGGGTAATCCTTGTACAAAATCCATGGTTATTACTTGCCATTTGTACTGCGGTATGCTATGAGGATATAACAGTCCAGCAGGGTGCATATGTTCTGCCTTAACCCACTGACACTCCAAACAATGGGTCACAAAATTTATGACATCCTTTTTCATACCTTTCCAAAAGTATTGTTGTTTTAGATCAGCAAGCATCTTTGTGATACCCGGGTGTCCAGAGAAAGGTGTATTATGAAATTCAACTAACAACTTCTTTCTCAAATCGTTCAACATAGGTACATATACTTTGTTTTCATAAAGAAAGATTCCTTCATTATCAAAATGAAAACCTTTATACCTTTCATCATTACGTTCTGCAGCAAGTTAGCGCTGCTTTTACTTTTGAAAGTATGCATCGATTCCGAGGCACTTTTTACCTCATCCTGAAGTGAGTTCTTAATGTTATAAGAGTAGAAATGTGCCTCCTACGACTTAGAGCATCAGCCTACTCTATTCTCCTTCCCTTTGATATAGCTAATATCAAAATCATATTGTGATAAAAATTCTAACCACCTTCTCTATCGGCATTAAGATTAGGTGAGTAAAAATATATTTCAGCCCTAAGTGATCAGTTTTCAACTCAAAAGGTTTCCCAAGTAAGTAGTGTCTCCAGACTTGAAGTGCATGAGCAATGGCATCAAGCTCCAAATCATGAGGGGCATAATTCAGCTCATGTAACTTGAGTTTTCTACTTTCATATGCAATGACTTGATCGTTTTGAAGCAAAACACCTCCAAGGCCTTCCCCAGAAGCATCCGTTACAACAGTAAAACTCCCATTAGGGTCTGGTACAGCTAATATAGGTGCAGAAGTCAACTGGTCTTTCAGACTTTTGAAAGCCGCTTCGCACTTATCATTCCATATGAATTTCTTATCCTTCTTTTGCAATGAAGTTATTGGTGCAGCTACTTTAGAAAAATCCTTTACAAATTTTCTATAGTAACCAGCAAGACCCATGAAGCTTCTTACTTCATGCACATTCTTTGGTGCAGGCCACTCAGTTATTGCCACTATTTTTGAAGGATCTACAGCAATTCCTTCTTTACTTATGACATGACCCAAATAGTGAACTTCTGAATCAAAGAAAGAACATTTGGATAACTTACCATACAACTTTATTTTTCTCAAAATTCCCAAAACTATCTTCAAATGCTCATTGTGCTCCTCAACGCTTTTAGAATAAATGAGAATATCGTCCAAGAATACAAGTACAAACTTGTCCAAATATTCTTGAAAAATATTGTTCATTAAATTCATAAAGGCTGCGGGTGCATTAGTTAATCCAAAGGGTAGAACCGTGAATTCATAATGTCCGTATCTTGTTCGGAAAGTTGTTTTATGAATATCTTCCTCTCTAATCCTTAACTGATGATAGCAGATCGAAGATCTATCTTAGAATAAACCTGCTGCTCCACGCATCGATCAAATAGATCGTCGATCTTGGAAGTGGATATCATTCTTGATTGTTGCCTTGTTCAACATCCGATAATCAATACATGACCTAAGTGTTCCATCCTTCTTTTTCACAAATATCACAGTGCACCCCAAGGTGAAACACTTGGTCTAATCAAACCTTTTGTCAAAAGTTCTTCGTGCAACTACTTAAGCTCGACTAACTCGTAGTAGTCATCCGATAAGGTGCTTTGGAAATAGGTTCTGATCCTGGTTTGATTTCAATGGTGAAGTCAAATTCCCTTTTAGGTGGTAACCCTGGTAATTCCTCGGGAAAAACATCCCTGAAACTTTGTAACTGAGGAAATTGTTTCATACACTCACCATCTTCTTTTGAAGATTCAGATATATTTACTACATAAAGGGTACATCCTTTATTCTTAGCCTTTTTAAGCTGCATAGCTGACAGTTTTCTAACTGAAATTTCCGTTTCACACCTTGAATCTCTCTTTATTTCTAGCTGATCATCCAAAAATTTTATGTTCTTTTCATAGCAATCTACCTTTGCTTTATGGTCAGCTAACTAATTGACACCGATGATAATGTCATACGATCCTAAAGGTGTAACATAGAGGTCAACTTCCGTGGAGAAATTAGGTAAGTCAAGGGCCCCAAAAAGACACATACTCACTTTGTATGAACAGAGTTATTACCATCTTTATATAGTCCAAGATTTATCCATTTTTCCATCTTTTCTTTTAAGTTTAGAAGCAAGTTTATTAGAAATAAAACATTCAGTAGCTCCTGTATCAAAAAGAATAGTGACAGGTATGCCAAATAACTTACCCAGAACTTCTATAGGTGTCACTTGCTTTTCACTTGCTTGTTTACTCTTGCAACATGTATCTTATGCTACCGATTCCGATCATCCTTCTTCAAAGGGCACCGATTTGCGTAGTGGTCTTTGCCACAATTGTAGCAGCCTCCTACGGGTCCCTTTTAGGCTCAGAATTGCCTCCAGCCTTGTAATTGTCATGTTGTCCTCCATAGGGCTTCGCCCATTGTTATAATTTTTAGCAAAATTATCCCTTACATTTCAATGAGCTTATTTACTACTCTGCTTTCTTCTTTGTTATCTCACGGAAACTTACTCTTGTTTCCAAACTTTTCCATGGTCCCTTTCTAGGTGCAAGAGAGGTTGAAGAAGGATTTGCAATCTTCTTCGCACTTCCTCTTTATGAGCAGAAATAGCCTTTAATTTTGTTCTTGCCTTATGGCCTTTTCAACAACTCCTTCCATAGTGGTTAGTCTGTGAACATCTACCTCTCCCCTATCACGGGATTCAATCCCATGATAAATTTCCGTATTCGAAACTTCTTGTCGGTTTGATCTTTGCAGTACATACTTGAGGAGTTTTGTAAACCGCTCCCGAGAATTGATTACCGTTAGCTTCCCATGAGCTAAGTTCTGGAATTCCGTCATTTTCTAATCATAGAAAAGTTTTGGCAGCCAACGTTCCCTAAAATAGCCTTTAAATTGATCCCAAGTAATATTGGTCTCATCAATATTTAGTTCAGCTTTACGGCTATCCCACCACGAAGATGCTTCATGGGAAAGCTGATAGGCTCCCCAAATAGCTTTGGTTTCCTCTGAGAAGTTCCTTATTGCAAAGTACTTCTCCATTTTGCTGAGCCAGTTCTTAGCTCCATCTCCTAATGTGGTGCCATCATACTTAGGTGGGCTTATCCTTTTTATATCATTAGTGAGTTTTGCTGCCAATCTAGCCTTTTTGTTTTCTGGTTGGACAGGTGCATTCCTAGCATTAACATCAACACCCATATTGGGGTTGTCCTCAGGAGGTTGCTGATTGTTATTATCAGCTTCTTCATCCTCCTCATTTCCCATCACCTATTCAAGTACAACTAAACGATCTCTTGTGTCCAACAGGGCAGCAAGGATCTCATCAAGTTTCTGGGTTGTTGCCGCCCCTCCATCAGGTGGAGCATTATTCGCAATGTTCCCCCTTGTTCTAACCATTTTCTGTTACAAGAAAATTCAGGTTCTCATCAGATTATGGACACAATAGGCCCAAGAGCTGCAACCTTCAGCTCTGATACCAAGATGTAACATCCTCATTTTATACATTAGAACAAGTCAATTTTTTTTTTTTTTTGATAAATGCTTCCTGGTTCTAAATACATAATTTAGAACTCACAAATCAAATAACCATTCATATAACAGATAACCATATGCAGTTGTAATGACTCGGAGTACCTCCGATCTATTCATTCCATGACTCGGTAATCTACCGATCTATTCATGAGTAATAAGAGTTGGCATTTTTATTTAACACATCACTCTTGTGGTTCTCTTCCCTATTCTAGGATTCAAAATGCTCTGTCAAGTAACCTAACCTGAATAATTCATTACCATTATTCATCGGTATCTCATCCCTTAGACCGGGTGACTCGGGACAACGCAATCAATGACTTGCGATACTTTGGCCAAAGATTTGAAACATACTACTTATGTCTCGTATTCCTTAACGGCATACTCGTCAATCTGGAATACGTCCTTCACCCCATTCTTATGTTATGTAGAATGTCTTATACCAACTTCTGTCAGTCCCTCCTATCCCAGGTTAATCACTCGGGAACGGATTAGTAAGGTGACAACGTTATATGGATGCACTCGAGGACTAGGGATAAGATGACATACTGGGTCAACCCTAGTTAAACTAGTGTGTCATGATACCCCGAGTCTCCTAGGCAGCCATATAATGTGACCACATTCCTAATCGGTCCCAAAGTAACTTGCTCGAGTTAAAGGTGTAAATCTTAACGATCAATGCAAAGGGTGTCGTCATAAGTCACCTGCATTGTTGTATCTTCGAGAAGATCCTAATCTTCTCAAAGGTACAGCCCTGCAGTTGACTTGTACGGTCAACCTTTAAATCCGCCTCGAAAAGATCTACTTATTAATAAGCATTACGCGCATTGAGTTAAATCATATTAAAAGACGTTCCCCTAAGGTTAGCCTTTCCCGATCCCTGGATTCCTCATCTTTGAATGACCTTTCACAATAAAACCCATTACACAGAGAAGTTATTAAGGCCAAGGTCTCATCAAGGAGTTCATAGAATATGCATAATTCTAAATCAACGAAATTGGACAATAACTCATAAACTTCACACGAGATTGCCAACAAAACCCCTTTTTGGTTTATTTCAGTTCTCATTACTGAATTTATATCTTACTTATAAGTATCAAAATATGATGATTAAGAATCCAATTAAATGTTGTCCTGGCTTAATCAAGACTAGGATTTAACAATTTAATTTAGCTTGTTTAGCATCTGCTTAGGTTTATTTTAACCCTAGTTTCCAGTAAGACAGTGATCTATATTTCAATTTAGCTTTAGATAGAACACACTAGAATTGCTAAACAATCATAAGTATTCAGTCACATATTCTTGCAAGCTTACATTGATAATCACAAAAGTCTCCAAATTATACAATAATAACAATGCTCTCAAGATATTTGAACCGAAGAAGGTCAAACTATCAAGATAAGAATACAAACACATAAGTAACAAATATCAATTTCCATTCCTTTCAGAACTAATCAAATACATTTTATGCATTCAGCATACTTGATACAATACTCTACGGAAAAAGAACATCTTTCCACATATAGTACATTTAGAAAATCAAGTTGTATTTCAACTTAAAATCAAATTAAACAATCTGATCATCCTATCAGATCTGCGTGCTTTTACCACTTACGGCATCCATCTGCAAAAATTGTCAACATGGGTCAGTTCGATGAACTGAGCATGATAAGCACTAACTCTTAAAACAATTGCAATCCATCAATTGTTTTCATTAAACACCCTGTTTAAATGAGATCAATTCACCCAACAAGTAAACATATTTCATCAAAATATAAGGGATCAAGAAGAATGAAATTATCTGAGACAACTATTCATCTGAATCCCCAGGACAACAAACATCAGACAGATCATTACATTCATCATAGTAAAGTGAATATCATAACAATCCATGATTCCAGCAGTAGTTAAAAGCAGTTCCATAGTTAGATAAAAAATATATATATCAACATATACTTACTAAATGAAGAGAAAGAAAACGATTCATTCATATTTCCCTTCCAATCATGTTCATGACTATACCGTCTCCTTAAGAGTACGCATGTGAATAAGTCAAACGAGACCAAAAGAAGAACCACAATTTTGTTAGAATTGGATGAAAACAACTTCCTGTAGCCTCCAAGAGATACAGTCAATTTCGCGCCAAGACAGTAATGAAAATCAATTAACAGCCCCACATAACCTTCCATACAATCAACAAATGAGAAGAGTAACCAATGTCATCGCTTGTCGAGGTACAAAATCAGCTCTTGAGTTCAGTCAAGCTCAAGACTGGATATTCATAATCTTAGAAGACGTAACTATGCACAAGCATGACTACAAATCCACCCAGCAACGTACAGCTCAATCTCATCCCAACTAAAACTCTGCGAGGACTTAGTTTCCAGGGCCGTAATCAAAACAACCTTTTTATCACAGTCAACCAAGAGGCTCAACAACATTAAAACAAATGATGTTTTTCCCTATGCCTATGTAGTGATATTCGTACTGAATCCACACAACACGCACAACTTCAAAAACTGGAACAGAATTTAAAATAACACAACCATGACTAACAAGGAGTCTTTTTCCAGGAAACAATTTCAACAAGGTCTCAACCAAGTAAGTTATGAAAAGAAAACTCTTCCTTTACTTTCCCCAACAACAGACAGAAGGAACACGAGAAATTAAAATAAGTGTCCGAACGTTATACATGTATAGCGAAGGTTAAATCGAAAATCAAGCCACTTCGCATCATTTCAATTCTCTAACTGTATCCATACCACTAATGCTCTAAACAGGTTTATACTGAAATTGATTTCATGAGACCACGACTCAAGAATTTCACAACAGTATTCACAACTGAGAAAATTCAGAAGGAAATCATAATATACGCCTCCAGGATAAAAAAGAGGTCTTACCCATGTGATATTTTACAAATAAACTTCTACAGAAGCTGCTATACAAGATGAATGCATTTTAATGATGATATTCACTTTATTTCGAGCCTATACTGAATGCAAAAATCTTGGTTAAGTAACAAGGATTCCAACTGAGCCCACAAAAACAATGTCCGCTCTAAGTTACACAGAGAGGAAAACATATCATATGCATCTATGGTTTAAAATAAGCCGAACCCAAGTAATATTCTCCATCAGAAACTCCTTCAGAAGTCAAAATACTATCAACTCAAGTATTCAATAACAAGATGCATTCGCAACTGTACTTCCTCAGAAAACGAGACGTAATTTTGTTTAATGAAGTTCAACAGCATCAATAACGTATAATACCCACGACATACAATATACAGAAGTTGGTATATCATGCACCTTCAAGAGTTTCAACAGTATCCGTCTCAACAAGTGAAAACAACAAGGTATCGACTGAATCAAACAAGAAAACAATGCATGAACTCCCACAAGCTGAATTCATGTATTTTTCCTTGAAAGCATTTCTTCAATTCTAACCGAAATGCAAAACCCAACAAGATAGAGCAACAGTAAGCATTAACAACAAGTATCAACAGTAACTGTACCCATCAAGAGAACAATTCATGGGCTCTCACAGAGCAAGCCCATTACACATTCTTGCATATATATATTTCACAAAATAAAGCCGGAATGCAAAACACCAAGAAACATTGTAACAGTTCGAAAAATAAAATACACCCATCAAGGTTTAAATTGAAAAATTGAACCAGCGAGAAGATACAGTGACAAAATCACACAAGGCTACCATATAAATCATCTAATTCCAAAAATCATCTGAACAGAGTTGTTCTAATGAAATCATTTGAAAGGGAGCAATATTTTTAAAGGTTAGGGCCTAACATGCCTAGTTATTTGCTTAAAATTTCGAAGCAGACCACTGAAAGAGCTCGAACCTTCTCCTCCTTTTCCAAGTTAGAGCCACCAACAAAAATTTGCTATTTCCATGACTTATATATTTTCCTTGCCAGAGGAAAGAGCTAGTTATGCTCATACTTGCCATGCAACACCAAGAAGACTGGTGCGAAGAACCAGTGAACAGACAGAAGGAAAACCGGAGTGCATGCAAAACCCAATAAACTATTAACTTTCCATTTTGCATGCTTCCCCATGAAATCCGAGCTCGAAGACCGAGTCCATAAATGACATTTACTCCCAATTTCCCGCTCAATCTCCACTGCCACCGACCGCCATAGTTGGCGATGGACAAATGCACACCAAAGACCATATCCAACTTTGGCGACCTGCCACGTCGGCTCTAGTTAACCGCTTTAAAAACCTCCACCAAATTACCTGTCCCTCATGCTTATCCATGCATTTAATAACATAGAAACTGCCGCCCATGGTTCGCACCTTTCCATATGTCCCCTTTTCTTGCTCAATAGTTAGGTTAGTAACTTAGGTTAGGATTTAGGATAACACCTAGTCTAACCTCATAGCACATAGATACTAACTTAAAACATTAGCTCTTAGCCTAGGTCTAGGTTAGATTAACACTAATCTAACCCCTAGGTTATAGTTTAGTTTTAGGTTACTAACCTTAATAATTCCAGTTAGGTCTAACATTTCAAATGCTCAGAAAAAGAACCTACAACATACATTCTCGAACAGGGTTCACTCCTGTACTGCCATTAGGCTACAGAATTATATGTAACTGAATTATTACCTGGTCCATGATCAAGACCTTCCAGATATATCACGATATCGGGAACCAATCCATTTAACATGATCAGCCTGAGTTATACTCCGGACTAGCTTATTCAATGAATCCAGACCTTGCAACCTGCGTAAGGTCTATAATTTTAATTCATCACGAATAAACTTAAAGCATCACTTGGATCAATACCAGCGATCCAAGGCTAGGTCTTATAGATGGATAACTCCATAATTCATTCCGAGGTCAGATTAAACTAGGTGTAAAATGAAAGAAATAAAAGAGTCCAATCATATTTCGACTCAGTCAAAGATCTGCAATCTGCAAAGAAGATACAGTACATATCAAGCATGAATTCTCAATCAAAGGAACACATCCTTTTTACAAAGAAATCACATATCAACACTTGTATGCTCGGGAGGAAGTAATAAATGTGATTCAGGGTGTTACATTGTTAAACCCTTGTGTGTGCTAGAAACTCACGGTTGCTTAAGAAATCATGAAATAATTCAATGTAAGGTCTAGTAGGTCTAGTGGGACTAGTTTAGTGAAGAAAGTGCAACCTAGGAAAACCTTGAAGATATAAAAACTAATTTTTCATATTTATTTGAATAGAAATGATTCTATTGGTGATAATGTGTTAAGATTTTATTCATGTTATGTCAATAAACCTACCATTTTGGGCGAGATACTAAACTATTTAGTAATAATACAACCATTTTAATGTTGATAATGGAATTTGAATTTCTCAAATCTAGTTTTTATGAACATACTAATGAAAGGATGATAATTTGATTTTATCCTAGACTTAAATTATTTGACTAAGTTAATCATTGGGACGACGACTCTTTTTAGGAGGAGGTAAATAACATCTATGACATGATCTGTTATCGCAATGACTTCCACTCTTGACAATGCAAACGTTGAAAGGTGATTTTTCTTAGGAAGGTGTACTCTTATGACTTTTGGAAATCATGTTTGCAATGGATAAGTAGTCATTTGTTGATTTGGTTCATTCTATTGTTATTTTTGTTGGATAATGAGGCCATTCATCTCTTTATTTAGATTAATTCAATTTTTATGAGGACAAACTTGTATTGTTGTTTTCATAACTTATTTTGTGTTAATAGCAAAACCTTGGATCAATTCCATTGATCCATGGTATGCTTCGATTCTTCTTACCTTTCGTCTTGTTTTCTTAGCATTTTGAAAGGAATGACAAAGATAGATTGGGCCTTGTTTTGTTTACAACTTTAAAGGACCCATATTTAGGGATCCCTACTTAGCATCAGGCTTTAGATGATAGGCCTGGGTCTTCTTGCTAATGTTAAAGTGTTGAGTAGCATATAGGGACCTTGGACCTAATAATATAACACTAAGGTTGACCCTAGTCTAAGGGTATATCTAACCTAAGTGGGGGTGTGCTATGTTTATTTAATTGAAATACAAACTTAGGTAAATAAGACTTACCTAAGAACCTAGGTTGATTTTCTAACCTAATAATAATCTAACCTAAGTTATTGCTAACCTAAGGGGTACCTATGGACTACATGGAAATTTACATGGTCGGTGGCATCTTTTTTTAAGGCATTAAATGGAATTGATGTGTGGTTTTATTATCAAGGAATTCCAACTTTGGCAGAAGCGTAAGAAGTTTGGGGGAATGTTTAGTTGGCATCACCACCAAGTTAAGTTACACGCAAAATTTGAAAATAGGCATCACCAAGAGAGATGGTGGTGGCATGGAGAATTAGGAGGGAACTACTGTCCTTTGCATTTATTGACTTCATTTTTGGTGAAGAAACCACCTAGGAAAAATGCATGGCGGTTTTTGGCTTGGTTGTTTTGGTCTTCAGTTCATTTCAAGCTTTGGCTCTTGATGGGATTTTTCAGATTCTTCGAACCGAGTAATTCTATTTTGTACTACTATTATTTTTGCATTATTGAGCTATTTTGGACTCAGTGAAAGTTATAAAAGAATATAGAGCATTGAAATTTAGTTGACATTACATGGAGAGGAAGAGGATGTTGACGCTTGGTTTGGAAATCTTCTGCAAATTAGGAAGAAGATCTATTAGGCATGATAGGATCTACCCATTAAGTTGTTCTACTTTTTCCTAAATGTCTTCATTAAAGGAACTCGAGATCTTAGGGAAAAAATGAGTTTTTGTATGTTGTTATGATCTTGTTTTCGATGCTTGTATTATTCACTATTTTTTTAGTTTTACTCCACTGTTATGATGGAAGAATGTTTGGGTTTTGATTCCTTTGTTGGAAAAAATACTGAGTCACGCTTAACTTCTGTTTGAACTTGAGATGAATTTGTATCTTTTTGAACACCTGTTGAAGTTGTGTTAAAACTTATGAGTAACTTGTCTGATGTTGAACTTGAACGAATCACCTTGGGGAGAAATATGGGTTTTTCATGGTTGTTAGTTTAACCCTATTGGTGTGATTTGTGGAGTTGATTGTTGAATTCTGTTGCATCTTCTTTTGTGTGAGGAAAAGGGTGGTCTTGGTTTCGTTCTTCTTGATTCGACTTACTAAGTATGTCTTGCTATTTTTACTTAAATCGAGGTGCAGTTGATACTATATGATCTCGTGGTAAATAATGTTGAACTGTAGAGTAACTCGACTCTTGTCTAAGCTTGAATGAATCCTTGAAGGAAATAGACTTTAGAATTTTTGGGTTTAACATATCTTCTGAGTTTGAATTTGTGCACAAGACTTGGGATCGTGTCGACATTTCTTTTATCTCTCTCGTGGTTATGAATCTGGGTTGGGTTTTATCCTTCCTATTTTAGTTGTCTGTTTCAGTGATTATTATGGATGATGCATTGTTCTGAGTTGGCTTGAAAGGAATTTTTTTTCTTTTAAGTCTTGTTATCACTTTTTCATTCACCATCAATGGATGGGTAAGTTTACCATGTTATCTCTGAAAAAGGAAATCATTGCTAAAAAAAGGGTAAATAATTTTAAACATTATTTTTTCTTCTATTCTTGGGAAATAGGAATAACTCTTGATATTGATGCTAATATCATTTAGAAGGGAAAATCATTTTTGGTTTGTAGCTTTTTATGTTACAGTCATTGTTATCGATTGTAA
Organism: Taxus wallichiana var. yunnanensis; assembly: GCA_018340775.1. NCBI lineage: Eukaryota > Viridiplantae > Streptophyta > Pinopsida > Cupressales > Taxaceae > Taxus > Taxus wallichiana. The sequence goes on along the minus strand of CM031241.1, from coordinate 665,973,458 downwards.
TTTTGAATAGTTCATTGGGCTTCAATGGTTGCTTGGGGTTAATTTTTTTCTTGGCCTTAGACAATCAAATTTGTCTTTAGTTTCTTTTTGATCTTAGGAAAGAGTACCTTTGTTTTAAGAATGCAGATTGAGGCCTAATCTTTACCATTGATCGATGATATCTCCTCTTTCTGTTATGAGTTAAGAAGTCTAGGAAGACTTACTCCTTGGCTATTCTATTCTATTTTCCTTTGTAGCTGTTAGGAGATGGTTATATGCAATCTGGGAGTTAAGGTATTTATAATACCATCCTCCTTGAATTCTGAAAGGTAAATGAATGTTGATCTTTGTTCTCTTTGTCTTGGGACAACTATCTTCTAATCAAAACCTCATCTAACCTCAGTTTGGCTTTACATGGAGGATAGTAGAGTCTAGAATTGTCTATTATATCCTTGTTTTGATCTCAAGTGAACAATATATTTTTATCTTTACTTTCATATTTCATTTGTATCACTCCTGTAGAGGGAGCTGACCTATTTGGTGTGTATCATTATACTCTTATGGGGTGAAAATATATTTGAAGGATTTTAGGATCTGTAGCTAATTGTTAAATTCCTCCATTCTTCTCTTTGACTTTTCTTTGGTAATGATGTACCTCATTTGTGATTGTGTGATTAGTTCCCAATTGCATGTCAAATTGAATTCATCCTTTATCAAATCTATTTGACATTGATCCTAAACTTAGGTAGGTTTTGACTCTGGATTTAGGATATAGAATTCTTAAATAAGAAACTCTTTACTTAATATGTTATTGGTTCATCCTAAATTTATCCTAATGTTTGATTGAGCTTGACATATTATATTTTAGGATGAAATTAAGTGAGATAATGCTGAGATGGAATTAATTAAGATATGATTCATGAAAATCAGTTGTGATTTTGGTGAAATATTATTAATCTGGATTAATGTTTTAATTATTTTTATGTAATCACTAGTAGAAAGTTGAATATGATTGTATCATGATCTATTCTTAATGATGATATTGTTTATCCTTATTTCTCTCTCTCTTTTATGACTGGTATTATTTATGGTATGTTTTTATGTAATGCTTTAATTGTTTCATAAAAGTAGAGTTCTCTTTATGAAATGGTTAGTTAAAAGCACACTTTTTTAATGCTTAGTGCTTATCATGCTCAGTTCAATGAACTGACTCGTGCTAGAAATTTTTGTAGATGGACTTCATAAGTGATAAAAGGAGAAAAGATATTTTATGATGTTACTTTTGTTACTAAAGAGACTAGATATTTTATGATAAAATATGAATCATTATTGAAATGTATTTGTTGGAAAGGAAAGTTGTAGTTTTAATTGATCTTATTGATGTTGTTTGACACTAAAGACGCGTCTGAAGTGTTTGGAATTATAATGTATGAATTCCAATTTGATGAATGAAAACATTCTGGGTTTATCTGTACTTGATGTGTCATCTTTTTGGATATTATGTGAATGGAAATGATAAGATTATCTCTACTATTTTTATGTATGTGTGTATATATATATATATATATATATATATATATATATATATATATATATATATATATATATATATATATATCCGTAATGAACTCTCTCAAAGTTGATTTAAAATAAACTAGAGGTTAAGGGTACTAGATATACTACCCTCTTATTTAATGCAACTTATTAAAGTTGGCATTCATGATTGGACATTCAATTAAATCACTATGACTTTACTAAAACAATGTTAGTGGGTAAATGAAACCATGATGATAACTTGTAAAATGTTAAGGGTTATAAATGAACCTTCATCCTTAAAAAGTAAAGGGAAGGCAATTATTCTGCAATGATAAGCAATTTATTTTAAGACCTTTTGAATTAAATCTTAATGTTATATCTGATAGAGTAAGGTGTGCTTCCTCTCAATTAATTCCTTAATCAAAATAAAATAAATCTAAATATATATATATATATATATATAGGAGTAGACTTCATTCCAATGAAGTCTATTATAAAAGATCTGATTCAGAACTTAAACAAGCTAAGACTTGGATAAGTTAATTAAGTTAACATCACTGTTAGTATGTTGAATCTATTTGTGAAACTGAATCATAAATTAGAAAGTTAATGAATGAAAAAAAAATCTTCGAGAAAAAGGTTTGGAGGCAGATGTATCTGCGCATAGAAACTCAATTTCATTTTTTTCTTGTAACCCTAATGGTTATAGAAATTAGTTATTAAGTAGGGTTGCTGTAATTAACCCTTAATAAGGAAAATTATTACATAATTAACTTCTTCTTGGGTATGTACATCCATATGAGGTGAAATCGGTTGGATGTTGACACATGCTAAGCGTAGTATAAGAATAACTTCATGAAGACTTGGGTCTTCATGAGGATATTGTGTCACAGTTGACATGTTGCAACACCCTTCAAAGTTTAATCATATAGATCTACATAAACTCAGACTTGATCATAGTTATACCCTAGGTTAAGTTAGAATCGTAATTAGTGTTTAGGGAAACTCACAATGACTTAGGATAACTAGACACACATAATTGAATTAGGTTGATTGAGTATGTCTATGTACTCTTAGTCACCGCGAGTAGTCCTCTACAATAATCTATGTTGCTAACCTTGGTTAGGGTTAAACCTTAAACAAGTGTATTGATAGGAGTCAGTTGAGACCATTCTAGATAAAAAAGGAAGTGGGGTGAAGGACGTATTCTATTTGATGAGTATGCCATATAGGAATATAAACATGAATAGTATGTTGAAAATCTTTGGCCAAAGTATCACAAGTTGTTGGTTATGTTGTCCTATGTCACCTAGTTTAAGAAGCGGGATTTCAGATGAATATTGGTAATAGATATTTAGATAGGCATCTTAAATATAACACTTAATACCCCAAAAAGGGTAAGAGAACCAAGTATACTTAGTATACAAACCATTGAGTCAACATGAGAGATCAGTATGATACCGAGTCATGAAATGAGAGATCGGTGTTTCACCGAGTCATTTACAATTGCATATGGTTTTATGTTTTGAGATTGATTGGCTTGGAATGTGTGTTCTAAATTATGATTATTTAGAATATAGAACTTTACTCAAAAAAATTTCCCTTATTTATAACGTCTTAAAATGGGAATGTTACATCGACTCGGCTATATACCTTCTTTCACTTTTCCCCCTTCATATTATTCATTTAGTTGACCTATACTGGATGACACTTCTGAGCTTGTACACATTTCTACTAATGAGTAATTCTCTTATAAATAATGGATGCGGTAGTGATGGGGACCCATCTCTACCATCTATTTATCACCTTTCATATTTTGAGGAGCTACTTTTGATCCACCTTCTTTTGGTCCATCAAAAAAGTTAGAGGTAGTAGGCACCTTATTTCAGGACTCATCAAACATTGGTAATTCTTCTACAAAGTTATAGGACACTCTATATTTGTTTTTCACTACTACTTTGGATTCACCATCCCTTCCTTATATAGTTTAGACGTATACCTTACATTAGGAGAATAGTTTTTGAATAGTAACCACATTTTTCACTCAAAGAAGATTCTTTGCAAGATACATGAATTAGAAAACCAAAAGGAGAAATAATGTGTGTGGTGAGTCTAGACTACCCTTGGTTTTCAACTCCACATGTTCAACGAATCCAAGTTCTACACTACATACCCTCATGTGGATCAATCATCATGCGATTCTCGTAGGTATTTTTTCAAGTATGAGTGTAATCTAGTAATCACCTAGGGTGCACTCATGTATCTTGAAACCAAGATATTGGGATAACTATATAGTATGTAATATGCCCATCATTGTACTACTATGATGTGGTGTGCCTCGATTATGTAACCTAACCCTTTTTGTTTAAACCCATTTGACAATGAATGGATTGAATTTTTTTCCTTTTTAATACATAGCGTTATGAATTTTGCATTCTTTGAAATGGAGGAAGATATAATATTTGACCTATTTTAGTGTTTTAGACATGTAGTAGGGACTATACTAATTTATTTTTATCCGATTTGGGAATATTAATGATAACCTTTAGTACTTTTTAGATGATATTTACAATAGGGTCTTGTAAGAGTGGCAAGTGAGTGATAAAGTGACATTGAATTTATTATATATCATTTTGTAATGGTCTAATAAATATATTCACATTAAAAATAGATTCAAAGAATACAAAGGGGTAAGACCGTATATGTTGGCCAAAACTAGACCCTGCATACTAACCATAGTATATGATCATGGACATGAGAACTCTGGGAAAAATTAAAATTTTTGTCATGACTATCATATGTAATTTACTTGTTTGATTTGATAACATTACTTGAATTGAAAATCCAATTAGGGAGCGAGTAACCAAATGGAATTAAATTTTGTTGTGCATCCAACTAGGGAACATGTATGGTTAGAGTGGGAAGGGTGAAATTTTAATTTGGGGAACACGAGAAGATATAGAGGATCAAGAGCATGCAAATTTGGAGCAAGAGGATCTGAATCTAGATACGAGATCCATCCAAGGGGAAGAAGTATGTGTATTTTTCAGTTGAAAGGGAAAAACTGAAAACACCTGGTCCTTCCACGTGGGTGGAAAAAGCTTTTAATGAGAATCTCGTGGCAAGCTAGGAGACCATTATTCTACCTAAGGTGAGTAATAATGGTATTTCCTTAGAAATATTGTATTGTGTTGCGAGAGAGAGATAAAACCAAGATGGAATGCACCATTTTGGCTGAGATACCTAGAGGGAGGCCCAATATTGATGATTTTTTGCAAACAAGCCATTAGAAGATAATAGCTAAGAGGAGCGATGGATGTGGTGGCATACTCTAATGCTTTTTTGTGGTTATCTTGGCGATGAAATATGATGCCATGAATATTTTTCCAGGGGAACATGGTTTATGGGGAGATCTCTCATCTTGTTATAGAGCTAGAAACTTGGATTCAATCCCTTCGACTCTCAGATGAGAGAGTGCTCAGTATGGGTGTTAGTTCTCAGTTTGATCTCAACTTTCTACTCAGAATGTGCCTTCAAATTTTCTCATAGCTGGTTTGTTTGAATTGAAAACATGTATGCTCAAACAATAAAATAATTTTAAACATGAATAAAACCTCATTTTTGAGTTTCAAATCTAATGTGAATCCTCTTTTTAGTGAGGAATGTGATAACTATGGCGTCCCTAAAGAATCCCTATGAAAAAATTGATGATTGAACATGTTTAACCATGTAAATACTTCTTGTATATCGTCCCTTAGACCTTCATTGCAAATTTCATATTTTCCTCTACCACTCAAAGATACATGGTGTATTTCCATTGGTTGTGTTACTGATGGGCTTGGTTTAGAAAATTGCACAATTCACATAATAACTAAAACTTGAAAACCTAGCCCCGAATTTTGATGAATATTCCCATGAATATGCGAGTCGAGAAAATGCAAAAGAAGAAATTGACCTCACTCCCAAAAGGAATAAGTGTTAGAATAATATTGGAGTAGGGAATCGGAGTTAATAATGCATTTTTATAACAATGAGCCAATGGAGTGTAAAATACAATGAAACCTTTGAGGCCCACCGAGGACACGTGTCAATGTTTCGAGGTAAATTCAATTTGTGAATTCTCATGTCAAATTCACACATAATAAAAAAACCGAGAGAAAATGTAAATAAATCTCGTGAATTCGTCACACTTAAGATTAAGACACATGTCAGCTTCTCATCATAATTCAAGAGGTGGGGTTTTGGGTCAAAATTACAAAGTTGAACTCATTTGAAAGGTAGTTCAAACATGAAAAAAGACTCCCGATCCGCAAAGTACCGAGATCAAGCCACATGGATGATTTACATTCAAACGAATGAAGCAAGTTGGTCATCTAGGATGTAATGCATTTATGGTTACCACCATTAATGTATTTTTGCATGAATCAAAGCATATTTTAAAGAAGTTTTCAAACATTTAAAATTACTACCATTACATATGAAGATTTGGGTTCCCTAGCTACGATAATTCACAAAGGAGTAAAGAAAAATTAACTCAGAGTTCTCAATATTGAGATAAAGAATTCAGAATCAAATGAGCATGGGAGGAGAATTTCACAACACTTGCACAAAAATGGGTAAGGATTGTATTGCATTCGTGTTTTTATTGTTTGACTTATAATTTGTAAGAAATTAAAGGGTGAAATTAGGGTATAGAAAATGAAGCCACTACAGTCAAGATTTCACGTCACCTCTAGTATCACCAGTGATTTGGACAAAATCACAGACACAAATTTGGTAAATGTTAATTTGGATGATTTCTTGCAAAGGCTCAATAGTCCAAATAAAATTGAATTCATGACAACAATTGAGGCCAGCAATATTTCCCTAGCCATTGTTATCCCTCCCTCAGTACATTGTCTGCGCTAGTGAGAATTTTTGCTATGAATTATGATCTAGAAAAAGGGAGGTCTTGGATGGAAGTGGTGATGGAGTTCTGACTCTAACACCCAAATCCTTTAGGGAAGTGTTAAGGTTACCAAAAATTTTAACACCAATAACCATAAGCATTGAATCAGCTCTTAGGGATTTCAAGACCAAAAGAAGGACTATGTCAGGGTCATAAATATTGAATGGTTGTTGATGGACAAAAGGTTACCACTAGACTCCCTAAAAGATTGGTTAGGTCACAGTTTGTGGAGGAAGTAGAAGACATAATTATGTTACTAAGTAGAATGGATGGCCTAGATATGGCTAATGAATTCAAAGAGTGGATGTGCCCATACATCTAGGTCATTTTGGAAAATAAGGGAAGTATTTGTTGGGCAACACTCATAGCTAAATCAATTCACACACAACTTTTTACATTGGCCACAAAAATCAACATGGGTGTCACTGATGATCTTGAATTCTATATGATGTCATACCTAATATACAATATTGCAGGTCATAAGCATTTCCCTGGCCTCCCACCACAAGCATGTTTCAAATAATGTAAAGTTCATGAGGTTTATCCCTAGTTACACTTGAGTAATTGGAAAAGAAATGTGAGATTAGTAAATGATGCATTTTTTACACCTGTGATATGTTTATTCAAACCTAAGTGGGAGAAGTATAGAATATATGAAGAGGATAAGAATGTAATATTGGAATATGGTTGTTTCTTTATCCAACATATTTTTTCACTTATATTAGAGCCAGTGGATTTGATGGGTAGCCATGTAAACTACCTAGATATCTAGATGATAAGATGGCCTTATGTGAGCTTTCAAGGAAATTAACACCAGTACACAAACTAATTACAGGAAGGCATAAAATAAATATTAAATTCCCCATCAGGATTGGGAGATACTCATGCCCCTCCATTGCAAAGGATAGATTAATGGAGGAGGAGATGGAAAGATTTGGCATGGAAAAATTTGAATCAAGGTCCAATTATGACATCAGATGGGTTGTTAGCACTACCTTGGGAAGTTCATTTGAACATGAACCTCACTTTGAAGATTACTGGATGAACTGTAGAGATGAGGAAGAGGTTAGACTTAGAGACTTCTCAAGAATGACTCTTAGACAGATTATTGACTTCAAAATTGTTGTGGTGCCTCAGGGAATTGTAGATGATCAACAAATAGTGAGTCAATACTATATTGACCACAAGATTGAAGGACAACCAATTGCTCCTATAGAATGGAATGTGAAAGAGAGATAGTCCTTATGAAATAATTTCCAATGTAATGAGATGGACCTTGACTTGGTTGAAGGGAAAAGGTATGGATTTTTCCATACAAAACACAAAAGTATTGAATGAGTTCAGGGATTTGGGGATTTTAAAGGAAGATCTTCCCCTTTTAAGAGAAGGAGAAGATAAGATAGATCCATTGGGAGGAAAGGCTCCTTAGCTGCCCATGAAGAGACCCACCATAGGTAGCATTAATGAGTGGGCTCTACTGTTGCAAGTGAAACTGGGACTTCTATGTCTACTTTGAAGCAAAAGACAGAGGAAATGCTTTTGAAGTCCATGCAGAATGCCCCTATCACTTTTTTAGTACCAATACAAGCTAAGAGAATGAGTATGGCTAAACCAGAACCCCACAATAATATTAACAGGGGCATCTAGTTCAACCAAGAAGATGAGGGGTCTTTGTCAGATGTGGACCTAATACCTTTAGTAAATGGAGTAAAAGGAAGGGGAGTCCCTAAAATCAAATGTTTTGAGAGAACTAAAAAGAGAGCTAAAGTAATATTTCCTTTGGAGAGAGATGTGGGTGGATTAACAGAGGGAGGTAGCCACCATGTAAGGAAGCACAAAAGAAGAGATCCTGAGGTGATTGATCCTCCTGCTCTAACTGAGGAACAAAATATAATAGTTACTTCCTTAGCTCATCAAGTAACACCATCACAAGATCAAATAACACTTCAAGTGGATCCATTGGTACAACCAAAGTCTTTAGCTTCAATCTTGTTTCCGGGGGAATAGTGGTAGATTTGATTCAAGAATAGGTGACTCATGGTACACCCTTGTCTAACCAAATTGAGTAGTTTGGTGACGAAAAGGGGCTAGAAGAATTATGTGCAACACAATTTGAAGGTATGGATTTGTCTCATTCTATTCAGCCACATGAACAGATAAGAAATCCAGTTGAAGTGATGGACATAGATGTATTGGGGAGGTGCGTATACCCAAAACTTTTGATGTGTTCATCGAGAAATATATAGTAAAGGTACAAGTGTTCATCATTTAGATGAAAAAATTATGGAAGTTTCCCAGTTACTAACTATTGGGAAAAAAATCCCCAGTGTAAGAGGTCCCTATTAAAATCTCAACAATTTCAGGAATAGATGAATCAAGGATTCAAGGAATTACAAGTGGAGTACCTATGGACAAAATTGTTTCAACTACTGATTACCCTTAAAAGGAAGTGATGAGGGTCATCAATCCTCGCCATTAATAATGTCAATCCAAGTTGGTGTCCGAAGGCTGTATGCATTAAGAGAAGAAGATCTTGGAAAGTAACTCCTTTAAACACAAACCAAACTTGCATAAAATAAATCACACTTGCAGAAATTTAAAGGCACACTTGTAGAAATAAAGACACACTTGCAGAAATAAATTTTACATGAAATAAATCACACTTGCATGAATTTAAACACACTTGCAGGAATTTAAACACACTTGCATAAATTGAAATTGCTGAATTAAAAATAAACATAATTGAATGAAACACTGCAGGTTCACAAAAGACTGAATTTTCACAATACAAAGATAAAAACAATACAACATAATGAATTACAGACAAATGAATAAACATAAACATAAATACATAGATCCATCTTCCTTGAAATGAGTGGCCAGCTCATTCCTTAGAAGAGGATTTAAATCATACTTTTGAGATCTTAAAACTACAAAATATTTGAGAGGAAAGAACAAATATTTATTTCTTGGTAGAAAAGCATTACATATCTCAATGTGGAAGGTTACATTTATAATTCATGCATCCAACCAATTCCCTATTCTAGAAAATAAAATCTGATCTTATCTTTATTCCAATCCTAACAACTAAGATCTCCATCTCCACAAAATATGGAAAGAGATATAATATTGGAGTAAAATTCTCATCTAACTTATTTTAGGAAGATTTGCTCCCAAATCTTCTCCTTTCTTTTTGGTAACAAGAATAATAATGATTTTATTCCTCTACATTATTGGAAGGAGGATTTTTGTTGGACCCCTATAATATTAACCAAGTATGAAGGTACATAGGCGCGCAGGGTCCCAGTTATGAAAAGACATGAAAGGAAAAAGTGCGTGAGAGAAAGGTTTGAGGAAGCACATAACACACGCGACGTTTGAAAGGAGGCTCGGAACTTAGTCAATTTGAGCACCCTAGGTAGAACATGTGAAAAGAATGATCGTGCACGTGGATAAGGTGTCACTGGCGATAGGCTTTGGCCGGGAAAGAGCATGCCCTAGATGGAATCTTCTAGAAGAACATCATGAGATAAAGTGGAAAGCTCAGGCCTAGAGAAGCATGCTTGCATGGACCACATTCGACACTTGGCACCAGATCTGAGGGCGCTAGAAGGTGAGTTGGTAGTGTAGGAGAATTATAAATACAAGTGCCTACGGAGTAAAGAGAGATGAGGAGTTTGATATACATGGCGAGTTTGAGATATAGTATGGGTGGAGCTCTGCAGAACTACTGCGAAGACTTTGTTAGTGGATAATTGATTCAGGAGAGAATGTCTTGGGTATGGAGTTGTAATTTTTCTTTTGATAGCTTAGTTACACAAGTCTAGTGATATGCATGACTGTGGTCTACTCTATGACTCTCTGTAATGAATCAATGAATGTAATGAGGTTACCGATATAATATATACGTGAAATCAATGGTTCTAATGCATATTTTCTCTCTTATAAGTTCTCTTTCCTTTCATGCTATGAATGAATGCTTATATAATTCTTTTCTGTCATAATGCATGTTCTGGATTCTGTTAAAACACTTAGTCTGAAGTGACTGCAAGGATCTAGAGGCCATTCTGAGCCCTATGGTTCTTGTATGTCTTAAACTCTTACACTAATCATAGATGATGTTTCCCACTAAACTCACATAAAAGAGAGACTCGGTACCCGTGCGTGTGCCTCGGTGAGCACTCAACTTTCATTGGGTGATAGGCTGGTGCACATGGGATTCCTTCCTTTTGTGATGGGAGTAAAAATGACTACATCTTGGTTCATTGCTAGGACCTCTTTTTGAAGTTGTAGTGGGATATAACATACATCATGATCTGTGTAGTGAGGAATGACAGAGTAGTTAACATTGGAAAATGTTGAATCATGGTTCAAGAGCACGGAGGATGAATTTTCTCAGAGATTTAGCATTGGACCTGAGTTTAATACACGTAGATGGGTAGAAGAGAACCTCTACCATGATCTATCTGTATGAGACCTTCTTCTATTGCTTCCCAGTAGAACTATATGAATGGCTTTCAGCCTATGCGTCTAGATCAAGTTGGCGTTATGGATTGCATGTGTGGACCAAAGAAGACTACCAAAGGTTGCAAGATACATATCTAACATGGACCATGTTGTAGATCATTGGTGGAGAGGAGTAATGACTAGTTACACTCTGGAGGATGCCATTTCCACGTATTCTTGTCTGGAGGTTACTGAGTTTGAATTTCTGTGAGAACCTAGAGGAACGTTTCTACGTGTTATTCCTTTAGCTATAAAGATATTGATGGTTACCATGAGTTTAGAGGCTTTTCCAATGGCCGGATAAACCATTCTAAGCATTGGGTAAGGGCTTGGGTGGAGGAAGATGGCAGATATCATGATAGAGAAGGAGAGGGAAGAGAGACGGCTCAAGTATAGTGAAGCGTGTGAAAGGGAGATTGTTAGATGACGCGAGGCTGCTAGTGTGATGGATCTATGGAGACAGACGTTGTGGGAAGGAGTTGAGGTTCATGTGAAGGACGTGGAACCTGAGTAGTCTATGCTACCCCATCTTGGAAAGTACATGAGGGAGACCCCTTCGGCTTCTGGTGAGATTTCATCACATGAGAGAAAGGAGAGTCATTGGCGCATATCTAAACCCACCCAGTGACCGAGCCCTGGTGCTTGGTTTTCCGAACTAGGAAGAAGTGTTATTGACCTAGTTGATATTAGTGGAAGAGACAGATCCACACCTAGGAGATACAATTTTATAGTCCCTTCTTCTATGGCTGCACATATTCCAATATTTGGAGGAGTCTTTGGACAAGGAGCAAGTGTACAAGCTTTTGGTCTCGCATCAGGGAGTGGCACGGGACACAGTAGTGGTAGTGGAGTGCTATCACAGACCATTAGCGCATAGTTCAGTGGGACCATGGGGGCACTTGGCACAACTCCTATAGGCCCTATTGGACCCAGTGGTTCTAGTGGATCTAGTGGCTTGAAGGCATAGGACCCGGTGGACTGGTGGGTGGATCAGTGGTGGAGGAAACACCAGAGGGAACCAAGGCTCAGGCTCGGGAGGGTAGGGACCCAGCCACCACCTCAGGTATTCTTTGAAATGTCTCTACATTTCTAGATTACAGGGGCATTGAGGATGTTGTGGAACATGTTCACAAGTGTGAACTACTATGGCGCGCAAAAGGTATCACAACCCTAGAATAGAAGGCTAGTCATTTTGTAACCATGTTGTAAGGGCATGCACTAATATGGTATAGGAAGTATGACCCTCATCAAATGGTGGTGGACTATACTACCTTAAAGAATGCATTCTTGGTAGAGTTCCACATTCCTGAGTTCAAGTAGAAGAGCATCAGCACTTTGAAGGAGATTCAACAAGGAATGACAAAGAGTGTGCGGGAGTATGATGTGTGCTTTAAAACTCTCTTGTCTAAATTATCATATGATATTCATCCTTCTCAGCATGCACAAGTGGTTTGTTGGAGGATTGATCACCCCTTTTAGAAGGGCCTTGTCTCATAAAATTTTACAGACCCGTGCGAAGCATTGGAAGCTTCCCTGCGTGCAAAGCTATTGGTAGTATAGATACTGGCGTTAGCCCATTCTTGGAGGCTTAGATTACTACTATGGAAAAGTAGTTGGAAAAATTATCTATGAACTCAGCCCATGAGACTCACAGTGGTTTGTGGTGCAGATTGTGAAATAGAGGGACACGTTAAGGATAATTTCCCCCAGAGGATAGTACGCATGCTGTAGTGGTAGAGTGTGAAATTTTCATGGGGACCATGATGCAAGTAGATGTCCCTTGCTGCAGTGCGTAATCAGGAAGAATGTATCTTGTTATTGCAAAATTTTTACCTCTACAACCCATGATACTAAGGACTGTAGGCTCATTGATCAGATCCATGAGGCCATTGATCATGGGGTGCACCAAACCAATGTTTCCAATGGTTCAAGGATAATGATCACCGTTATGAGGAGTGCACAGAAGGAGGTGTGCATGGAAGAGGGGTTTTGAGGAGGATTCCGTGGTCGAGGTAACCATGAGGAGGAAGGAGTGAGTTCCCGCGTGGAACATGTTTCAACTATGGATCTACAGAACATTACAAATGTGAGTGCTCAGATCTATTGCGTAGTGCTCATGGTGTGGAAAGAAGCATAAGTATGAGGAGTGCCTAAAATTATTTGAGCATATGAATCAAAGCAGCACTGGAAGGACAAGGGCGCTGCAATGGTTAGTATTAAGAAGGAAGACATATAGTGGATGCCTGGGTAACACGGGATGAAGGTTTGGAGCCTGTCTTGGTAACAATAAGGGTAGAAGCCACACACATAAGAGAGGTACCAAGACAGAAAACCTTGGTTTCAAGGGAGGAGGTCATTCATGGAAAGTATCCAAACCCCGTGCATCAAAAGGAGATATATTAGGACACCATGGATGTTATTGAAGCTTACAAGGGGAGATCAGTGTCTAAAGGAGAAATCTAGGAGGGAGGAACAAGGAAGGAGAGTCGAGGCACAAAAGGATGACCTAGATGAGGTCAAGGAGGTGTGTAAAATGTTAAGGTAGGAGAATATCATTCCCTTGCTAGGATCCTGGTTGAGAGAGAAGGTACCACACACCGAGAGAAGAGTGTGAGAGATAGGTCTTACACATGAACCTTCCCCCTCATAGCCTCGACTATGACAAAGGAGATTACGTTGAATGTAGTTGTAGATGGATGGCTCCTCAGCAATATCCTCATTGACACAAGCGTGGAGGTTAATGTTCTGACTTTGGATGCATGGCATCAGATGGGAAGACCTGCATTACATCCATCTTGAATGTGTTGTATATGGAAAACAAGACTAAGGAAATGCCCATCGGTGTCTTGAAGGATGTAGCTATTACTATCTAGGGAGCCAAGTTTACTAGGGACTTCGAAGTCTTGGCACTCACCGAGGTGGACAATTTCCCAGCACTACTTGGGCACCCTTGGTGTTATAAGAACAATGTGGACCTTGGTTCAACAAAGGGTACATCAACTTTGAGAACAAGGAGGAATGGGTCATTATACCCTTAGTTGATGGGAATTGACACCATATATTGAACCATTGGGAGAGGAAGTTCTGGATAGGATTTATGTGTGCTCAATCAGAGACCCTGAGATGATACACCCTACTAACGGGGTTATCCAGTTTGAAGATGCTCAGTCAGTGAGTGATACCACTAGTCTGGCATGTGAAAATTGGGTGCATGGAACTTATGAATTAATGGGATGATAGTTGAGAGGGTTCGGTGACCAAGGTGACTAAGGCATGCATGGTTAGGTGCCTTGGAGGAAAAGAACTGCCCAAGTATTCAGGAGGAGCCTTCCTGAGATCTTTCTACATAGGAGGTGGAAGCTCAGTGGAAGGATGGAAAGGAACAGGGGAGATGTTAAGTTATGTCTTGCTTGGCACAAGCAGCTCGGTGGTGGGCCACACATCAGGAGAGCCTTTTAGAATGGCGTGAAGTAAGAATTGCTCTCTCTATGTCAGTTTTCTAGGAGCAATGTACCCACCATCATCAAGGAGTACCATGGGAAGGAGCCCACCTCTTTCCATATCCAGGAGTGTGAATCGGGTTTGGAGAGAAGGCATGGAAGCTTTTCCACCATCCCTCTAGGTGCACAAGTTGTATTCTACACTACAAGGGTTTTGCACGCGTGCACATGGTACATTCATTTGGAGACACGCCGCCAGACAAGGAATTGGCAAGAGCTCGTGGCTGACCTTATTCAAACCTTTGAATATCGGAGTACCAAGCCATCGGTTGATAAGGCCTTGTAGGGTATCAAGTGCCTTACCATGGGGGATAGTGCAGGATGGAAGATAGGCTATTGGAATTACTAGGTGAACCAAGATTGGAGGCGTACTTTGAAGAAGAAGAGGAAGTAGAAAAGTTTACTTAGAGCGCGCATGTTTGGAAAAAGAAAGGAAAGTTGGTATATGTGATTGATGGAGAGGAATTAGAAAACTTAGATGTTAGCCATTCTATGGGGATGTGAGGTAGTGGACAGTGTAGATACTCATGTGTGTGCCTACCATGAGCCTTTAAAGATGAAGAAAGTTAACATCGGTTCAGGAGAAGAACCTAAGGAAGCTATTATTGGGGATTACTGGACAAGAGAAGGAAGTATCGAAGATCATTGATCTGCTACGTGAATTTGAGGATTTATTCCCACGTGGGTACCATGAGCTCAAAGGCGTTCACCACTCCTTGGGGAGATGAAGATAAAACTAAAGGATGGATGGCACACCGGTTAGAAAAGGCCCTACTAGATGAATCCCAACTTACGCGTGAAGGTCAAGGAGGAGATAGACAAAATGATAGCTTCTGGGATCATTGAGGTAGTGGAAGAATTGGAGTGGATAAGTCGATGGTAATCAACATCAAGAAGGATGGGTGGATTAGAATTTGTGTGGATTATAGGGAATTGAATGTAGTTTGTGTCATTGATCCATTTCCGACCCCCTTCATTAAAGAAATTTTGGAAGGAGTCATTGGGCGCGAAATCTATTCCTTTACGGATGGATTTTAGGGTACCACCAAGTTGGATTGCAAAGGAAGACCAAGAGAAGAAACTTTCACCACCAAGTGGGGAAGTTTTGCATATACGGTCATGCCCTTTGGGTTGAAGAATGCACCTGCTTATCTTTTCATGCATAGTGGTGCAAGCATTCTAGGACTTCATCCATAAGTTTCTTCAGGTCTATTTGGATGATTGGACAGTATATGGTCTGGTTAAGGACCATTGTGACAAATTGAGATTAATGTTTGAAAGGTGTAGGTAGTTGAGGATATCCCTCAACATTAAGAAGTGTGTGTTTGCTACACCCTTTGGGACTTTATTGGGGCATATCATATGTAAGGAGGGCTTGCTGGTAGATCCGCTAAAGTTGTAGTTATTGTGGGTTAAGGGAACCTACTAGCTAGAGCGCAGTGTGTGGATTCCTTGGGCATATGGGCTATTACAAAAAATTCATTAAGGGATATGCCAAGATCACCGCACCTTTAGAGGAGCTGCTTAGACATAAAAGTGCCTTCCATTGGGGAGAGGTGCAAGCAGAGGGTGTTTGATACATTAAAAGATAGGCTTATTACCATGCCTATTTTATTTTCCCTCTTGGGACAAGCCCTTCCATGTCCATGTAGATGCCTCAGGGACCGCCATTGGAGCAGTGCTTGCACAACCAGGTGAAGGAATTGTTGATCATCCTCTCTTGTTTTTCAAGTAGGAAGCTAACACCAAGTAGAGTGAAATTATACCACAACCAAGCGTGAGGCATTGTCAATGATCTATGCGTGCTCTTCAAGTTTAGATAGTATCTATTGGAAACACCCTTTGTGTTTTACACCAACCACATGGCATTAAAGTATTTAGTGAACAAGCCTATTCTACAAGGATGCATATGTCGATGGGTGTTGTTGTTTCAAGAGTTTGAATTCACCATTGTAGTAAAGCCCGGGAAAAAGAAAGCAACTGTGGGCCGATCATCTGTCAAGAATTGATTCAGGGGAGGATGCAGAGTATTGAGGAAGCAATGCCAGACGTGTAACTATTTAGGTTGTGGCACGTGCCCTTGGATTTGGAAGAGATTGCAATATTTTTAAAGGAAGGTGTGGCACCGGAAGGAATGAAGACATTGGAAAAGAAGTAGTTGGCCATACACGTTGTGCCCTACATGTTAATTAGTGGAGACTTATACAAGTTGGGACGTGATGAAGTTTTTGTGAGATGTGTCTTAGAGCATGAGCACTGGCCATCATGGAGGAAGCACATGGAGGAAGTGCGGGTGGGCATTATGCAGGTGATGCCACCACATGTAAGATATTAATGGCAGGTTTGTGGTGGGAAACCTTGTACAAATATTGTAGAGACTATTGTAAAGCATGTGACCATTGTCAGTGCATTGGCAAACCTAGGAAGGAGAGATGAAATGCCTTTGTGCCCTATTCCTAGCGTGGAGCCTTTTGAAAAGTGGGCGATAGACTTTGTAGGACCTATTGCACTAGCAACACGTAGGACTAGGTCACATTATGTCATCACTTACATGGATTATCTCACAAGGTGGGAAGAGGCAGCCCCAACTAAAGACTACATGGCAAAATAGCAGCAAGGTTCTTATGGGAAAACATTATCACGAGGTATGGATGCCCTTTGAGTTTGACTAGTGATAGGGGTACACATTTCTTGAATGAGACCATGAGGATCTATTATCAGAGTTCATGGTGGCTCATCACAAGACTACCCTATCACCCACAAGAAAATGGAACCGTGGAAGCATTCAACAAGATACTAAGTCATACCTTGACCAAAATTTGTGATGTCAGAAGACAAGATTGGGATGACAAAGTATCAAGGTAGTATTATGGGCTTACAGGACAACGTATAAAAGGCTAAACAAAGCCACACCTTTTCAATTGGTGTTTGGCATGGAAGCTATTTTTTGGTTGAATTTATGTTTCCTTCTCTGTGAATAGCATGTGCAGGAGGGTTAGCCGATGAACAAGCCTTTGGAAGAAAGGATTGATGAGTTAATAAAACTAGATGAAAGATGATCACTCACCGATGGAGCCAAACAATGGAAAAGAAAAAAAAAAGGCTTGGCATGATCACCACATTAGAAACAAGAAGTTTGAGGTTGGGAAGATGGTGTTACTATATGATTCCAAGTTTTTGTGCCATCCAGGGAAGTTGAAAGTCCATTGGTTGGGTCCTTACACAATCTCGTACATCCTTGATTTGGGCGCGTGCCAGTTATAAGCATTGGATGGGATGAAGTTTCTGGACACTTCAATGGGAGTAGGCTGAAGCCCTACTATAAATAAGTCTTCTTGGTGTTTGTAAATAAGGTAGTTTTTCCAGTTAGTTTAGAAGTTTCCTTTATGCATTTTCCCTTTCTTGTGTTTCCCTTTCACGTTGTTGTTTTTTTGTTTTGCACCTTGGGCATTACCGTGGTAACCTTATTGCTATTTTTGGAGAATTTGTGAGTGTGTAGAGGACCATGCATCATTTTAAGTGTGGGGTGGAGAAATGTAAAGGAGTGTGTGATTAAAGTACCAAGGAAGTTGTGTTGAAAATCCTTGTTGAATGGCCCAGTTGAAAGAGGTATACAAAGAAAGATGGAAGAATGGTTGGTGTCAGGGTAAAACTACTTGTAGATCCCATGTACTAAGGAGGAAAAAGTGCATTTAAAGCAAACATGAGGTAGGCGAGAGAAAGAATCAGGATAGAAGAAGTGCCTTTGGTGTGGGTTATGTGTGTGTGCAAGAGTCTCTGTCAAGGTTGGATTGGTTTGCGCGCGGAAGGTTGGAGGAGTTTTTTTTGCGTAGGATGGGGCATGAGTAAAGGGCTGAAGATGGGATTTGTTTGAAAAAATCCACATTAAATGAACAAAGTATGGTGGTAGGTGAAGTAGCATTTAATGTTTAGAAAAGAGAAAAACTATAAGTAAAGGGTCGGGGCACTCTCATTTTTACTTTGTGAAATAGAGGAGTTTGAGATATAAGCGAGTTCTATAAACTAGGGTTTTTAGATTCGATCGAGTGAAGGAAGATCTGTGAGATTGAAGCATGAGCAGCTAGTTTGAGTTTGTGAACTAGAAGGAAGGGGTTACACGGGCATGGAAAGAGTTGAAGAGGCATTGTCTTGTGAAGATTTTATCCAGTTAGGGTTGAAAACTAGGGCATGGGTTCAAAAGAGTTATATCATGGATTTGAGATCGGAGGATTGGAAGAAGTAAAGACGAGTAACAAGGAGAGTAAGTAATAAAAAGACCTCGACCATGGCACCTAAGAAAGGAAAGGGCAAGGCAAGGCCAAACAACAAGAACCCAAGGTAAACACAAATGAAGAATGGTATGTAGAGATGCAATACCCGGATGGGGTGATGATGGGGAAGGAATGGGAATCCCACCTAAGAAGTGTACCTGTTAGTGACTATAATCACCACACAAACACAATAGAAAAGGAAATGGCATTGGAATTAGTGCGCCCCACTAAGAAAAAACACCGAGAGGGTTTTCCAATATACAATGATGATGTTAAGATCAAAATGGAGAAGGCAGGGCTTTTGTAACTCTATGAGTTGCCTTATTTTGGAAAGCTAGAGTGCTTGTACCAATGGTTGATGTCACGGGTACATGAAGATTATTTCCACTTTATAGGGTGCAAGATGTGCATTACTCCCAGCTTATTTCACAATTTAGGCCTCATATGTGAGGGAGATAGCTTGGAAGATGACCTTGGTGACAAGGAGGCTATTCAAGAGACCATCACCGAGTATGCCTGCAAGAAGGGGTCATGATATTATGACATTTTAGACATCAAGGACCCCATGATGAGAATGGCCATGCATCTGGTGACTAAGATGAATGGCCAGGAGAGGTGGACCCAGGTCAATAAGCCTTGGCTGCATGTTTGTAGAAAAATTATAGAAGGCACTATATACAACCTATCCACATACATCGCGGAGGAAATTTTCAGTTGCGTGAAGGAAGGGGACAGGATCCTCTTCGGAAACATCTTACTCACCATTTTATTCATGGAGATTGGGGTGCCTGACGACACACTAGAAAATTTGTATGGGAGTACCCCACCGAGGATCCTTCACCCGTGAAGAGGTTGAGAAGTATGCTGCGATACAATGACAACACCCCACAAGTGCGGCTAGAGAAATGGTACACGTGCTTGAGGAACACATTTGGGGTAGAGTGGAGAATCCTGAACAACTCCCTAGTAGCCACCGAGGGGGAAGCCGAGTTCATGGTTTATCAACACTACTACTGGGTAGGTTCAAGCTGATAGACGAGTCATGGAGCCCTTGGTGCAAGCTCCCTTCATGTTCACTACTCAATACTTCCAAGTGGGAGTGAACAAATTTAAGGAGTCAAAGAAGCTAAGGTTGGAGCTGGGTAGTCTAGACCGGGAACATAGGGAGATGAGAAAGAAGCTGAATTACCCTAAGTGGTAAGTAAGCACATACGTGGAAAAGTATGTGTCACATGAGATCCAGATGACTAGGCCGATAACACTACCCATCAGCTGGAGGTGCCATGGCATGCGTGTACCTCCGTATAAGGCCGAAGTTTGAGAAGGGCATGTATCTAGAGAATGAAGTCTCCATACCCGAGGATCCCATGGAGAGAAAGAAGCCCATGCCCAAGAAGAGGGGAAGAGAGGAAAAAGCACCAAGTGTGTTGACTACTCAGATAGTGAGCATGCCATCCACGAGTGCTAAGCCAAGCACTTACATATGGAGAAAGAAGTCTCGGTGAAGGAAAAGATGCCAGAGGTAGAGGCGCCTAGGCAACCCATCACCAAGGAAGGGTCACCTGAGGAAGAAGATAAGGCCGAATCCCCTGATCAGGAGCCACCTCTCAGGAAAAAGTAGAGGGTGGATAAGGAAGCTGACTTGGAGGTGACCAAAGCTTGGAAAAATACTTGGGAGAAAGAGATGATGAGAGTGAGGAAGATGATGGAAAGGAAGAAGAGGTAGAGAAAGACTAGGAGCCACATGTGTTTAGCATCTATGACTTAGAAGAGGAGAGTGGAGATGAGAAGTAGGAGTTTGATTTCGTATTCACATGTGGTGCAAGGGCGCACAGGATGAGGAGGACATCGAAGACATGAAGGAGGATGAGGAGGTTCTAGGGAAAATTAGGGCCATAAGTTTTACAAAGGAGTAGATCACTAAGGTGGTGGAAAGAGAAGCACAGAGAATGCTTGAGGTCCTAGTAGACCAAGAGTTGGAGTGCAGCATGGACATAGTGTTGAAGGAAGGGAAGGAGGAGAACATAAAAAAAGAGCATGACAGCCTAGGAGGCCCCTGCTAATAGTAAGCTTCCCCAAAGGCACTGCACTCGGGCAGAAGAACTCTTGATGTAGAATAGAGACAAGTAATGGGCTATGTTGATGACACAAAGAAGGTGTTATGCACATGATTCCAAAGCACTTGTACCCACGGAAAGGCTCCTAGCCATGGGGTCTTTTGAAAAGGATGGGCATACCCAGAACCAAGAAGATGCTCTCTTGGGCATTTGAGTCCCACATTGATGAGCCAGACTTTGAAGTCTACAAGGAGCTCATCACATTGCCTAATCTAAGGGGTCAATCCCTTAGTGAATGCTTAGGAGCTCTCGGATGAGCAAGTTTGTAATGCACTTAACAAGGTCACGGTCGAGACCGAGGCTAGATTATTCATGTGCAAATGATAGGATAGAGTGTTGGAGGAAAGTTAGGGAAGAAGGAAGAAGAATTAGTGAGAAAAGGCTGAGAGCTTGAAACAGGAAGAATTGATCAGTGCATAGTTAAGGTGTGAGTTGAAGGAAGAGAAGATAAAGGTGTAGGAAGTGTACAAGAAAATGGAGTCTATCAAAGGTGCCATCCTTTTGAAGCACCAGACTTAGCGCCACCCCACATAGAAGTACTCATCCCTCCTGGAGTGTATAGAAGATCTAACGTGCATCCTCACTATGGAGAGATGACCTTTGGCCCTAGAATCTGTAGAAGAAGTGGCCACGTGCTTGAAAGAGGAGGACAGATTGAAGGTGGTAGCACTTGCCGAGTATAGCCAAGTACTCATGGAGGTTAAGGTCATTACCCAATCTCTGCGGAGGCTATGTATGATACATGTGCAGAAAGGGATAAGGTGGTGAGCTCCTTGGTCACCACACTTGAAGCAGAGTTAAAAGAGTTCCAAGAAAAGAACAAGGGGAATAGAGTAGAGAGGGACAAGGTTCTGGCCAAAGTAGAGAAGAAATCTAGAGGCAATTGAGGCTTTAAGGAGCTCAATTAAGGCCCGACTAAAGGAACTATAACCCCAGATTACTAGGAGGATGGATAAACTTGAAGATCTAGGCAAAGAGATGGAATAGATCATGGACACTTTGGGCACCCAGGGAATTGGCCTGAGTTTTGATGAAGTGAGCACCCTGGTGGGTGACCTGCTAGAAGGCATAGGGTGAGGTCAAAGAGTGGAATAAGCTAGAGGCTGATTTGTGAAAATATTTCCCTAGCTTGCTGAGTTGATGCCCCCATTCTTCATTCTTTCCCCAATTCTTTCATTCCTTATTCTTTGTAAAGTGTAAGACTATTCATTGATTCCCTTGACAACATGCATCTTGGTTAAGTAAAGTGTTTCGAGGATGGAGAATAGGCATAGTGTGGGGTGATGTTGGACCCTTGTAATATTAACCAAGTATGAAGGCACATAGGGTGTGTAGGGTCCCAGTTATGAAAAGGTGCACAAGGAAAAAGCGTGCAAGAGAAAGGTTTAAGGAAGCACATAGCACATGCGCGACATGCGTGAAAGGAGGCTCGGGACTTAGTCAATTTGAGTGCCCTGGGTAGAACACGTGAAAAGCATGATCGGTTGTGCATGGATAAGGTGTCAGCTTGGTGATAGGCTGGCCCAAGAAAGAGCATGCCTTGGATGGAATCTTCTAGAAGAACATCATGAGATAAAGTGGAAAGCTCAGGCCTGGAGAAGCATGCTCACATGGACCACATTCGACACTTGGCACCAGATCTGAGGGCACTGGAAGGTGAGTTGGTAGTGTAGGAGAATTATAAATACAAGCACCTACATGGAGTAAAAAAAAGAGAGAGAGGAGTTTGATATACATGGCGAGTTTGAGATATAGTATGGGTGGAGCTCTGCAGAACTGCTGTGAAGACTCTATTAGTGGATAATTGATTTAGGAGAGAATGTCTTGGGCATGGAGTTGTAATTTTTCTTTTGATAGCTTAGTTACACAAGTCCAGTGATATGCATGACTGTGGTCTGCTCTCTGTGACACTCTGTAATGAATCAATGAATGTAATGAGGTTACCGATATAATATATACGTGAAATCAATGGTTCTAATGCATATTTTCTCTCTTATAAGTTCTCTTTCCTTTCATGCTATGAATGAATGCTTGTATAATTCTTTTTGTCATAATGCATGTTCTAGATTCTGTTAAAACACTCGGTCTAAAGTGACTGCAAGGATCTAGAGGCCGTTCTGAGCCCTATGGTTCTTGTATGTTTCAACCTCCCTCATGAAAACTCTTACACTAATCATAGATGATGTTTCCCATTAAACTCACATAAAAGAGAGACTCGGTACCCGCATGTGCCTCGGGTGAGTGCTCAGCTTTCACTGGGTGATAGGATGGCATGCATGGGATTCCTTCCTTTTGTGATGGGAGTAAAAATGAACTAAAAGTTAGATCTCTCTTCATTGGTAAAAACTATAGCAAATATGAATAAGGTTTTTGTTAAAAAAAATCTATGAACAAAAACCTCTCTTAGATTTTCCATTTGACTTTTTGTTTTTGTTAATGGAACTTTTAGTGCTCGATACACTTTTCCTTGGACCGCATCTCACAAAAATTTAGATCTCTTTTTATTGGTAATACCTGTATCAAATCTGAATGAGGTTTTTGTTAATCACATTTCTATGAAAAAAACATCTCTCATATTTTCCATTTGAATTTTTTGTTTCTGTTTATGGAACTTTTAGTGCTCGTTTGATACACTTTTCCTCGAACTATAGCTCACTAAAAGTTAGATCTCTCTTTATTGGTAATACCTGTAGCAAATCTGAATGATATTTTTTTAATCACATTACTATGAACAAAAACCTCTCTCATATTTTCCATTGGATTCTCTGATCTTCATAGTTCTTCAAAAACTGTCAAAATCTTCTTAGTTCCAAAACTAAGCTTCCGAGTTCCGGAACTAACTCTGCGAGTTCGGAGTGAACTTAAAAAACGGCTATAACTTTTGCATACCATCCGGGATTGAGATGATTATTTTTGAACTTACATAATTTTTCGAGAGGAATATGAATATGAAATCATATTTGAGTTTAGATATACCATCCATGATCAATTACACTTTTCTCAATACTAGCATTATCTTTCCTTTATGGCCTATATACATAAGACTTTGCATCTTTTCCCAAATAATCAATAGGATTAGTCAAAAAAATAGATAAAAAAATATTTCTAAATAATGAAAAAAATATATATCCTATATTCTATCTTAAGCAAACTATAAGTTCCTAGATTACATTTAAATCCACTTTCAAAGGTAACTTGGAAGGACAAAATAATGGTAATTTATGGCCAATTTATGGCCTCATCAAGAAGTAGTAATTATTAAGGTAAATGAGCCACCTCATTTTGTAGAAACTACTAAGGAAGTGGTGGTGGAGACCGCAAAATTTGCCACGAAATAGTGGAGATCAGTGATAAGAAAAAGTGCATAATAATGATAAAGATAAAAAACCAGTTACTGGATTTCAGCCCACAAAACAACATGAAGAAGAAATGGTGGAGAAAAGGTTTGTTAGTATACCAACTCAAGAAAGTGTCTTTATTGAACATCAGCCTCTAAAGGAGGCAAAAATGCAAAAAGGAAGAATTGTCCAAGGTGGAAATTCCAACCAAAGAAACCCCAAAAGAGACTACAAAAGTGATTGCTACTCCAGATGAGGATAAAGACAAGGGAAAGGCACCAACTGATAGTATGACCCAAGAAACAAATAGCCAATCCCAAACTCAGGGTCAAGAAAGGAGCATCTAAAAATAATAACAGTGTAGGATGAATCTAAAGATCCAACATTGGGGGTGGACAAGGTACAACAAGAAATACCATTAGTACAAGATCCCCAAGAAACATCTAAACAATTGGTAGTTTTTTCGAGGTATCCCAACTTATATTACAAAAGACAAAAGTGGGAAATACTCTCACAATTGGCTGGTTGGGAGGATTGATTTCAAAGGTAGAAGAGGAATTTGTCCCGGAAAAGGTCATAGAAATCACAGCTATAGCTTTCCCAAAGCCCAAAAAGGCCACAAAAAGGAAAGAATCCTCACTAAGACCCATGTAGACCAATCTGGATTTAGAACCTTGGAGATTGTAACCCCCACCAAGGCAAGTCAAGGGATGACATTACAACAAGTGATTATGATATCAAGCACATCCCATTGGGGAAACCTTCTAGGGAAATAATAAAACAAGAGGTTATAGTGGCGGTCGAAGGTTTTCTACAAAAGGTTGATGAAGATAAAATATCAAAAAATCAATTGAAAGAACATATAAAAACACTATCTTCATGCTTGCAAAGTTGGTAGGGCCTTCAGAGGAAGGTCATGAGTTGGCCAACACTATTACTCCTGAAATTTTAGACAAAGTAGAAAGGGAAAGTGAAAAAGCTGAAGTAGTGGATAAATGGGTGGAGGATCTATCTTAGAAAGGGAGAAAAATCATTGAGAAAGCAACAAAAAGGTATGCAGAGCTGACCAATATGCTCAATGATGTGAATGATTTAAAAGAACAATGTGAAAATGAATTATACTATTGGGAGGGGATCCTCCCCAAGCTTGACACCATAAATCAGCTTGATGAAGAAACACTTGAAAAGGAAGGAATAGTGTTACCTAAAGAAAAAGGGATGTAATATGTAATGGAGGATTTAGCTAAAATAAGGGTGGAAGTTATAAACCAGAGTTAAAGAAAAAGTGGAGATAGAGAGAGACTGGATAGGGAAAGATATTGACATTATAGATGGTAGACTAGAAGAAGTGGTATTTGATAAAGGAAAGTCCACTTATGGAGACTAGGAGGTTGATGTCCTAAGCCAATCTTTCAACCAATACATCAAGGAGGAACACTATTCTTATGAGGTTATCAAAAGGCTCATCACTATGGAGAACAAGATTGTTGAACTAGCTAAGAAGCTGAAAGAATATAAACGTAGGATGGACCAATGTGTGGGGGTGATGAAAAGGCATAATTTGATATTCAAACACCATGCAGGACTTAATGAAGAAGAGGTGATCCAATTGTTCCAAAGATTTGATGTTTACAGGGACAAGAAGCCAAAACAGGAAGAAGATGATGAAGAGAAAGATGATGATCATGTTGGATTGTGAGCAAGCTTAGGCTTTTTTTTTCTAAAGACTTTCTTTTTCAATTATTACTTTCACTCGTAACAGTTACATATTGTTTTAAATTTTGGTTTCCTATCATGTATGTATTTTTAAAAAATGCAAGTAGAATTTCATTTCATTTTAATAGGATCTTATGTCTATTTTAACATGAAATTCATTGTAACATTTTATATCTTTTGCATTTTGAAAAAAGGAAAGTAGAATGGGGTTCTATTAGGGGCCCTAACCCAGGAAAACGTTCACATACATTCTTGATATTACATCCAATAGAAACTAAGAGAAAGTACCTAATCTTCTACTAATATAAAATCCTCTCTACAAAGAGGATTTTTTTCAAAAGCCTATTCTTTCTAGGAATACATTCTTCCGTCCCAATTACCATTTACACAAACACAATGTCCCCTAATAAATTACGAGACATGCCCAAAGACATAAGATCATCAATACTTACTACAGGACCATCTAGAAAACCTATAAATTCTGATCTCCTCTCATAAGAGGAAACCCACTTAGTAAGGTCTAGACCACCTTTAGGAAAAGCCTTCTCCCTTATGCTTTGAAGGTGGAAGATGGATTGGAATTATATGTAAATGATGGAAATGCAACTACAAATGTTCCTGTCATAGATGGAGTAGGAATTTTGGAACTAGACTCACCCTTACATTTCTCCATGAAGATTGGTGATGTCCCAAAAGGCTACAAAGACATAGTCCCTATTGATTTATTTTCTAGAATTGAAACATGTTGCTCCAATTCATTCATCTTATGAAAGAGAGTAGGCACAATATTGATTGAAATCCCTTCATGACGTACATAATATTCTAAGGGTATATCCTTCACAATGAATCCCTCATTACATATGAAAGGGCACGTGTTGTCAAATTCACCTTTTATAATGGGCATGCTCTTGAACCAAAATGGTTTCAACACTGTAGGAGTTCTACGGTGCCCCTAACCTAAAGAGGTGAAAACTGAATACTGGTCCTAATCAATCTCTATATCAATGCAAATCAAATAGCTTGAGTTTTCAATGGCTCACTTTGTAAACTTTAGGATCTACAATTCCTAATAGCATTCTCACGAATGCTTCATCTGGGCCTGATAAATCAAAAATCGAGTGCAAGTCTTTAGAGGATATTTTTTTCAAATTAGATGATAATGATGTTACTACCATATTGCACTCAAAATCTCACCAAGCATCTTGCATTCAGGATAAAATATGTGAGTTTGTAATGGAAATGATGTGAATTTATAGGAAATACGAGGCTGACAAGTTGAACTAAGAAAAATCATGGTGAGGTGACTCCTGAGATTGTTTGTGATACCCGCACGAAGGAAATAAACTTGAAAGAGACTAACATCATTCAAAAAAGGGAGTGATTGGCCTGATGTGACTTGATCCATGTGGAAACACTCAGCTCAGAAAGATATGTTAATGAGTGTGTGTGTCTCAAGGTAGATTCTCAAAAGGTGGGAATGATTAAACATCAAATAAAACCATCTGGGGGCACTAAAAATTGTTAGAAAGTTCCTTAATTTACCTTAAAAAAATATTTTAAAAATGATGCTAAAAGGGTGACATGGCATCCTATTCATTCTAGGAGAATGAAAAATACAAATCATTTGTAATCCCTCCACATGGCACCACAAAAAAGTATTTTCAAAGGGAATAATAAGTAGATCAGATTGTGTGCCAAAAGGAAGAATATTCTCTTGAAGATTCATGTTTGGGGAGGGGAATCAAAGGAGGGATGGAGAGAAAGTGGTATACATATGAGAGGAATGTTCTCATATGAAAAGAGGGGGTTAAATTTTTCTAAATTCTTAGAGAAAACATAGCAAAACCGATTGTACTTTTCCTGAGAAACTACAATCAAACTGAGAGACCATTGAGTTATTTTACTTTGTCCAAACCTTCTCATGCCAAGATGATTGCGAGTGTACAGTCATTAGAAAGCTTTGATACCATAGGTTTTATGGTCCCTTTCTAGGAAATTTGAATTTCTTGAAATTAATTATATGTTGTCTCCTAAGTGATGTTGTATTTGTTCTTAAGGTAGAATACTTGAAAGGAATGATGAGAATATTATTCCAAGATGTGATCTCAAATGATAATAGCACACCACATTATATTTTCAAAACATAAGAGCTAAAATACCATCTATGAAAATCCATCATAATCCATAATTCTCAATACATTACAATACAATGACTTGAATTATTCAATAAGAAAGATGTACATATAAGAGGAGGGAAGTGCAACTAATACCTAAATCAGTGGTGAAGAACTCCCACTAACTGATACTAGTAGTTAAGTTAACTCCAAAATACTAGTAAGCTAACTCCACACAACTAGTACACCTAAGCAAGCTAACCCAACAAGTGTAGAGCTAACACAAGTGTAAGAATTATCCTAATAAATAAATAAAAGGATAAATAATAACCTACACTAACACCCTCTTGTAATTATAGCTTAGGTGGGAGAAAAATAAGGCGGGTCATGACAATAAGTCCCGATGAGGTACCCATATACAATAACTAGGAAAATCAAACACCGTAAGGTAAACGAAACCAATAATAACAAATTAGAGAGATAAAAATCCGCCGCAAGATATCCTAAGAATCTTGGCTCCAAAAACTCATAAAATGTTTAAGACATTTGGTGCACACTATGGTCTGAATCCACTGCTCGATCATAGAACTCAAAAACAACTAACACTAGGCTTCACCAAAATAGATCCATGCAAGGAAACTGTCAATGGAGTGATGTTGAAAGTACAAAAAAACACCAAACATAATTTGATCAATTTCTACAAATAGGTGTGCCATGATCCAAGAACAACCAGGGAAACAAGGCAATGACACAAGATCCAAATAAATAAGAGTGTCATGATCCAATAAAAGCAAAGGTAACAAGGCAAGGACACAAAATCCAAAGAAGCAAGATCAAATGCTATAAATAGGTGCATCATGATCCAAGAACAATAACCAATGAAACAATGCAAGGACACGAGATAAAAATAAATAGGAGTGCCATGATCCAAGAAAATCCATCGTAACAAGGAAAGGACACGAAACCCAAAAAAGTAATATCAACACATAACAAGGTAAGAACACGAAACCCAAAGAATCAGTATCAACACCACACCCTCCCATACTGTTGAATGGGTAGAGTGACACCACAGATCTGTATGAGTTTCCAAAATCAACTACTCAAACATTGACAAACTAACACTGGGCTTCACCAAAATAGCTCCCCACAAGTGATACTATTAACATGCCAAAAAAAGTGTCAAAAATACCGATCCAAAATATCTCAACAAACAAGAGATATATAAATGTATAAACCCATAGATACAATAATGCAATACCCAAAATTTTAGGATGGAGCTCAACCAAAATTACGTCCACAAGTGATTACAACACCCTTCTAAATTTGGCACTTTATAATTGATTGCATGTAAATATTACAATGAGTAAAAGTGCCTTTTGCATTTGAAATATGTGCATAAAAATTTCACCAATGCGTATATCTCGAAAAAATACACTATTTCAAAAAAAGATCACCTTAATCGAGCTACGGATCAAAAGTTTGAGCTCTAAAAGGTTTTCCTATTAAGATAATATTTTAATGTTGAAGTTTTTTAAAAGGTACACATGACACCCAAATTTTCAAAGGGTAAAAGAGTGCATCAACATGATATAGGCTTCGCAACTAGAGGATAAAAGTCTCAGTAACCAAAACCTAAATGTCCAAAGGGTAAAAGAATCTCACGGAAGGTAGACATTTATATCCAATGGATAAAAGAATGCACCCAGATGGTACAAATCTATACCATGGATAAAAGATCGCATCCAAAATAGAAATACCCAAAGGGTAAAATAATTCATCCGGAAGGTACATGCTTATATCCAATGGCTAAAATATTACACCGAGAGGGTATAGATCTACGTCCAGTGGATAAAGATTTCATCCAAAACATGAATTTCCAAAGGGTAAAAGAATGCATCCGGAAGGTACACACTTATATCCAATGGATAAAATAATGCACTGAGAGGGTACAGATCTGCGTCTAGTGGATAAAAGATTGCATCCAAAATAGAAATATCTAGAGGGTAAAAGAATGCATCCGGAAGGTACACGCTTATATCTAATGGATAAAAGAATGCACTAAGAGGGTACAATCTCACGTCTAGTGGATAAAAGACTACATCCAAAACAAAAATATCCAGAGGGTAAAAGAATGCATCCAGAAGGTACATGCTTATATCCAATGGATAAAAGAATGCACCGAGAGGGTACAAATCTACATCTAGTGGATAAAAGACTGCATCCAAAACAAAAATATCTAGAGGGTAAAAGAATGCATTTGTAAGGTACATGCTTATATCCAATGGATAAAATAATGCACCGAGAGGGTATAGATCTATGTCTAGTGGATAAAAGATTGCATCTAAAACAAAAATATCCAGAGGGTAAAATAATGCATCTTGAAGGTACACGCTTATATCTAATGGATAAAATAATGCACCTAGAGGGTACATATTTGTGTCTAAATTTGACTGTCTCAAAACATGGTTGACTTTATAGTCGATTTGGGGTTTTGAACCTTCAAATTCAATTATGTACTCTATTTTGCATAAAATGCATGCTGCAAAAAGTGCTAAAAATTCTGAATACATGAAAATAATAAACCATTTCTTGCAAAGAAAAACTTACAGATGGATGTCTACATCATCTATAGCTCTAATAACATGACAGAACAATAAGAAGATTGTTCCAAGCCGTAATCTCGAGATGATAATAGCGCACCACATTATATTTTTAAAATAGAAGAGCTAAAATACCATATATGGAAATCCATCATAATCCATAATGCTCAATACATTACAATACAATGAATTGAATTACTCAATAAGAAAGATGTACATATAGGAGGAGGGAAGTGAAACTACTACCTAAATTAGTGGTGAAGAACTCCCACTAACTGATAATGGTAGTTAAGTTAACTCCGTAAGACTAGTAATCTAACACCACAAAACCGAGAAGCTAACTCAACACAACTAGTAAGCTAACTCCATACAATTAGTACACCAAAGTAAGTTAACCCAACAAGTGTAGAGCTAAGCACAAGTGTAAGAATTATCTTGATAAACAAATAAAAGGATAAATAATAACCTACACTAAAAATTCTTTGAATCAACCTTTTTTCCCTAAGCTACAATCTTATGTTAATGGTCCTTTTGAATTACACTAAATATTTTATTTTTGACAACCGCAATTGTACTATAGATAAATATTTCTTTCTGTGGTGTGATAAAAATTTTAAATTCATATTGCCTCTATTTGGTTGAGAATATTTTAGTAAGCTTTTGAGTGTATCTTGAGCGTATTTAAAAAGGATCTCGTTAATGTTTTATTGAGAGTTCAAGCATGAGATTTTGTGTTTAAATCCTCAAAGGTTGTGTGAAATCTTGCACTCTGGGATTCTATGAGTGTATACCTTCTAGTTAAGTGGTTCCCTAAGGTATTTTTGAAACATTTGTAAGGTCTTCTTGAAATATTTGTATAATTAACTTTATCCTACTTTAATCTCCCATTTATACACAAATAATTACAATCTACAACCATTAAATCCTTATGAATTATCCATGTTTGCCCTACTTATACCCAATTTTCTAAGGGATTTTACCATTTCTACCCTCCATTTCATAAATATGCAGAAGCAAGCTAATATTTACATTGTCTAGAGTGACTTGAGTCCTATTTTGGAAAGATACTTACATTATTTAGTGTGACAACTCGTGAGAGTTAAATGATGCTTGCATTGAACGTGTCTATTCAAGACTATCCTCCATATTTCTAAGAGAAATCTTAGAGACTACAATTTCATCCACCTTTCTCATAATTACAGGTCAAAAAATGGGTCCTCTCACCCTGGTTAAAGTAGTAGGGAAGGTTATCCCCTTTGTGAATGCAACACAATCTCTCCCAAGTCAAGTCTCAAAGAGTTTTTCAAAAATGTCCCTAGCTACAAACAACTAAATATTCAATCGACTCCCTCTAAGCATCCACTTAAGTTTGTAAATGTTGTTTAGCTCTCAAAGTGGTGCATATTTTAGTACCAAAAATGGGTGTAATTACTGGCCTTCCATTGGAATAATGGGATTCGAAATCATTAAAGAATTACCAAGGTAGTCGTTGATCTCATTTGGAGTCGACCCACTATCAAATCTAAATTGAGATTGTTACATGTTCGCTTTTGTGTCAATGTTCAAACAGAGATAAAGAGCTACCCAAAAGTATCAATCTACCCTCTAATTGGGGTGGTATCAACGAGAAGATAGACTATGATCATATCTCGTTATTGTGATTTTTATGTTGTAAAGCATGCCACAATCCAAAAACATTCTCTATACATAAAGAGAAGAAATTGACCAAGGTATATCAATCCAAGGAAGGACACATCAAGAAATTTATGGAGAAATGTAATCTACTAGAAGTGGGTGAAACTTTCGATGTTAAATCTCTAGATTTTCATAAATAAATTCAACAACAATAAATCAAATCAACACATGAAATGAAAACTACAGAAGATAGAGACAAGATGTAAATAGAATGGAGCAATTTCTATTGAATATGAGAGGGCATTTTATACAATTTCTTTCTCCTAAAATCATGGAGTCAAGTCTTATCATTTTATCCCCATATCTCTCCTTTATTCCCTAGTCTTACTCTCAATCCCAAGATATTCTCACACATTCCTATCTCTATGAGTTGTGCATGACAACTAATTGTGCACACTCATATATTATTTTATAAATATTAAAAACTATTACTACCAAATAACCCAAACCACTCCTAAGTGTTCACACTATGAACAATATTTCGGTAATAGTCACCCCCTTAGTGTGAACATGGGGAAAGCTATCTCCTGTACCTGCTCATGATCTACAAAGAAATGAAGGTTTTCAATGAGTACCAACAACTCAAACAATATGAGGTTTTCAAAGAGAACCTCCAACTCAGAAAATGGTTTTCTAGTGGAACCAACCACTACATAGCAACGTACATTATTTTTCTCACATCATTGTTTCTAACTTAGAGGGATTACAAAACAAAAATTATGCTCATGCAGGAGCTTTAAACAAGAATGTTACTTCTATTCATTATTACAACATAAAGTAAACACACCACACAACAAAAATAAAAGGTCACCAATACCATGAAGTAATCTCTTTTTTGGTGACTAACAAGAGATGCCAATTTGCCTCCATCCTCCTATGCCTCCAGCCTCCATTGTGATGCTACTTAGTTAGAAAATTTAGCTTTTAGGTTCACTACACAATCATTTTGGGTGTCAAATTCAAACAATAATGCACCCTTGACTATGGATGTCGTGTGTAAGTGAAAATGCGTCCAATTAAAAAATTACATAAATGTATTATGCACCACTTTTTTTTTCAGATCCCTATTTTTATTTCCACTTTTCTCTTAAAATAGAAATTGGGTTTTTGTAAAATTTTAACAGAATTTTTCAGATATTAACTTAACAAACTCAATGGATTTCATAACATTTTGAATCTAGGTTTTTAGATACATCCAATCTATCAAACGTTTGTTTTAGAAACAATAAAAACATTCACTCAACTTACACGAGTAATTTTATGCATAGATACAAGATGGATATGAAGTTGATGCAAACTACAATATTATGCGTCTTGTTCTTATCTTTCTAGAAAAACAAATGAGACATAAATCATATGTCATATGAGTAAAATTTTTCTTTTTTACTGTGATGTTTCTATTGGAAATTTTTTTACGGGATTCCTTCAATCTTATTCTTCTTCTTATACACTTGCAGAAGGAACCTTCTCTGATACCAGATGATGTTAAATCTCTAGATTTTCATAAATAAATTCAACAAAAATAAATCAAATCAACACATGAAATGAAAACTACAGAAGATAGAGACAAGATGTAAATAGAATGGAGCAATTTCTATTGAATATGAGAGGGCATTTTATACAATTTCTTTCTCCTAAAATCATGGAGTCAAGTCTTATCATTTTATCCCCATATCTCTCCTTTATTCCCTAGTCTTACTCTCAATCCCAAGATATTCTCACACATTCCTATCTCTATGAGTTGTGCATGACAACTAATTGTGCACACTCATATATTATTTTATAAATATTAAAAACTATTACTACCAAATAACCCAAACCACTCCTAAGTGTTCACACTATGAACAATATTTCAGTAACAATCACCCCCTTAGTGTGAACATGGGGAAAGTCTGTCTCTGTACATGCTCATGATCTACAAAGAAATGAAGGTTTTCAATGAGTACCAACAACTCAAACAATATGAGGTTTTCAAAGAGAACCTCCAACTCAGAAAATGGTTTTCTAGTGGAACCAACCACTACATAACAACGTACATTATTTTTCTCACATCATTGTTTGTAACTTAGAGGGATTACAAAACAAAAATTATGCTCATCTGGGAGCTTTAAACAAGAATTTTACTTCTATTCATTATTAAAACATAAAGTAAACACACCACACAACAAAACTAAAAGGTCACCAATACCATGAAGCAATCTCTTTGTTGGTGACTAACAAGAGATGCCAATTTTCCTCCATCCTCCTATGCCTCCACCTCCATTGTGATGCTAATTAGTTAGAAAATTTAGCTTTTAGGTTCACTACACAATCATTTTGGGTGTCGAATTCAAACAATAATGCACCCCTGACTATGGACGTCGCGTGTAAGTGAAAATGCATCCAATTAAAAAATTACATAAATGTATTATGCACCACTTTTTTGAGATCCCTGTTTTTATTTCCACTTTTCTCTTAAAATAGAAATTGGGTTTTTGTAAAATTTTAACAGAAGTTTTCTAGATATTAACTTAACAAACTCAATGGATTTCGTAACATTTTGAATCTAGGTTTTTTAGATACATCCAATCTATCAAACGTTTGTTTTAGAAACAATAAAAAACATTCACTCAACTTACACAGAATTTTACGCATAGATACAAGATGGCTATGAAGTTGATGCAAACTACAATATTATGCGTCTTGTTCTTATCTTTCTAGAAAAACAAATGAGACATAAATCATATGTCATATGAGTAAAAATTTTTTCTTTTCTTGTGATGTTTCTATTGGAAATCTTTTTACGGGATTCCTTCAATCTTATTCTTCTTCTTCTACACTTGTAAGGAACCTTCTACGATACTGAGATGATGTTAAATCTCTAGATTTTCATAAATAAATTCAACAACAATAAATCAAATCAACACATGAAATGAAAACTACAGAAGATAGAGACAAGATGTAAATAGAATGGAGCAATTTCTATTGAATATGAGAGGACATTTTATACAATTGCTTGCTCTTAAAATCATGGAGTCAAGTCTTATCATTTTATCCCCATATCTCTCCTTTATTCCCTATTCTTAATCTCAATCCCAAGATATTCTCACACATTCCTATCTCTATGAGTTGTGCATGCCACTAATTGTGCACAATCATATATTATTTTATAAATATTAAAAACTATTACTACCAAATAACCCAAACCACTCCTAATTGTTCACACTATGAACAATTTTTTGGTAACAACTTTTAAGCCTAACTCGCCTTTGGGTAGGGTCAACCAAGATTTTGTGGTGGATTCCATGGGCCCATTTCTTAAAGAGGTTCAGCAAACCAAGAAGAAAGGTGAAGCTATGCAAGAGGAGGTGGTCACCTCCTTCATAGAAGATAGGGGAAGATCAAGAAAAGGGAGATGAATATGTGGATACTTGAAGTAAATTATCTAGTTAAATATCTTGTTGTTGACAACACTTATGGTATTCTACGGGGTTTTTTTCCCAAATTAAGAATCCATCCCAGTTATGGTTAGCAACATGTTCGAAGCTATTGGATTGGAAGAAATTGATTGAGTGTAAGCAAGTATTATTCTGTCTATACTCCCCAATCTCAACCTAAGAAGATTCTAAATAATTCCAATCCTAAAGTGGACCTTGGGGGTACCAAATCAAGTGTGGGATGACCCCCTTAAGTGAGACAAGACAAAGATCTTCAAAGAAGGATGTGACTGAAGGAAGTTAGAGAACCTTGACTTCAAGTAAGAGTAGATTCAAAAAAATTAAATGATTATTCTCTCATGGAATATTAGAGGGTTAAATAACCCTAGTAAACATAGGATTCTTAGTGATATTAGGAAAAATAACCAAGTTGATATCCTCATGATCCAAGAAACCAAAATGAGGGAGGATAAGTTTAAGGAAATTTAGAAGTGCTTTTTGAAAGAAGTTGTTTGTGGCTATGTTTACTTTGTAGGAGCTTCAAATGGATTGGTTTACTTGTGGAATAGTAACACAATTGAAGGATAAGTTTTAATTCAAAATAGACACCATTTAGCTATCTATTTCATGAACTGGTTTCAAAAAGAAAATGGATACTGTCAAATTTCTATGCCCCAAACTCAGTTAATGGGTTAAAAGAACTATGGAATGAAATGACTAATTTTAGGAACTATTTCAGAGAGTGGGATTGGATGATAGGGGATATTTGAAAACCCCTCTCCTACCATCTAATAAAAAGCATGTGTCACTACGTTTTCTAAGAGTATGGATGACCTATCAAATTTTCTTCACGAGAATGGGTTGTTTGATCTAGAACTTAGAGGGTCTAATTTTACATGATGGAATCAAAGAAATGGGACTGATCTTATTCAAATCAGATTAGTTAGATTCTTGGACAATATTCAATTCATTTTCTCTCTGTAGTAAGGATGGGGTTAGACCACAATCCTTTGATCCTTAAGTTTGATGAGGCTTAGATATCAAAAGGTAGGCCATTTAGATTTGAAAAAATATGGACCATGCATCTAGATTTGAGAAAGTGGATTGAATAATGGTGGAATAGTCCTACTTATGGAAACAGTGTGTTTCAATTAGCTTTAAAGTTGAAAAATATTAAAAATGGAAAAATGAGGTTTTATGGATTTTTTTGTAAAAAATAAAAGTGATGGAGGATTTAAGAATCCTTAAGAAGCTTATGGATAAGGAACTAGAGAATAAGGTAACAAGAGAAAACTCTTATGGGGGAGTGGAGCCCATAGGACAAGGAACAAGAGAAAACTCTACTTTTAGAATTTCATAACTTGTTAGCTAAGGAAGAAATATATTGGAGGCAAAAATCCAAAATTAATTGGCTCAAGGAAGTAGACATGAATACCAAGTTTTTTCATGTCTCTAATACTATCAAATCTAACAAAACAAGAATTATTGAAGTCACCAAACTGGATGGGACAATGGCCACTGAAGAAGATGAAATATTTGGGACATTCATAAGTTATTTTCATAATCTTTATGTTAAAGGGACACTAGTTGATGGGAGGAATATGGAGGATTCTCTCTCACTCTTTAATAACATTATTAATGATGAGGAGAATAGAGAAATTTTGGTGATTCTGAGTGAGGAATAAATAAGATCCATTATTTTCCTTATGGAGGGTGATAAGGCCCCTAGTCCAAGTGGATTTCTTAACTTCTTCTTTTAAATTTACTAGGATATCATTAAAAATAAGTGGTGCAAGTAGTTCAGGACTTATTTTCTTGTGGCATGCTACTTAAACAAGTCAATCATACTTTTTGGTTACGATACCCAAGGTGAATAGAGCTAGTGATGTCAAGGATTGTAGACCGATTAGCCTATGTAATACCATCTACAAAAAATTCTCAAAAATTCTTTCCTTTAGAATTAAGGATGTTTTTCACAAATCCATATCACCTAATCAGGGAGCCTTTGTACTGGGAATACAAATATTGGATAGTATCATAACAATCCATGAAACGGTGCATTCTATGGAAAAACTAGGGAGGCTATTATGGTGAAAATTGGTATGCATAAGGCATATGATAGAGTCTCATGGAAATTATTAGGCCTTATTTTGGAAAAGATAGGATTTTCTCCCAAGGTTACCCATCTGATTAAGGAATGTACCTCTACTCCAAGCTTCTCGGTCCTTATCAATGACAAGCCTCTTGGATTCTTCAAACCTGAGAGGGGGACTACATCAAGGGGATCCTCTATTCCTTTTTCTATACATCATTATTGTGGAGACCCTTAGTCAAATCTATCAAAAATGTAATTTGGATAGAAGACTAACAAGTTCTCAAGTGACCAATGGAGTTGATCCTATCACCTGCAACAATTTTTGGATGCCACTTTCCTCTTAGGAAAGAAGACATTAATGAGGCCATAACATTTAAGGAAATCACTAAGGAATATGAGGAAGTTTTGGGATAACTTATCAACTTTCATAAGAGTTCCTACTTTTTCATAAATGTTCATCCTGAACAATAAAGAAGACTCACGACCATTATGGAGTGCAGAGTTAAATCATTACCAAATAGCTATTTGGGAATGCCCTTGTGTGGAAGTAAGATGACTATGGAAACATGGAATCCTCTTATTGAAAGTTTTTAAAGAAAACTTTCTTGATAGAAAGGATCTCATCTCACACAAACGTGTAAATATCAGCTACTACAGAGTTCTTTATAGGGGTTGCTACCTATATTATGTCCATTTTCAAAATCCCTTGCAAATATAGAACAAACATTAAAATAATCCAAAGAATATTTCTTTGGTTTGGCATTGAGGAAAAAGCCAGAATACCCTTGGTAGCATGGAATAATGTAACAAAACCAAAAATGTATGGTGGCATTGGTCTCAAAAATTAAAAAAATCATGAATGAATCCTTGATTGCAAAGATAGGGTGGAGAATTTACAAGGAATAAAGTTTTTGGGTAGACATCTTATAGGAGAAATATATGTTGACTATTGGTAGAAGAAAAACCCTTATTTCTTCATGTGAGTACTTTTAGTCTTTATTTTCCACTAAATCTCTATGCGTACTAGCACTTAATTTAATAAGACTGAATGCATAATCAGCTTGATAATTCCCCAAGTACTCATTCAAACATACTAAACCATTGCATACATTCACTTGGAAACACATGTAATAAGGAACAATGACTATAGATAAACCATAACCAAGATTAATTGCATAAACACATCTCTATACTCAGTTACATCAATGACCATAATCCAACCATAATTATCCATTAATCTCCAAAAACAACTACATAACAAGAAGTTGATACATAATCTATGAATATAGAGCCATGCGCACAGATATAACAGAGTAGCATAACCCTAACACATAACATAATGAACATCGAACTATCATTTTATCATATATATATATATATATATATATATATATGTATGTATGTATATAGGGGTGGGTACTTTCCCTTCACCGCCCATGCACTTCCTAATAATATGCATGCTCAAAATAGCCATGCATGCTTTATAAAATAATTTGATAATAATAGCTTGACTAATAATATTTTGTTGTGGTCTTATTAATAGCTAACTCCATGCATGTGCTTTCTCCAAAAATATACATTACTTACTCACTAAGGTAGACTTTTTTATCATTTATGTGATGAACACTCTAAGTCTATTTTTAGCCCATCTCGGAAAAATGGAAAAGTCCTTAATATGCCTATATGCATAGCCCCATGTGCAATCCTACTTCTTTCGTGTCATCCGTGTGCTACCCATTCCTCCTTGTGTGTGCATTTTTTCCTGCCTATTCTGATACTTAGTCATTTTCCATTCCAACATTACCCCACACTAGGTATGTTGTTCATCCTCGATAACACTAGAGATTGTCACACAAAAGAATAGTAGTATACCCTTATTACTCGAAAGAATGAAGAATAAATAATATGGCTTGCACAGAGCATAAAATAATCAATGTTCATTAGGGGAAGGAGTACAAGAAATTCCTTGATCAATATTTTATGTATCTCTTTCCTCCCCTCCAATTCCTTACTTTCATGTAATAGAACATTATCAACTATGCCCGGGACCTCGCAGAGAGTCAATTCATCGATCTTCCCCTTCATCTACTCAATAAAATCTTCCGGATGTTTGGCCACATCATCCAACGCTTCCATCTTGCATGTAATCTATGGGAATAATTCCTTAGTATATCCTTAAGCGAGGTCTTCAACATGTTTATTATTTCCCTCTTCCATTTTACCTCAAGAAATACCTTTTCTGTTGCACCCTATTATTCTTGTTCTTTTCTTGGAACTCTTTCAACTTCACTTCATCCCTAACAACAAGAAAATGTACAACATGACTAAATTCTGACAACTATCATATACAAACTCTACCTCTCATGCAGCCCCTTTAGCTTCCACTTTGCCAATGCATCATACTATGCAAGGTGCTCTTTGATTTGTTCATTGTCACTCTTCTTTTTTGCACCATTACTTCATATGTGGATTCTATGGCAAGAAGATTTTTCTCATATGTTATCATGCACACCAATTCCTCTAGAAAGCTTAATGTTGATTCATATAAAGGTTGGAATTGATCAACCAGTCCATGTGCACATTGTAATTGCATTTGTGATGTATTCCACTTTTTTATATGTCATGTGCATCCATCTCTTCTCTTCCCATACTTCCTATTTTAGTTACGTGATGATCTTATCTTTCTCCTTGATCTCTTTATCTATCTATCTCTTATTTCTTTATCCTTCTCTTTTATCTCATTGTGTATATTTCTTATGTGGATGTCCCTCACCCCTACATCTATTGATAGTTTTTAAACACATTACATTCTTGTCTATTCATTAGTATATGTGCATCAACTATTGGATAAGTCTCTCATAGTGTATACTTAATT
Source organism: Taxus wallichiana var. yunnanensis (assembly GCA_018340775.1). Lineage (NCBI taxonomy): Eukaryota > Viridiplantae > Streptophyta > Pinopsida > Cupressales > Taxaceae > Taxus > Taxus wallichiana. The sequence goes on along the minus strand of CM031241.1, from coordinate 665,932,752 downwards.
TGGCTTTCAATTATTAATCACACACTAACCTCAAACTCTAACTCTTCCATGTGCGATCGAAATTCCCTAAAGAGCATATTTCTTGTGTGTGGCAAGATTTTTCCTTCTTAAGAATGAACAACATAAGATATCTTCTATGACCACCATACTCTGATTTATTTTACGCAATACTGTCGTTTGAAAATATCACACTATGAAGGAAAATGAAAGTTTGCACTAAGAACTCTTTGACCTATGCTTCAAATAAAAATGGCCAATACAAAAGTGTTGATAAACAGAAAAATCATCCTTCCCTTCCAACTACACAAGTAACTCACTTGGAATGCACCTTTTTCCCCAAACACCTCACACACTTTTTATACTATATATCCTCCCTAGAATTATACACATTTGTGATGGTATCACAAGTGTAATTAGAAAATATTTTTTCATGGGATGTGTTTTCTTTAGGGAACTCCCATATTTTATCATTTTTACCATTTGGCACCCCAAGTTCGGATAACACAATGAATATTAGGACATTTTCAAATGTGATCTTGTCCCCTACACGTGCTTCTTCAATGATCTCCTTTGCAATGAATCCAACAAGGTTAACTGTACCTTCAGATATTTTCTTTACGACATAAAGTCATCGCTTTTTCACTTGGCCCCATCTTTCTTCTCCATTCAACTTTGTAAGTAAACACGTTTCCATTCTAATGACAAGATCATCAAGCTTATAAATGTCCATGGTGTGCCCTCCTTGTTGGTACTTCATCATGCCAGTAGTCTTCTTCACTTCATCATCATCTTCCAAGTCTACTAAAATATTTGTCCTTGTGCTACAAATACCATTAAATTTAACAATTAATGGTGTGGTAAGGAGCGTCCTTCTACTTGCAAAGGAAAAATTCCTCATGGACATGCGACATAAGCCATTGATATAGTCACTTAAGATTTCCAAAGTAAAGGAGTTTGTATAGCTAAGGGACTCTCGTGCTCTACAAGGTCTAATACCCCTTATCATCATAGATAGGATTATCATCTACTTTCCTCTCCTTTTTCTTTTCAGTATCGGCTCCATATCTATTTCGTATGAGTTCTCATCAATGTGATTGTTATAGTCACCGGTGACATCTTCCTCACATGCGATACCTAATATTTCCCCATAAGCACTCCATCAGGGTACTACATTTTGAGTATTATTCTTCTTGTACATCTTCAACCATGGGATTTTATTTTCCCATGCCTTTTCCTTTCCCCTTTGGTGATGCGGTTGTCACCTTCCTAGGTGCCATGTCACACGTAAATGCAAACTATTACTCTTTTGTGTGGTAAGTGCCTTTAATTTTTACTTCCAATTATCTACACTAATTATATTCCTTATCTTATGCCTCGTTCCCTATTTTTTCCATAATTATTAAAAACTTGTAAACCCTTCTCCTACTCCAAACATTCTTACACGTATTTCCCAAGTCTCAAACTTCCCTCCGAAGGATTTCTTCTACTCATATGTGTCCTCAATTTGATCTAGTTCAGATCGGTTTTCTAGGTTTGCATGCAAGTTCACAAGAAATCACATGAATTCACACAATTTTTTCACAAGGTAAGGTAAAAATGAATTTACCCTAACACCCTTTTATATATTTTCAAATTTTTACTACATTAAATGCTTTCCACCAACCACCGTACAACAACTTTAAATCTATTTTTTCATTCATTTTCCATTTCTTTCTTTTGTGTGTTATAGTTGTAACCTTTTGATGTGCTTACTACTTCCTAGGATGAAGAATTCCTTGCATGTGCCTCCCTCATCACAATACATAAACCTATGCATCGTATACCAAGTAGTTCATCCTATTGTTTCCAACCTAGTGTTACACTACGTGATACTTTTCATGTGTGGTCTTTAATATGATAAATTTCCTTATTATCACCATCCTTCTACCATCACATTCACATCTTCAGCCTCTTTAACTCTCCTTTAAGTACCAACAAGGTCTCCTTATTATGAATTTATACATGGTTCATCCCACACTAAAAGTATGTGTGGTTCTCTACGCATAAAATCAATATATAGTAATCAACTTCATGTGCGTAAGCATGCTTATTATCATGTCATGTCAATGTCAAGATATCATGTCAAGATTTTTGTCTTTCCTTCTCATTCTTCTAGATCCAACACACAATGGTGCACCATTCACCTAATTGAATTAGTTTTTCAATGAACTCCTTTGTAGTTTTTTCATCATCCAATCTACCTATGTGTGTTATACGCATAGATGGTAACATGAATTCAATTGGTAGCATTGCCTCGCACCAAACACCAACCTGGAATGGTGTGGCCTTATTCAATCTTTTATATGTGGTCATATAAGCCCAAAGTATAATTGACACTTTATCATCCCAATACTTTCTTCCAACATCACAAATATTTGTAAGAGTCTATCCCAAAATATTATTGAAAGCTTTTGTAGTGCCATTAGCTTGAGGGTGATAAGGGGTAGTTTTATGGTGATCCACCATAAATTCTACCAATAAAATTCTAATTTTCTCATTTTAAAATTTTTTTCCTCTATCATCGATCAAGCTTAATGGACATCCATACATGCTAATTCTATTCTCCCATATGAACCTTTCTGTTATAGCTATAGTACAATTCTTCATAGGTGTAGCCTTTTCCAACCTTGTCGAGATAATCTATATAAGTAATAATGTATTGTATGCCATTTTTTTGCATGGGTGGTGCAATAGGTCCTAAAAGTTAATATCCCATTTCTCAAAGGGTTGCATGCTCACAATAGGTCTAAGTTTCATCTTATCTCTATTTCTAGGATTTCAAAGGCACCGATAATGATCACATGCTTTGACAAACTCCTTTGTATATTTGTTCAAAGTTTCCCATCATATGCCGGTCATAAGGATCTTGCACACAATCATATCACCCGCATAATTTCCACTTGCTATACTACCATGATATTCTTCCATAATAGTTTCTCACTCGTGCTTTAGGACACACTGGTGCAAGACCTCATCTCTTCCTAGTTTGTACAAATCTCCACTAATCAAATGATAAGGCATCACACATATAGCAAGTTGTTTTTTCTCCAATGTCTTCATCCCCTCTGGCACCAATCTAGTGAGAAAAAATATAGCTATCTCTTCCAAATCTAAGGGTGTGTGGTTAAATATGAAAAACTATTCATCGGGCATTATATCCTCAATACTATGCACCTCCTCGCTAGATTTTATCCTTGATAGATTATCAAGCCCTGAATTACTCTTGTATGGCTTGACAACAACTGTAAATTCAGACTCTTGAAAAATAAGTATCCACCTACAGGTGCACCCTTGCAAAAAAGGATTTTTGACCAAGTATTTCAATTCCATATGATTTGTACATAAAATAAATGGAGTGGATAACAAGTACTATCTAAACTTGTGAAGCGTGTATATCATAGATAAGGCTTCATGCTCGTTGTTGTATTATTCTACTTTATGGGTGTCAAATTCCTACTTGCAAAGAAAATGGGATGATCCACAATTCCTTCCCCTAGTTGTGCCAAGATTGTGCCAATTTCCATGCCGAGGCATCAATGTGTACATGAAATGGTTTGTCCCATGAAGGAAAGCACAAAATTGGTACAATGGTAAGCCTCTCCTTCAATGTCTCAAATGCCTATTGTTGTGTGTTACCCTAATAAAATTTTCCCTTAGCTTTGAGTAACTCTTCCAATGGTGCATAAGTTTTTTTCTTATCCTTTAAAAACTTCCTATAGTAGCTAGTATGTCCTAGAAATCCATGCACCTCACTTTGATTGGTAGGCTCTTCCAAGCCCAAAATCATAGCTATTTTGGTTAGGTCTACCAATAATCCTTCTTTACAAATGATGTGCCCAAAAAAGTGCCAAAAGGTGTAGAAAAGATACACTTATTAATTTTAAGAGAGATGTTTAACTATCCACATTGATCCTTGACTAAGCCATACATTGTCCAATCATCCAAATATACTTGCAAGAACTTCGAATAAATCCCTCAAAGGTCTCGCACAACAATGCACGAGTGTTGGACCCCTAGAAAATTAACCAAGTATGAATGTGTGTAGGTGTGCAAGATCCCAGTTATGGAATGGTGCGCAAGGAAAAAGCATGCAAGAGAAGGGTTTAAGGAAGCCCATGGTGCATGACGCACAAAGACAAAACCAAGGGTTCGGGACTTAGTCAATTTGGACATCCAGAGTAGAACACGTGAAAAGCATGACCCGATTACACATGGATAAGATGCCAGCCTGGTGACAGTTGGCCCAGAAGGAGCATGCCTACGATAGAATATTCTAGAAGAACATCATGGGATAAAGTGGAAAGCTCAGGCCTGGAGAAGCATGCTCACATGGAGGACCACATTCGGACACTTGGCACCGGATATGAGGGTGCTTAGAGGGTGAGTTCATAGTCTAGAAAAGCTATAAATACAAGTTCTTGCAGAGATAAAAAGATATACATAGAGAGTGGGCAGAGCTCTGCAGAAATGTTGTGAGGACTTTGTCAAGTGGATAGTTGTATTCGGGAGAGGATGCATTAGGCTTGGGGGTTGTAAATTTTATTTTTGGTAGCTTAGTTAAATAAGTCCAGTGCAATGCATGACTATAGTTTGCTTCTCTACAACCCTCTATAATGGTTCCATGGATGTAATAAGGTTTCTGTTATAATATATACATGAATATCAATGATTCTGATGCATACTTCTCTCTTATGAGTTCTCTTTCCTTTCATGCTAAGTATGGATGCTTGTATGTTTCTTTCTATCATAATACATGTTATGGATTCTGTTAAGTACTCGGTCTGAAATGACTACAAGGATCTAGAGGTCGTTCTGAGCCCTATGGTTCTTATATGTCCTAACTTCCCTTCTGGAATCTCTTACAAAAATCATAGATGATGTTTCCCACTAAAATCACATAAAAGAGAGACTCGGTACCTGCGCGTGCCTCGAGTGAGTGCCCATATTTCACTGGGTGATAGGCCAGACACACATGGGGTTCCTTTCTTTTATGATAGGAGTAAAAATGACTACATCTTGGTTCCATTTCCGGGACCTCTTTTCAAAGTTGTAGTGGGATTTAGCATACATCATGATCTGTGTAATGAGTAATGACAAAGTGGTTAACATTGGAAAGTGTTGAATCATGGTTCAAGAGCATGAAGGATGAATTTTCTCATAGATTTAGCACTAGACCTGATTTTAATGCACGTAGATGGGTAGAAGAGAATCTCTACCACGATCTGTATGAGAAATTTTTCTGTTGTTTCCCAATGGAGCTGTATGAATGGCTCTTAGCCTATGCATCTAGATCCAGTTGGCATTATGGATCACATATGTGGACAAAAGAAGAATACCAAAGGCTACAGGATGTTGATATGATGTGGATCCATGCTATGGATCATTTGTAGAAAGGAGTATTGGCTAGCTACACCTTGGAGTACGCCATTTCCACATATTCTTGTCTGAAGGTTGCTGAGTTTGAGTTTTTGTGGGAGCCCAAAGGATCATTTCTATGTGTTGTCCCTTTAGCTCAGAAGATCTTGATGATTACCATGAGTTTAGAGGCTTTCCAAATGGTTGGCTAAACCATCCTAAGTGATGGGAGTGGAAGCTAGGGTGGAGGAAGATGGTAGATGTTGTGGTGGAAAAATAAAGGGAGGAGAGACGACTAAAGTATGGTGAATCACATGAAAGGGAGATTGCTAGATGATGCAAGGTTGTAAGTGTGATGGATGTATGGTGGAAGACATTATGGGAAGGATTTGAGGTTCATTGAGGACGTGGAACTTGAGTAGTCTGTGCGACCCCATCTTGGCAAGTGCATGAGAGAAACCCCTTCAACTTTTGATGAGAGTTCGTCACATGAAGAAAGAAGAACCGTTGGCACACATCTGAGCCCACCTAGTGACCAGACCTTGGCACTTGGTTTTCCAAATTAGGGGGATAATATTGCTAGTCCATTTGGTTGCATTGGAGGTGATCGTTCTACACCCAGGAGGTATAATTTCTTGTTTGGGACTTCTATGGTTGTAAACATCAGCCTAGTGTTAGGAATTTTTAGGCAAGGTATAGGCACACAAGAATTTTGTCTCACATCTTGGAATAGCGTAGGGTATAATATTGGCAAAGTGGGGCATTATCACAGGATAATAGGTGTGTAGCTTAATGGAACTGTGGGAACCCTTGGCATGACCACTTCAGGACCTGGTGGGCCTGGTGGATCTAGTGGTTTGGGAGGAGTAGGAGCTGGTGGGTCTAGTGGATCGGTAGTTCATGACATATTGGACATTGTGGTTTAGGACCTATTGGACTGGTGGATCAGAAATGGAGGAAATACGGTGGAAACCAAGGATCTAGCGGAGGGATTCGGGCACCAACCACCCCACAAGTTTTCTTTGAAATGTCTCTACATTTTCTTGATTATAAAGGTATTGAGGATGTTACGGAACATGTTCAAAAATGTGAACTACTATGGTGCGCAAAGGGTGTCACAACCCTAGAACAAAAGGCTAGTCAGTTTGCAACCACGTTACAAGGGCACGCGCATAGCTGGTATAGGAAGTATGACCCTCATCAAATAGTGGTGGACTATACTACTTTAAAGAATGCATTCTTAGTAGAATTCCACATTCTTGAGTTTGAGCAAAAGAGCATCAGCGCTTTGAAGGAGATTCAACAAGGAATGGTAGAGAGTGTGCGGAAGTATGATGCACACTTTAAAACTCTCTTGTCTAAATTATCATATGATGTTCACCCTTCACAACATGCTCAGTGGTTTTTCGAGGGTTAATCACCCCTTTTAGAAGGGCCTTATCTCATAAAAATTTTCTGAGACCCGTGTGAGGCATTGGAAGCCGCCCTGTGTGCGAGATCATTGGTAGTAGTGTTGATACTAGTGTTAGCCCGTTCTTGGAGGCTCAGATTACTACTATGGCCAAGTAGTTGGAAAAATTGTCTGCTAACTCGGACCATGAGACTTGTAGTGCTTTCTAGTGCACAGATTGTGAGATAGAGGGCACATTAAGGATAATTTCCCCTGAAGGACGGTACATGTTATGGTGGTAGATTGTGAAATTTTTCATGGGGACCATGATGCGAGTAGATGCCCATTGCTATAGTGCACAATCAAGAAGAATGTATCTTGTTACTACAAGATTTTTACTTCTACAACCCATGATACTAAGGAATGTAGGCTCATTGATCATATTCATGAGGCCATTGATCATGGGGTGTGCCCAACCAAGCATTATCGTAGTTCCAAAGGAAATAATCACTTTTGTTATGAGGAGCGCGCAGATGGAGGCACACGTGGAAGAGGTTTTGAGGAGGATTCGTGGTCATGGTAACCATGGGGGAGGAAGGAGAGAGTTCCGTGTGGAACTTGTTTGATTATGGATCTACCGAGCATTACAAACATGAATGCTCAGACTGTTTTAGTGCTCGTGGTGTAAAAAGAAGCATAAGTATTAGGAGTGCTTGGATCTGTTTCAAACACATGAATCGTAGCACCAAAAGGACAAGGGCATTGCAATGGTCGGTATTAAGAAGGCATATATATAGTGGATTCCTTGGGTAACACGGGAGGAGAGTGCGAGAGGTAGGTCTTACACGCAAACCTTCCCCCTCATAGCCTTGACTACAACAAGGAGATCACATTGAATGTTGTTGTAGATGGATGGCTCCTTAGCAATATCCTCATTAACATAAGCGTGGAGGTTAATGTTCTAACTTTGGATGCATGAAATTAGATGGGGAGACCTGCATTACATCCATCTTCAAATGTGTTATATGTGGCAAACAAGACTAAGGTGATGCCCATCGGTGTCTTGAAGGATGCAGCTATCACTATCTAGGGAGCTAAGTTTCTTGGGGACTTCAAAGTATTAGTGCTCGTTGAGGCGAGACAATTTCCCAAAGACTACTTGGGCACCCTTAGTGTTACAAGAACAATGTAGACCTTTGGTTTGACAAGGAATACATCAGCTTTGAGAACAAGGAGGAACAGGTCATTATACCCCTAACAGATGGGAATTCAACACCCTATATTGAACCATTGGGGAATAAGTTCTAGACAGGATATATGTGCACTCAATCGAGACCCGAGATTATACACCCTACTAACGGGGTTATCCAGTTTGAAGATGTTCAAGTGTGAGTGATACCACCAGTCTAGCATGTGACAATTGGGCACATGGAACTTATAAATTGATAGGACATAAGTTGAGAGGGTCGGTGACCAAGGTAAAAAAGGCACACACGGTTCAACACCTTATAGGAAAAGAAGCGCCCAAGTATTCAAGAGGATCCTTCCCGAGATCTTTCTACATGAGGTGGAAGCTCAATGGAGGGATGGGAAGGAACAGAGAGGTATTTTATGTCCTACTCGACATAGCAGCTTAGTGGTGGGCTACACATCAAGAGAGCCTTTTAGAGTGACGTGAGGTAATAATTGCTCTCTCTGTTAGGTTTTCTAGGAGTAATGTGCCCACCATCATCAAGGACTACCATGGGAAGGAGCCCACCTCTTTCCACATCTAGGAGTGTGAATAGGTGCGGAGAGAAGGTGTAAAATCTTTGCAACCATCCCTCTAGGTGCACAAGTTGTATTCTATAGTGTATGGTTGCATGCACACATGGTATATTCATTCAGAGACATGTCGCCAGACAAGGAATTGACAAGAGCTCGCGGCTAACCTTATTCAAACCTTTGAGTATCAAAGTACCAAACCATCAGTTGATAATTCCTTGTAGGGTATCAAGCACCTTAACATCGGGGTTAGTGCCAAGATGGAAGATAGGCTATTGGAATTATTAGGTGAACAAGGATTGGGGCGCACTTTGAAGAAAAAGTAGAGGAAATAGAAGAGTTACAGCTTGAGCACGTGTGTTTGGAAAAATAAAAAGGAAATTTGGTGTATGTGATTAATGGAGTGGAATTGGAAAGCTTGGATGTTAACCATTCTACGGGGACATGCGAGGTAGTGGATAATGCGGATACTCATGTACGCATCCATCATGAGCCCTTAAAGACAAAGAAGGTTAACATCGGTTTAGGAGAAGAATCTAAGGAAGCTATTATCGAGATTCTTGGTTGGAGAAGGAAGTTTCTAAGATCATTGATACATTGCATGAATTTGAGGATTGATTCCCACATTAGTACCATGAGCTCAAAGGAATTCACCATTCCTTGGGGAGATGAAGATAAAAGCTGAAGGAAGGTGCGTGCTGGTTAGGAAAAGGCCCTACCGGATGAATCCCATTTTGTACATGAACGTTAAGGAGGAAATAGAAAAAATGATAGCTTTTGGGATCATTGAGGCAGTGGAAGAATCAGATTGGATAAGTCTAATGGTAATCAACATCAAGAAGGATGGGTGGATTAGGATCTGCATGGATTATAGGGAACTAAATGTTTTTTGTGTCATTGATCCCTTTTCGACTCCCTTCATTGAAGAATTTTTGGAAGGAGTCACTGGACACAAAATCTATTCCTTTACGGATGAATTTTTTAGGGTACCACCAAGTCTGGATTGCAAAGGAGGACCAAGAGAAGACGACTTTCGCCACTGAGTGGGGAATTTTAGTATACATAGTCATGCCCTTTGGGTTAAAGAATGCGCCTATTGTTTTCTCACGCATAGTGGTGCATGCATTACAAGACTTCATCCATAAGTTTCTTTAGGTCTATTTGGATGATTGGATAGTGTATGGTCTAGTTAAAGACCATTGTGACAATTTAAGGTTAATGTTTGAGAGGTGTAGGTAGTTGAGTATCTCTATTAACATTAAGAAGTGTGTGTTTAATACACCCTTTGGGACTTTATTGGGGCATATCATATGTAAGGAGGGATTTCTGGTAGATCTCACTAAAGTTGCAGTTATTGTGGGGTTATGGGAGCCTCGACCGAGCGCGAGTGCATGATTCCTTGGGCATATGGGAAATTATAGGAAATTCATCAAAGGGTATGCCAAGATCACCACGCCTTTAGAGGATCTGCTTAGACATAAAAGTGCCTTCCATTAGGAGAGGCGTAGTAGAGGGTGTTTGATACATTAAAAGATAGGCTTATCACCACACCTATATTACATTTTCCCTCTTGGGACAAGCCCTTTCATGTCCATGTAGATGCCTCAGGGACCGCCATTGGAGTAGTGCTTGCACAACCAAGTGAAGGGATTATTGATCATCCTCTGTGTTTTGCAAGCAAGAAGCTGACACTAGTAGAGCAGAACTATACCACAACTGAGTGTGAGGCATTGTCGATGATCTACGCACTTTTCAAGTTTAGGTAGTATCTGCTGGTAACACCCTTTATGTTTTACACCGACCACATGGCATTAAAATATTTGGTGAACAATCATGTTCTACAAGGGCGCATATGTTGGTGGGTGTTGTTGTTTCAAGAGTTTGAGTTCACCATTGTAGTGAAGCCTAGGAAAATCAATTATGGGCCTGATCATCTGTCAAGAATTGATTTAGGGGAGGATGCATAGAGTATTGAGGAAACAATTCCAGATGCGCAACTATTTAGGTTATGGTGTGTGCCCTCGGATTTGGAAGAGATTGCAGTATTTTTAAAGGAAGGTGTGGTATTGGAAGGAATGAAGACATTGGAGAAAAAAGAAGCTGGTCATACGTGTCGTGCCTTACATGTTAATCAGTGGATACTTATATAGGTTGGGACGTGATGAAGTTTTACAGTGTGTATTAGAGCATGAGCATCTGGCCATCATGGAGGAAGCACACGGAGGAAGTGTGGGTGGGAATTATGGAGGTGATGCCACCACGCGTAAGATATTAATGGTAGGTTTGTGGTGGGAAACCTGTATAAGGATTGTAGAGACTATTGTAAAGTGTGTGACCATTATTAGCGCATTGGAAAACCAGGGAGGATAGATGAAATGCCTTTGTGCCCTATACCTAGTTCGAAGTCTTTTAAAAAGTGGGCAATAGACTTTAGGACCTATTGCACCAGTGACATGTAGGACTGGGTCATGTTATGCCATCACTTGCATAGATTATCGACAAGGTGGGAAGAGGCAGCGTGATAGTGGAAAGATTCTTATGGGAGAACATTATCACAAGGTATGGATGCTTGTTGAGTTTGACCAATGATAGGGTACGCATTTCTTAAATGAGACTATGAGGATTCTATAATCGAGTTCATGGTGGCTCATCATAAGACTACGCCTATCACCCACAATAAAATGGAACCACGAAGCATTCAACAAAATACTGAGTCATACCATGACCAAAATTTGTGATGTCAGAAGACAAGATTGGGATGAAAAAGTATTGGCAATATTATGGGCTTACAGGACAACGTATAAAAGGCTGAACAAAGCCACATGATTTCAATTGGTCTTTGGCACGGAAGCTATTTTTCCAGTTGAATTTATGTTGCCTTCTCTATGAATAGCACGCGTAGGAGGGTTAGATGATGAAAAAGCACTAGAAGAAAGGATTGATGAGTTAATGAAGCTGGATGAGAGATGATCACTCACCAGGTGGAGCCAAATAGTAGAAAAAGAAAAGCAGAAGGCTTGGCATGATCACCACATTAGAAACAAGAAGTTTTAGGTTAGGAAGATGGTTTTACTATATGATTCTAAGTTTCTGTGCCACCCTAGGAAGTTAAAATTCCATTGGTTGGGTCCTTACACAATCTCGTACATCCTTGATTTGGGCGCGTGCTAGTTACAAGCGTTGGATGGGATGAAGTTTCTTGGACACTTCAATGGGAGTAGGCTGAAGCCCTACTATAAATAAGTCTTCTCGGTGTTTGTAAATAAGGTAGTTTTGCTAGTTTAGAAATTTCCTTTATGCTTTCCCTTTCTTGTGTTTCCCTTTAGCGTTGTTTTGTTTTATGCTTTGGGCACTTTGGTAACCTTATTACTATTTTGGAGAATTTGTGAGTGCGAAGAAGACCATGCATCATTTTAAGTGTGTGGAGTAATGTGAAGGAGCACATGGTTAGAGTGCAAAGATGTGCATGTTAAAAAGCCATGTTGAATGGCCCGGTTGAAAGAAGTGTGTGGAGAAAAAAATGGAAGAAGGATGGTTGGTACCAAGATAAAGCTACTTTTAGATCCCATGTACTAAGGAGGAGAAAGTGCATTTAAGCAACATGAGGTAGTGAGAGCAAAAATTAGGATAGAAGAAGTGCCTTCGATGTCGATTTACGCTGCGCGTAAGAGTCTCCTGTCGGGTTGGATTGGTTGCACGCTAGAAGGTTGGAGGAGTTTTTGTGTGGGTTGGGCACGTGAGTGAAAGTGCTAAAGACGGATTTTTTTTGAAAAAGATGCATTAAATGAAAAAAGTATGGTGGTAGGTGAAGTAGCATTTAATGCTCAAAAAGAGAAAAGCTATAAGTAATGGGTCTAGGCACTTTCATTTTCACTTTACGAATAGAGAGAGAAGTGACTTTTACGTCTATAACAAAATAGGGTCTTTAGATTTGATTGTGTGAAGAAAGATCTCGTGAGACTAAAGCATGAACATCCAGTTTGGATTTGCAAACCAGAAGGAAGGGGTTACACAGCGTGAGAAAAGTTGTGAGGAGGTGTTGTCTTGTGGAATTTTTATCCCAGTTAGGGTTTGACAAACTAGGGCACGGGTTCAAGAGGTTTTTCATCACAGATTTGAGATCTGAGGCTAGAAGAAGTGGAAGAATAGAGTAACAAGGAGGGAGTGAAGTGATAGGAGGACCTTGACAATGGTACCCAAGAAAGGAAAGGGCAAGGGCAAGGCCAAGCAATAAGAACCTGACGTGAGTAATACGAATGAAGAGTGGTATGCGGAGATGCAAAGTACCAGATGGGGTAATGATGGGTAAGGAGTGGGAGTTCCACCTAAGGAATGTGCTTGTAAGTGACTATAACCATCAAACGAACATGATCGAGAAGGAAATGACACTAGATTTAGTGCACCCCATGAGTAAATAGACAGTAGAGGGCTTGTCCATCTATAATTATGATGTTAAGGTCAAATTGGAGAAGGCATGATTGTTACAAATCTATGAGTTTCTCTATTTTGGAAAACAGAACATCTATACCAATGGCTAATGTCGCGAGTATAGGAATATTACTTCCATTTTGTAGGGCACAAGATGCGCATTACTCCTTAACTCATCTCTCAGTTCACAGGCCTCATATGTGAAGGAGACAGCTTGGAAGATGACCTAAGCGACAAGGAGGAAATTCAGGAAACCATCAATGAATATGCCTACAAGAAGGGGTCGAGGTACTATGACATCTTAGACATCAAGGACCCAGTGATGAAGATGGCCACACATCTGGTAACAAATATGAATGGCCAGGAGAGATGGACCCAGGTCAATAAACCTTGGTTACATGTCTGCAAGAAAATTACAGAGGGCACCATATATAACTTGTCTACATACATCACGGAGGATATTGTTAGTTGTGTGAAGGAGGGGCAGAATCCTCTTGAGTAATGTCTTACTAACCATCATGTTTTTAGAGATTAGAGTTCTGATGCACCTGACAAATTTGTTTGGGATTACCCTACCAAGGATCTTTCTCTGTGAAGATATTTGAGAAGTTTTCATGCGACACAATGACAGAACCCCACAAGGCACGACTGGAGAAGTGGTATACGTGCCTAAGGAATGTGTTTAGGGTAGAGTGGATGATTCCTAAACAACTACCAATAGTCACTGAAGGATAATCTGAGTTTTCAGTATACCAACATTTCTACCTGGTCAAGTTCAAGCTAGTAGATGAATCATGGAACCCATGGTGTAAGCTTCCCTTCACTTTCATAGCTCAATACTTCCAAGTAGGAGTAAACAAATTCAAGGAATCCAAGAAGCTAAAGCTGGAAGGTAGTCTGGACCGGGAGCACAGAGAGATGTGAAAAAGGTTGAACTACCTCGAGCAGCAAGTGCGCGTACGTGGAAAGGTACGTGTCGCATGAGGTCCAGATGACAAGGCCAATGACGCTACCCATTGTAAGAGGATCCGCAACACATGTATACCTCCATATAAGGCCCAAGTTTGAGAAGGGCACATACCTAGAAAATGATGTCTCCATACCTAAAGATCCCATGGGTAGGAAGAGGCCCGCACCCAAGAAGAGGGGAAGAGAAGAAGAAGCACCAAGTGTGCAGACTACTCAAATAGTGAGTATGCCAATAACAAGCACCAAGCCCAGTACTTACGCGTGAAGAAAGAAGTCCCCTGGTGAAGGAGAAGACACTAGAAGTGGAGGCACCTAGGCAACCCCTCACCAAGGAAAAGTTTCCAGAGGAAGAGGAAGAGGCTGAATCCCCTATCAAGGAGCCACCTCTCAGGAAAAAGCAGAGGATGGAAGAGGAAGCTGACTTGGAGGAGATTGTCACTTGGAGAAGTACATGGGTGGAAGAGAGGATGAGAGTGAAGAAGATGATAGCAAGGAGGATGAGCCTGAGAGGGATCAAGAGCCACATGTTTTCAGCATGTATGACTCAAGAGAAGAGAGTGAAGAAGAGAAATAGGAGTTCGTATTTATGCGGTGCAAGAGTACCCAGGATGAGGAAGGCACCCAAGACATGGGAAAGAGTGAGGAGGTTGGCATGGAAAATTGGGAAGCCATAAGCTTCACAAAGGAGTAGATCACCAAGGTAGTAGAGAGAGAGGCAAAGAAAATGCTCGAGGCCTTAGTAGACCAAGAGTTGGAGTGCAGTGCTGACATAGTGTTGGAGGAAGGAAAAGAGGAAAACATTGAAAAGGAGCATGACAACATGGGAGGAGGTCCCGCTCTAATGGTAATTTTTCCCAAAAGTGCACACTCGGGTAGGAGTACCCTTAGTACAAAGAAAAGACAAGTGATGGGCTATGTTGATGACTCAAAGAAGGTGATATGCGTGCATTTTGAGAACACTATAACCACATAAAGGATTTTAGCCATAGAGTCATTTAAAAAGTACGGCGTGTACCCTAGAACAAAGAAGATGCTCTCTTGGGCATTTGAATCCCTCATTCATGAGCCAGACTTCGAAGTTTTCTAAGGAGAAATCATAACAGTACTAGAGTCTAAGGGAGCCAATCCCTTGGTAAATTCCTAGGAACTCTCAAATGAGAAAGTCTGTAACTCGCTCAACGAGGTCATGGTCAAGATAGAGGCTAGGCTCTTTGCGCACAATGATAGAATAAGAGTACTAGAGGGAAAGTTAGGGAAGAAATAAGAGGAGCTAGCTGAGAAGGCCAAGAACTTGAAGCAAGAAGAATTGATTAGTACACAGTTGAGGCATGAGCTAAAGGATGAGAAGACAAAGGTGTAGGAAGTATACAAGAAGGTGGAGTCTATCAAAAGCGCCATCATTTTAAAGCACCCAGACCTAGCACCACCCACGTAGAAGTACACATCCATTCTAGAATGCTTAGAAGATCTAACGTGTGTCCTCACCATGGAGAGACAACCTTTGGCCCTGGAGTCTGCAGAGGAAGTGGCCATGTGCTTAAAGGAAGAGGATATGTTGAGGGCAATAGCGGCTTCATTGCGACTATAGAAAGATATTTGCATAGGTTAAAAACACTACCCAATCTACTGAGGTTGCATATGATACTTGCGTCAGACAGGGATAAGGTAGCAAGCACCTTGGTCACCACACTTGAAGTGGAGCTAAAGGAGTTCCAAGAGAAGAATAAAGGAAATAGGGCAGAGAGAGACAAGGTCCTTGCCAAAGTAGAAAGAAAATCTGAGGTGATTGAAACATTAAGGGGTTCAATCAAGGCCTGGTTGAAAGAACTATACGCTCGATTACTGGGAGGATGGACACACTCAAAGACCAAGGTAAGCAGATGGACAAGATCATTGACACTTTGGGTGCCTAGGGAATTGGCCTAAGTTTTGACGAGGTGAGCATCCTGATCGGTGACCTCTATTAGAAGGCATGACCAAGGTCGACATATGGAACAAGTTGGAGGAATACTTGTGGAAGGATTTTCCTAGCTTGCTGAGTTGATGCCCCCCCCATTCTTCCTTCTTCCCCAATTCTTTCATTCCTTTATTCTTTTACAAAATGTAAGACTACACCTTGGTTCCTTAAGGCAGCATACATCTTGGTTAAGTGGAGTGTTTCTGTGGATGGAGAACAAGCGTAGTGTGGGGTGATGTTGGACCCCTAGAATATTGACCAAGTATGAAGGTGTGTAGGCATGCAAGATCCTAGTTATGGAATGGCATGCAAGGAAAAAGCACGCAAGAGAAGGGTTTAAGGAATCCCATGGCATGCGATGCAGAAGAAAGAACCGAGGGTTTGGAACATAGTCAATTTGGAGGTCTAAAGCGAGAACATGTGAAAATCATGACACGATTACACGTGGATAAGATGCCACGGCTGGTGACATTGGCCTAGGAAGGAGCATGCCCGTGATAGAATCTTCTAGAAGAACATCATGGGATAAAGTGGAAAGCTTATGCCTAGAGAAGTATGCTCACATGGAGGACCACATTCAGACACTTGGCACCGAGATCTGAGGGCATTGGAGGGTGAGTTAGTAGTCTAGGAAAGCTATAAATACAAGCGCCTACAGAGAAATAAAGATATACATAGAGAGTGGGTGGAGCTTTGTAGAAATACTGCAAGGAATCTATCAAGAGGATAGTGGTATTCGGGAGAGGATGCATTAGGCTTGGAGGTTATAAATTTTCTTTTTGGTAGCTTAGTTACATAAGTCCAGTGTAATGCATGACTGCGGTCTACTTCTCTGTGACCCTCTGTAATGGTTCCATGGATGTAATAAGGTTACATGTTATAATATATACATGAATATCAATTATTTTGATGCATACTTATCTCTTATGAGTTCTCTTTCCTTTCATTCTAAGTATGGATTCTTGTATGTTTCTTTCTGTCATAATACATGTTATGGATTCTGGTAAGTACTCCGTCTGAAATGACTACAAGGATCTAGAGGTCGTTCTGAGCCCTATGGTTCTTGTATGTTCTAACTTCCCTTCTGGAATCTCTTACAAAAATCATAGATAATGTTTCCCACTAAACTCACATAAAAGAGAGACACGGTACCCGCGCATGCCTCGGGTGAGTTCCCGGCTTTTTCTTTGGGTGATAGGCCGGCACACATGGGTTTCTTTTATTTTCTGATAGGAGTAAAAATGACTACAAAAAGAACACTTTGTTGGCATATTTTTCAATCCAAATGACATAACTGTGTATGCAAATGTTCTCCACTCGGTAGTGAAACTTGTCTTCTCTTGGTCTTCACTTGTATTGTACCGGATGATAGTCGGATAACCCATCTATAAAATAATATATATCACACCTAGCAACTCATTTCAAAATATCCTCAGTAAAAGATGTTGGAAAAGGATCTAGAACACATGAAGCACTCAACTCTCTATAGTATACATAGATCCTAATCAATTGATGGTGCAAATTAACTTGCAGTAATTAATATGTTGTTCACTAATTCACATTCATTTAATGATCAAACCAAGGGATGTAAAATTTCAATAATTTTAGTTTTGTATACACAGTTACAAATCATTTAGGAGAATGAGATAGAAATCGATGTCACTTCAATACTTAAAATAACAATGTTGAAAGTAAAATTCTTGAAACGAAACTTAGAACTGAAAGAAAATGGATTCTAAACACCATGTCTACAAAAAATCTTGTAAATTCAAAACATAAATGAGGAGATAAATTGCTTCCTAGTCTAATCATGCAATGAAATAGAGGAACAAAACTATGAATGGGTTTAGCATACCATAAGTGGTCCCTTCCTTAGGTGTTAATCCCTCCTAAGGATTGTAACTAAAAGATACTAAACAAAGCTAAGATTCTTTATTGAATTGACATGAATATTCCATCCAAAAACAAACTAACTTTTTTTGTATCTCGCATATCCTATATTCTCTAATTTCCTTATTCTCTATTATTCATCTAGATCTATATTTCCAGTATCAACACTTTTCTCTTATAATCCTCAATTACATAAAAATGTGAGAAGAAGAGTTCAACTAGGATTTTAAGAAAACTAATTGAAATATCTTCGATGGAACAAGTGGAAGATCTTAAATAGAAAAAAGAGTTTAAACACATGTAATGGAAATAATTAATAGATGTTCATTTATTAAACACATAACTTAAGTAACCAAGTTCTTCAAATCACATGTTAACTAATCAATAAGTTAGTCATTGAGTTCCGATGAATAATCAAATCCATAGCTGAGTTATCTTTCATTTCCCATGTTTTAATTATAACTATATCTCAAATGACACGTCTGAGACTTGGGGTGTCGTTCTTCATGTTCCAAGATATCTTCATATTCATGGCTTCTTTGCTATATGTGATCTCCTATGGCTGCGAGATGAGTTCTGCAGACGGTTCCTTTGTTGTAGGCGGGTTCCTTTGGCTACGGATGGGTTTTTGTAGATAATTCCTTTGGTCTCATATAAGTTGTTACATTATAAATAGTTACTCACAAACAAGAGTGGCATCATTCAAACAATTTATTGAAATCGAGAGAATAAATAAATGCTCAAAATACCCCAAAATAAATTTAATTAGTCATAAGTATATTAATTAGTATTTATGCCAATAAGTTCAAGTCATGATGATAGTGTTCAACATTATCTAGGAAATACAAATACATAGCTTCAATGGATTAACAAAAGTATAGATGATGATGTGTTTATAAAGGTGATTTATACGACTCATCACACCCCTAAGCTTAATTTCTTAAATGTCCTCATTTAAGTGGTTCAATTTCCTACTGCTAAAAATAGCATAAACGCTTGAAGTCAAATGGGGTCTTTGTCCCTTCCTCTTCTATGAATAAGTAACCACCATTTATCCTTAACCTATGCATAACTTTGTTTTGTATCCTTTCATTTAGTGGTTTGTCACCTGTCCATGGCGGTATTGGAAAGTGGAATATTGGAGGATGATAACCAATTAGAAGCCATGCATCTACACATCCAATAGAAATGTCAATGTATGCATTCACTCTTCTTAGAGTTTGCATGATATTAGGATAAGAATGCATCTATTTCTTTTGCAATTCAGGAGACATATCATTCTAGTGCATCATGCATGCTTGTACCACCTATATTTCATGGTCCTTAATCATGTCACTGACTTCCTCATGTGTTGATTCCTCATTTTCCATACTCTTCTTCTAATCACCTTGTTCTTCATATACTTGTCATAGTGTTCTAAAATCTCTCAAGTTTTTTTAGCTTCATCCCGATCATCAGTGGTTGTACCTTCTCCAAATTCTTGTATTCATCCATTTTTCTTTCTCTATCCAACTCATTCATAAAATAAGAACAAAGGGATTTGACTTGAACATATCCAATGTATAGGATTGGAATCCAATCCCTGTCATACTCAAGAGCATATTTGTACATGTAGAGTTCACATAATAGGATCTGAATTTCATGAGTGCTCTTTAGATATAACCTAAATAAGGTTCTAGCTACACTAATATCATATGGTATATCAGAATTGATGTAGGTTAATTTGAGTTGCAACATTTGTTCCTTTAAGAAGATAACATAAACATTGGATGAAGGCTTGCATTTGAATATCTCATGGGCCACTTGGAATGCCTCTTCCTTCTTTTGTATCCTTGTAATTTCTTTTTCCTTTTCCTAAATTTCTTTCTTGTGCTAGAAGATGATTTCTTCTTTCTCTCTTTCCCACTTTTCCTTTAACCTATTAACATAGGTCTCAAATTGATTCTTCAAGTAATCAATATCAGGTAGTATTGTTTATGTGGCCATTTCCTTACAAGGTGGTTTCACAAGCTTCCTTATAACTTCTTGAATGAAAATTTTTGGTTACAATGGGGATACATTCAATTGTTGTATGCTAGCATGTGGTGTTTTTCCATAACTGGTAGTGCAAATGTTGGTTTCTTCCTTTAGCGATTTGCTCAATTACATCATCCACAACTATAAGAAGGTGTTCTTGTACTTGTTCAACTTCTACAGACATTTGCCTTTGCTCAATTCCATGAACATGGTGCTCAATGACCTGTTCAACAATTTGTGGCATGTGTTCCTATTCATGTTCTTGTTCTTGTGGTTACATGACCTGCTCAACAATGTTTGGAATTTTTTCATGTTCATTTTCTGTCAACTACTTTTTCTCTTTCTTCTTCATTTTGGCATATCTCTCCTGAACTTTCATATCGGGAATGGCCTCCTCATTCAAAGTTGGCCCCTCATACTCTTGCATGGGCTGTAGGGTATTCTTTTCTATTTTCTCCTCTAATTTATTCTTATTTTTCCTCTACATGACCTTTTATTACATTTATTGTCTCCTCATCGGGAGTTTCTTAGTCAATTTCCTTTCCAATTTATGTTTCTTTTTCTCTTCATGACCTTCTATGGGCTCTTCAAGGTACTCTTTCCCATGATCGGGGGCATCAACATCTCCCTTTTATTTCTCCATTGGCTAGGGCTCAAGACTTCCTTTTGTATCATCCTCATCACTATCTAGTGAGATTAGCTTTGACTGTTTTGGTTTAGAGGTCCTTGGCATTTTTGTTTAGAGCATATGAGAGTACCTTGGTGGTGTAGGAGTGGATGTGGAAGAATTTTATTTACCTTTAGAGGTGGAAGATTCAGGAGTGGAGAATTTTAAGAGGGTTTCAGCAATTAAAATTCTCTCAAGGGATATTGGTACAAGATTTTCCTCAACATATGGAAAAATTTTAGAAGTAGGGGGTTGTTGTGGTTGGGAGGAAGATGTTAGGATTGGTTACATGAGTAGATGATATTTCAGTACTTCTTCTCCTCTTTCTTCTACTTCCCAACAATTCATCAATATTATTGGCCCTTGCAAAATCTCCCCACCCTATCTCAAGATAATCCCTCTACATGGTGTGCTTTATAATCAAGGTGATGAGGCAATGGTGTGACAGTGCATACCTACCCCTTTGTGCCTCCCTACTCATCCTCTTCAATATCTCATGCAAGAAATTAGGTACATTCACTTTTTATTGTTCTTGAGATGATTCAATAATTTAAAATGAATTATATTCAACCTAGAATACCTTCCCTCACAAGTAAAGTACTTAATTATAAAATTTGCAACCTCATCCCATAAGGTTTTAAGGGAAGTTCTTTGTGTACCTTTTCTATCTCGTGACGAATGCATCATCACCATCATCTAAAAATTATCTTTTGGTGCTTGCAGGTTAGCCTTCCCTAGAAATGGTTCTCCTGTGCATGCGAGGCCAATTACTTTTGCTAAGATGTTTTCATTGATTTTGATTGATAAACCCTTTTCTTTTGCCTCCCCATCATGAAATGTGTTGGAAAAATCTTCAACCATTGCTTCATTGAATCCTTGAAATCGGTTTATGTAATCTAGCCAACCATTATCTTGAAAATACTATAAAATTTGAGGGTGGATAAGAAGTTGAGAATTCTCTGTGGGTTCAAGTTGCATCAAATATCCTCCCATTGTGAATATACAACCTGCTCTAGTCTCAACATGTAATCACACAACTTTTATTAAAGAAACAATGTATAATTGAGTTATATTGAATTGTTTTAATTATTTTTGAACTTTGAGACTGAAAGGACTCGTAACACGATTACGGGAGTGATCATTAATTGATGTGACTATGTGAAGCGTATGAATTAAATTTATTCAACGACATGGCTTATGTGGAGTGACACCTCATAACATGAAAGGTAGTGGTGTTTTAGATGCATTTAATAAATGATTACTTGGAATAAATGCTAATTAATAATAATCATTCTAATTATACTTTAATAAAGTGATAGTCGAGTGCACTTATCTCAATGTTTTTTTGGAATGATTATTTTGCATGCTTATTTAGATTTGAGCCTTGGTTGCATGAAAAATTGTTAGAATGTTGCAGAGACATTGCTATGATCTTTGTAGACATGTGTTAAATCATTATTTTCTGGTCCTTACTAAAACTAGATAACTCTCGAGAGAGGTAATGTTGGTCCGTTGGGGTATCGGTTGTCTCTTTTCATCTTTCACATGTGCGAGATATCCTCGATCTTCCTTCATGAAATCATGAGTTTAGTCAAATGTAAAAACAAAATAGGGTTCACTACATGTTTTCGCAAGTAGAACCTTCACTCATTGCATCCTCTCCTTATGATGGAGATCATGCACTCTTGCAATCAACTTACATTAAACCCTATAAAACAAAAACTCTAAGAAATAAAATGCATTAGTAGAGTATTGTTGATCACTAAAAGGGCTGATCACAACTATTTTATTTGTCCTTAGAATAGTCACGAAGCTAAATGTACCAAGGCCACTAAAAATTATCAATCCTCTGGAATCTCATAAGATGAGCTAGTAGGATCAACTCCTGATCTTAAATTTGATGTCCTTACTACCATCCTTCTTTGACCTCCTCGAACTCTTTGCATGAATGTATTTCGTCAACCTGGTTTTTATACAATCTCATCCTATGACCATTCACCTTTGTTAGTGTAGGCTATTATTTATCCTTTTATTTATTTATTAGGATAATTCTTACACTTGTGTTATCCCTACACTTGTTGGGTTAGCTTGCTTAGGTGTACTAGTTGTGTTGAGTTAGCTTCTCAGTTATGTGGAGTTATCTTACTAGTCTTTTGGAGTTAACTTAACTACTAGTATCAGTTAGTGGGAGTTCTTCACCATTGATTTAGGTAGTAGTTGAACTTCTCTCTGCTCCTATATGTACATATTTCTTATTGAGTAATTCAATTCATTGTATTTTAATGTATTGAGCATTATGGATTCTGATGGATTTCCATATATGGTATTTAGCTCTTCGATTTGCAAATCTAATGTGGTGTGCTATTATCATCGAGATCGCGGATTGGAACAATCTTCTTATAATTCCTTTCATTCACCAATAATTTTAACTTCACGGGGTCTATGGTGTTGATTTTTACAGTTTCATTAGGGAATATTTTCTCAATCTCATAGGGTCCTAGGCACCTTTTCCTAAGTTTTCCCATATGGTCCTTGTAATTTGAACCAAAAAAGAGTACACAGTCACTTTCCTAAAATTTTCTTCTATTGATATATCTTGGTCATGCCATTTAACTCTTTGTTTCGCACTACCTCTATGTTATGTACTTCTTGTCTTCTTAATTCATCTAACTCATTGATTTGGATAATTCTCTACCTTTGAGCTTCAAATAAATATATGCCTAGCTCAAGTGCAGTCCTCGGTGTCTTGAGATGAAATTCAATTGGAAAAATAATAGTCTTACAATACAAGAGTTCAAATGGTGTGAAGCCAATTATTGTTTTCCACTTTGTGTTAAATGCCAAAACTACCTCTAGGAGTTTGTCTACCTAATATCTCCTATGAAGTGCAATGATCTTTGTCAAGATTGCCTCTATCTCCTTATTTGTAACTTCTAATTAGCCATTAGATTGGGGATGGTATGATGTATACTTCTTATGCCTAATTTCATACTCCTTAACTAGATCAAAAATTACATCAGCAATAAAGTGTGTACCTTGATCAGTGATAATCTCCCTTAGAACTCCACATTTGGTGAAGATTTGATCATAGAGAAACTTGGTTATTTTCACACTTTTATAATTTAGCAATGCCCTTTCCTATTTCCACTTAGTTAGGTAATCTGTGCATACCAAGATGTACTCCTATTGATATTTAGGATCTATGTGACCAATGAAGTCCAAGCCCCATTTTTCAAAAGGTTGCAAGACCCACTAAGGCTACAATGGTATTTCATCATATTTGGTAGTATTACCCATTATTTGACACTTATCACACCCCCTGGTGTATAATGCTACATCCTTATGTAATGTTGGCCAATAATAACCAATATTCAACACCTTTTGTGTTGTTATTTTTATAGAAAAATTTCCTCCACAAGGTTCACTATGGCATGCTCTGAGGACATCATATATCTCTTCATCATCTATACACATTCTCATTATTTTAACTTGTCCTGTATGAAATAGAGATCCAACTATCCAAGAAAAATGTACTTTTTTCAACTATATATTTCTTCTCAAAGTATAAATAATGTGGAAGTGTTTTACCTGAGACTAAATAGTTGTTTATGTCTGCATACCAAGGTGTTTTGGTAGAAATGGAAAATAAGTGCTCATCTAGAAAAAAATCATCAACTACATGTTCTTAATCATTAGTCTATATCCTTAAAAGGAAATATACTACCACATTTTCCTTGCTAGGCTTGTCCAATATGGTGACATAAAACTCTTGTAGAAGGAGAAACCGCCTTATGATTCTATTGTGTACTACTAGTTTGTTTATGAAATATTTGATTGCAACATGATTAGTGTGAATGAACATTAGATATCCTATGATGTAGTGTATGAATTTATTAATAACATACACAACTGCCAAGAACTCCTTCTCTATTACTGTGTAGTTTAATTCTACATGCTACAAGTTCTTGCTAACATAATAAATTGCATAATTTAGAACTCCATCTTTTTCCCTAAGACAGCTCCAATAGCATGGTCTGATGTATTAGTGTAGATGTGAAAAGGAATGTTTCAATCAAGTCCTTTTAGAGCAAGTGCATTAGTTAACATATATTTCAAAGTTTGGAATGCAGTTTCACATCTCTCAGTCCACTCAAAAGTAACATCCTTTCCTAATAATACAAAAAGTGGCACTGCAATCTTGCTAAAATATTGTATGAACCTTCTGTAATATCCAGCATGGCCTAGGAATCTCCTAACATCCTTTTTTTTCTTTGGTGTTGGAAGGTTAATTATAAAAATACCTTTCTTGGATCAACATGAATCCCATCAAAAGAAATATAGTGTCCCAAAACTATACCTTCGAGATAACATGATGTAGCATTTGTCATTTCTTAAGGACATATTTTTCTCTTTGCATATTTTTGGCAAGAAAATTTGTCGAGGAAAAATTGGTGGATTTATTACAAATTCTCTAGGATTCTAAGTCCCTCTACTTAACTAGTGCGGTGTCGCATGTGCGAATGGAAGTGAGTTTTCTCCGAGTGGCCTTACGGCCAGGGATCCAAGAGTGGTACTCCACTAACCTTGTGGAAAAGCTAGCAACCTCTTGCTAGGGAATAATTTGTCTATAAAGAAATAAATGAGGTAGGAGAACTGATGTTGCAGGTAGAAAATTAGATTCCTGCACACACTAGTTAGAAATTTCAA
This sequence comes from Taxus wallichiana var. yunnanensis, assembly GCA_018340775.1. NCBI lineage: Eukaryota > Viridiplantae > Streptophyta > Pinopsida > Cupressales > Taxaceae > Taxus > Taxus wallichiana. Next base: position 665,907,570 of record CM031241.1, on the reverse strand, counting down.
CACATGCATTTATGAGAAGAAACAACACCGTAAATGACAACAAGAAAAAATAGAATTTATTGATAACAAAGTATCAAGAAACCCCTTAGTCAAATAAATATAGAATCTCCTTCTTCATGTATTGGTTTCTTAAACAAAAGTTGTACATAGTGTGGGAAAGGAGGAAAACTAGTGAGGGGGGAAGTGGAAGAAAATGGTTATCTCCTTTGTTCTCTCAAAGTACAATGCACTCTTGAGATTACAAAATAAATCACCAACCCTTTGAAATGGGAATTGGTTTACAATTTATGGAACTAGATAAGACTCTTTATCTACCCCCCAATGCCTATTCATATGTCCTCGTATAACTTAAAAATTTTCAACTTCCTAGGAAACTTTTAAGTCCCTTTTTATAACATAAAGGTGACTTATTACATTAGGAACATTAATACATATGAAAAAGTGCAATCCCAACACAAAATTATAACATTGAGAAGAGAGAGAAATTTTGGGGAAGAGGAGAGAGAAAGAGTGAGAGAAGAAGAGGAGATGTCATTCTGATGAATTCCATTGATCCTTGTTGATGGAAAGCTCAATGCGATGAAACTCTAAATCTTCAAACTCATGTGAAACTCCTTCCAATTGGCTCACAGATGATTTGGAATGAATTTTTAAAAATACTATTGAATGGTTCTTCTAATGACTGTAACTTCCACCCTACACAAGATGTACCATTGTGACAAACTTGCACTTTGAGAATGAACTACTATTTTTAGTAAGTACAAATGGGGAAACTTAATATTTTTAGTAAGTTTCATAGTTAGTTTTTCCCAACATAAACTAGTTATGGTAGCTTAAATTATTTCTTCTTACTATGTTCCTCTCACTTTTTAGACCAACTGGCTATTTATAGTAGGGGCTTGTGGAACCACTTACTATTTTTAGTAAGTGTTAATTCGATTTGAGATGATCTTTTTAATGAATTTGTTTGCAATACTCCTTTTGTGTTCATTGTCTTCTTCAAATTTTATTCAAATGGTGGCTTATCTGAAGTAATAGACCCCTATGTAGGAAGGCATGTTATTTTTAGTAAGTGCATCGTGGATGTCATATTGTGACAAAACAAGTTTTGAAAATCTAGGTCTTATTCCAGGATTCCACGCTCCGCATTTTAAGTAATTCCTTAAATGCGAACAAGTGGAAAAATGATATTTTCATTAGAAAGGGAAGAATACTGAAAAAAACAAATCCCTCATATCCCTAAAAAATAAGGACTTCATGGCATGAAAACTAGTTTACATCAAACTAGATTTTTCAATGATCATCCCATCCAATTTTCACGTGATTTCGTCCACTGGAGCCCGAGAAGTGAAAAGGTAGCTTGCTTCCTTTTTCGCAAATGTTCTTTATGTGACAAGGAAGAAATCTGGGGAAAAATAATTCCTCCATATCCCTAAAAAATAGGGACTTCATGGGAAAAAAATAATTCAAGTGAAACTAGATTTTTCAATTATCATTCCCTCCAATTTTTGCATGATTTTGCCCACTGGAACCCTGAGAAGTGGAGAGGTAGCTCACTGATTTTTTCCACTACTATGTCATGGAATCCATTAATGGAGCTTGAAATTTTAGGTCTATTTTTTTGTCTTTGTTCATGATTATATTAACTCCATTACGATAGGTTTTTCTTCCTATCTCACTAGTGAAATTTCTCTTTGATCGGTTGTCGGTTTGACAGAAATAGATATTTGTCCTTCGTGGAGCTAGAAGGAAATTTATTTTTGTGAGAATTCCTTTCTATGGATTAGATGTTTTAATATAATTTTTTAATTTCCTTCAAGATATAATAACTCAATAATAGATCGTTTGTCAATCCGCATCGGTCGGTTTGTAAGATCTCTTTAATTTTCGAGTTTCATGACAATGAAGATTTTCAAACTTCTGGCTTCTTTGTTCTTCGTTTGATCAATATTTCTTCTGGAACCTACATATTTTCATGGATTGAAGGATTTACTTGTTGTTTCAAATATTTTTGATCTTTGGAAATGGTGGAGTGGTGGTGAGAAGTTGCAGAGAAAGTTACAGAGCAAGTTGTGCACGAAGGAGTTAGATGTTAGAAGTTAGAAGCAGGAGGAATTTTTAAAATTTCAAAATAAATCAAATATGGGATATGGGTGAATTTTCATTTCCATAATTTTCCTCACCTCAAAGGGACATGAGGGACATCAAATTCTATGGTGAGCAACATGACGACATGTGGCGGTGGATCCGACGACGGGGAATGAAGGCTAAAAATCAGCTTTAAAGCACTGAGGGGCTAAAAGTTGGTCATATGGGTGACCAAAAGTATTCCTTATGGGTTGGGTGAATTTTTCCATATTTTATGTCCCTAGCCTATGAGGTACATGAGGGAAATCAAATTCCATGACACTCCTAGTGATGACGTGTGGCAGCAATCAAACGGTTGAGGCTTTGAGCTCCCATGGCAAGCACTGTGATTTGAACTGGTGATCCTGGACGTCATATGTGGGTTCAGAGGGATTAATTATGGATGGGAAAATTTTCCAAACCTTTATTTCCATGACCTTGAGGGATGTGAGGGACAAAAAATCCTGCCAGGCTCCTGGAGCTGAAAATTTGACTAACTCCTGAACCTTGAGGACAACTTGCGACAACAATATCTTGAGCTCCCGATGGACTTTTTTGATGAAATTTTATATGATATTTACTGGAAATGGACTTATGAATCTAATGTTGGGGTTATAATTTATTGATTCATCCATTATATCCCTGAAAATTTTTATTTTTTATCTATTACTCCACCTATGCATGAGAAAAATGCTTACAAAACCATTTCTCCAAAGTGTTGTGAAAAAATAATTTCACCACCTTGTAGATCTTGGAATTTGATTTCCAAATTTTATTTTTTTCTCCTAACTCCATATGGAGATCCTGAAATAACCTTCAAAATCTCAATATTTTTTTGGCATGTGCACTACCTATGCCTCTAAACCCTATTTTTGATCAAACTGCTCCAACTTTTCCAAGTCCTTCCAAAATCTTCCTAAATCACTTCCATGATGTCCCAAGTCATTTTAGTCACCTAAGTGTCTAGTTTGGATTTTATGTTCCACTCCATGGGGTTGTTCCATTCCTACGAAATCCATTGATAGCCCTTCCTGTTGCCTAAAGCTTGTAACTTTTAATGAACTCCTAAAATCACCTAGGGAATGAATGTACTTTCCTAAATAACCTATGGGGATGAGATAACATTAATTGGTAGGTCACTTGGACTGACTAGGTAGACCCAGGTGCCTTGGAATGGTAAGAATTTAAAAAATTAACACATGGGTATAGTTGTCATGCTCAAAAATTGTTAATTTCCTTGTTACACATTTGCATGACAACATTTGGCTCTAGCTTAGGGGCATGACATGGAGTGAGTGCAGAAAATACATGACATGGGGAATCTATAATCTTAACTTTAGACCATATGATCCATTGACCAGTGCCTTATCCATGGGGCCCTTTGGATTTATGTTCAAATTATAAGAGAGAAAGATACTGAAGAAGGACACACACACACACACACACACACACAAAACAATGAAAAGGAAACACATGACACATAACAGGAATGGAAACATATAAAATAGAATGGGAAACACACCTAGAAATCACCTATGGTATAAGGCAAGGGAAAACTTGCTTTCACTGAAGCACTTATCATTCCTCTAAATTTACCCTTGAGTGGGCAAACTTGAGTGATGTTTTTCTGTGAAGCCATTGACTAGTTCTATAAATTAGCCTCCTCTCCTTAATTTTTTATGAAATATAGGTCCTTTCATGACCGTATATTTTTTTGTAGGAGTGAGTCCATGTGAGCTTCTTGATTCCTAGGCATTCGCTTAGAAATTCCATTTCCTTCACATTATTTGAAATTAGTTTCATAGTGCCAATTACCTTCCGTGTTTATCCACATAGTTGATTTTTCATTGAGCATCTCATCGCTGCCCCAAAGCTGATTTTTGTTCAAATTTCTTGAATATTCTGAGTTAATTTCTTTCCTGGGTCTATGCTCATTGACATCTTCTCCATGAGAAACCTTATATTCATATTTTATCTCTACTCCACTATGAGGCATTTGAGTACTAACGGGAGGATCAGAGGAAAACTCATACTTGTCTTGTATGGCCATGGCATGAGTTAAGAGATCAAGAATCAGCTCGGGGTCTTCGCAACTTCTACTGCATCCAATAGTTCTTACATAGAGATCTCCTTTGTTACTTCCTGCAACTCATTTGTGTATTCCTTTGAAGTATCTTTATTTTATAGATCAAGGTAACTATCCAGAGGATTACTCCATCATCTTGGGAATCGTTACATTCTATCACTCCTTTATCTAGAGGGGCTTCAGCTTCAAAGGCCTCAAAACTCCTTGCTTTAATTTCTTCATCATGGAAAGAGTCTTCCTCTTCAAATGGGAAATAAAATACCTCAATTTCATCATTACATCCATCAACCATTGGCATAGGAGGGGAATTATATTTCTCATCTTTCTTTGTTTCAACATGGCCAACCTTCACACCGGTTAAGGCTTTCAAATCAGATTCATGCTTATCTTGAAGATTCATGGCTTGCATTAGGAGTTCGAGACTGATCTCAAGTTCTTCTATTTCTTTCACGGCTCTTAGCAGTTCTTGTACGGATGGTTCTTTCCCATTGTTCAAGGGCTTATTGTAGACTAAATTTGTCTCTTCATGGGTGAAATGATCAAGGGATTCCTCATCTTTGAATGGGAATGAGAATATCTCTTCATCACGAGATAAGCACATAAGCTGATTTTTCTTCTTAAAGATCATTAAGAACCATTTCCTCTTCTTCATGGTTTGCATCATCCAGCAATTCAAGGATGCCCTCTTGTAACTCAAATATCCTCAATGATTCTTCAAGGTTCATGCCTCTCTAGGAAGGCATGTCTAGCCCTATCAATATGGGAATATCCTCTTCCTCCTCAATTGTCATAAAGTGATTCATCCGTTTGGTATCTTGATACAAGATGTTGGTTTCTGGGCTTCGAACTTTCATACTTTGTACCTCATCTTCTTCTTTGGAAGAAATTTCTCCATGTCTCCCTTCACTAGTATGGTTTTAGATGACCAATTCATCTGAATTTTATCCCCAATTGTTGTGATGAAAGCCATGCTTAGAAAAATTCCAAATGAAGCCGGAATATCTCGCTACCAAAATCATCATTAAAACTTTCTTGTCTGGAAATCTGGCAAGAGCCACTCATGTATCTTTGACCTTCCCTAAAATTGGGAATTATTTTGACTCCAAAGAGTAACAATAACCACCTTTGGGTGGAGTCATGGTGAGTTTGAGAGCCTTAGAAACCTTCAAAGGCATCATGTTGTCTAAGGCACAAGAATCTATTATGTAATTGTTCAAGGTACATATTATCCAACAACAAAGGGAGATGTAGAAAGGACCAGCCTTGTCAATCTTGGATGCACTTAAGAAAATCATGTTCTATGAGGGAAGAACAGGTGGGTTTGATATTACTCCTTTAGAATTGGGTGTTACAAATTTGGGTGTTAAACTACCACTCCGATGTATCGACGCATATCTCGAATTATTCGGGGTGAGTCCACAAATATTCGAGCCATTTGATCTACACTTTGTCTTTGTTCGTGTATTCTATGAAGTCAAAAGGAGAAGATGTGGGTAAGGGTGATGAAGGGACTAATTTTGGATTTAGGACGGGTTTGGAAGCAAGAGTATTTTTGGGGAACATAGGGGATCTTGAAAGGTACACTAGGAGCTTTCAAAGTACTAGATTTTACAGGAGAAGATTTAGATTTAGAATTAGAAGAGGCATTGGAAGACTTACTTGGAATTGCTGGAGACTTCTTATTTGCTACAAGATTAGGCTTCAATAATGCAGACTCCATGGAGGGTGGGAGCAGAGATCCTCAACTGATTATTTTGTTATGTGGAGTCTCCAAAGGAGGATGAGTCAAAGCATACAAGTATGTCCCACTTTGTGGCCATAAATATTTTAAAATACGACTAGTAAATAAATAGTTAAAAAATACTATAAAAATTTAAAAATCGGGTAAATTCTGGATGCCCCGCACCTTGGTATTTATAGCCTTAAAAATGCATGTTTGGTCATTTTATATGTGTTTGGTCATGTTTTGGTTGTGGACATAGTTTTTTGAAAGTACAAAAACTACAAAAAACGCTTGATTATATGCTTTGACCCGGATCTTGGTCTTATTTTTCTTTGCAACAAAGTGGATGAAGAGAACCATTTTCATACCGAGAATGAGTGAACACCGCACATGAGAAGATAGGTGCATCTTCTTCATCATCTTCATTACCTCCAGAATATTCATAGAATCTTATTTGTGTATCATTCTCAAACTCATCACTTTCTAGGAAATCTCCACCTTCACTTTCTGGTTCAAGATCCTCTTCATTTTCCTTACTCCTACAATTTGCATTGATAGGTGGGGCCTCCAAGGAAATCCTTTGGGGTGCCCCCTGCAATCTGATTTGCGTTCCTTCTTTAAGAATAAATTTGTTCAAATATTTCCCTCCTCAACGATGCCATTTTCTTCATTAAATGATTAGTTCTTTCATCTACATGGCGTTGAGCTTTACCCTTTGAGGGATTCTTGGTCTTTCTAGATAGGATGAGATAGTCATCAAGTTCAATGGCCAATCATTACACTTCTACAATATCCCTTGGTTAAACTCTTTGTAAGAAAAATCCTACCTCCAATGATTGACAACTAATAAATAATCTCTTGACATTATTTTCGATGTTGAATCCTCCTCTAGTATCCTATAGAGCAACCAGTTGAAACAAGCCATGAATTCTCTCATAGTTTCATTTTCTCCTTTCCTTATTTGCGCCAATTGAACATAGATGTCTTGACAGTCCTTAGTAAATTTGAATCTTTCCTCAAACTTCCTTTTTATGTCATTCCATAAGTGATGGATTGGGCAGGTAAGAGGTAGAACCATTCCGTTTCTTTTTCTTAGAGAGACTCCACAAACAATATTACTGTGACATCTTCATGTTGGACACCAAGAATCCCACATGATGTTTTAAAGGTCAATATGTTCTCTTTAGGGAGTTGTGTGTCATTACCTTTGAACTTTGTAACGTTCTTACAGGAACTTATTGGTATATCATGAAGAGATGGCTCATGATCAAGCAGACCTGTATTTATTCCCTATGGAACAATGCATTGAGATATTTCTACTTCATTTTCCATTATTTCTACTTCATCTTCTACAAATTCTTCTTCCTCTGGGAACTCAATGCTCAATGGTGGTTGAAAAATAGGAGAATTTGAAAGGGAAGTATCAACAAGAGTTTAGATAGGATTTCTAGATGAAGCGCTTGAAGAGCAGAGATCTTTGAGGAGGCTTGAGAGAAGAAGAGTGGATTATATCTAATTAGTTCTTTCTGATTTTGCAAAGCCTTGAAATCGGAATCAACAACAACTTTCAACCTACTCAACCTGGTATATCTTCCTTCAGCTAACTTTTGGAAATTCTTGAAGTGGGAATATGAAAAGACACTAGGGAATATGAAAGGTCACATTCAGGAATTGATAGTGTATCTTTCAACAATGGCTTTTCATGAACTCTTTTCAGCAATGGGAATATGAAAAGACATTGTGGAACTTTCCCTTTGAGAACAACCTGCTATTTTTAGTAAGTACAAATGGGGCAACTTACTATTTTTAGTAAGTTTCATAGTTAGATTTTCCCAACCTCAATTGGCTATGGTAGCTTGAATTATTTCTTCTTATTTTGTTGCTCTCACTTTTTGGACCAACTGTCTATTTATAGCAAGGGCTTGTGGAACCACTTACTATTTTTAGTAAGTGTCAATTGTGAGACAAGATGACCTTGTTTATGACTTTTCCTGAGATACTCCCTCCGTGTTCACTGCCTTCTTTGTAGCATCTTCAATTGGTGGCTTAACTAAATTAACAGACCCCTATGTAGGAAGGCATGCTATTTTTAGTAAGTGCACAACAAATGTCAGATTGCGACAAAATAGGTTTTGAAAATCTAGGTCTTATTCTAGGATTCCAAGCTCGCATTTTAAGTAATTCCTTTGTCTAAACAAGTGGGAAAATAATATTTTCATTGGTAGGGGAAGAATACTAAAAAAACACATCCCTCCATATCCCTAAAAAATAAGGACTTCATGGCATGAAAACTAGTTTACATCAAACTAGATTTTTCAACTATCATTCCCTCAAATGTTCACGTGATTTTTCCCATTAGAACCCTGAGAAGTGAAAAGGTATATTGCTACCTTTTTTGCAGATGTTATTCATGTGAAAGGGAAGAAATATAATGAAAACTCATTCCTCCATATCCCAAAAATATAGGGACTTCATGGGGCGGACTTCAAGAGATAATAACTCAAGTAACATATGGTTTTGAATTCGTGCATCGGTTTATAAAATCTCTTCGATTTTCAGTTTCATGACAATGAAGATTTTCAAACTTATGGCTTCTTCATTCATCATTTGATAAATAGTTATTCTAGAACATAAATATTTTCATGGATTGAAGGATTTTTTTTTGGCAAAGCTGGTTTGATCTTTGGAAATGGTGGAGTGGTGGTGAGAAGTTGTAGAGAAAGTTACAGAGCAAGTTGTGCACGAAGGAGTTAGATGTTAGAAGTTAGAAGCGGGAGGGGATTTTAAATTTTGAAATAAATCAGAGATGGGATATGGGTGAATTTTCATATCCCTGATTTACCTCACCTCAAAGGGACATGGGGGACATCAAATTCCATAGTGAGCAAGATGACAACACGTGGCACGCATCGCGGCATGGAATGAAGGCTAAAAAATCAGCTTTAAAGCACTGAGGGGCTAAAATTTGGTCATATGGGTGACCAAAATTCTTCCTTAGGGTCTAGGTGAATTTTTCCATATTTAATGTCCCTGACCTATGAGGGACATCAAATTCCACGATGCTCCTAGTGATGATGCGTGGCAATGATCAGACCGTTGAGGCTTTGAGCTCTCGCAAGCACCTGGGAGCTAAACTAGTGATCTTGGAGGTCATATGTGGGTCCAAAGGGCTTCATGGGGGATGGGAAATTTTCCCAACCTTGATTTCCCTAACCTTGAGGGACATGAGGGACACAAAATCCCACCAGGCTCTTGGAGCTAAAAATTTGACTAACTCCCGAACCTTGAGGACAACTTGCGATGACAATATCTTGAGCTCCCGATGGACTTTTTGATGAAATTTTATATGATATTAACTGGAAATGGAATTATAAATCCAATGGTTAGGATATTAGTTCTTGATTCATCTTCTAGATCCCTAAAAATTTTGATTTTTGATCTGTACTCAACCTATGCATAAGAAAAATGATTACAAAACCATTTCTCCAAAGTATTGCAAAAAAATAAGTTCAGCACCTTATATATCTTGTAATTCCCTTTCAGATGATGTTTTTTTCTCCTAACTCCATCTGGAGCTCTTGGAATCACCTTTGGAAGCTCAACAGTTGTTTTGGCTTGTGCACTGCCTAGGCTTGTGAACCCTGATTTTAATCAAACTACTCCAACTTTTCCAAGTCCTTTCAAAATTTTCCTGAATCAATTCCATGATTTTCCAAGTCCTTTGAATCACCTACATGTCTGGTTTGGATTTTATGTTCCACTCCATGGGGTTGCTCCATTCCTAGGAAAGCCAGTGATAACCCTTCCCATAATTTCCTGAAGCTTGCAACTTTTAATGAAATCCTAAAATCACCTAGAGGGAATGAATGAAAATTCCTAAATCACCCAAGTGGATGAGATAACATTAATTGGGAGGTCACTTATACTAACTGGGTAGACCTAGGGTGCCTTGGAATGGTAAGACTTTAAAAAATTAACACATGGGTATAGTTGTCATGCTCGAAATTGTTAATTTCCTTATTGCACATTTGCATGACAACACATATCTTCAAAACTTAATCGAAATTTTTCATAGATTATTTTAAAATTTCTGCCTTATGTAGTGAATTCATCCATGTAGACTTCCATGCATTCATTTTTCAAATCTGAAAATATTCTGAAGACTACCGTTTGGAATGTAGCAAGAGCATTACATAAGCCAAATGGAAGAACTAAATAAGAAAATGTTCCCCATGGGCATGTGAAGGTATTTTATCTTGATCCTCTAGTGTAATCTGAATTTGATTATATCTAATATATCCATTAATAAAAGAGAAATCTTTCTTACTAGCCAAAGTGTCAAGTAACTTATCATTGAAAGGAAGAGAAAAATGATCTTTCTTTGTCGTTGCATTCAACTCCTGTAATTAACACATATCCTCCATTTTCCATTCTTCTTTAACAATATGACAAGGGGTGATACCCATTGACTATCTAATATTAGATATATAAATACATAATCCAATAACTTCTTCAATTCTCCTTTTATAGTCTCTCTCACTGATGGGTTCATTCTCCTTTGTGGTTGTTTGATTGGTTTACAAATTTCTTTAGTATAAATCTTGTGTGTGTAGAGCCTAGGATGAATTCCATGCATATCACCATAATCCCATGCAAACATTGTTTTATATTTTTGTAGAAGAGATATTATCAATTTCTCTTGTTATCTATCCAACAACTTATTGACATTGAGTGATTTTCCCAAATTTATATCTACTTGTTTGTAGATATCAATCATTAAATATACATTACTTATAACATAATTCATTATGTAGACATGGGTAATAAGTTGATGAAGAATACAATTCTTACCTGGAATATCCATGGTACTTTGTTGTGGTAGAACTTGGTTCAAGGGGAAATTTAAACACCTTAATCTAACATCCACTTATTTGTTTATTCCATATTTATTCTGCAAGACACTGGATAGAAAAACATATTATTCTTGTCCTTAAATGGTACAAGACTTCTCTAGCATCATGATCATTGTACAAAGCTCTAATATAATTCTAGTTCTTTAACCCGAATTTTTTTATCTTCATCATTCAATAGTTGTGCGAGAATGGTAGAGCATAAGATTTTTATTGCCACTTCCATTAGAGATAATCATGTTTCCAGACCTGCAACCTATGAATACATCTACGAGTGACCAACCATGACCTCCCTAGAATCATAGGATAACCTCCTAAAATCTTTTGGTTGAAGGACAATAAATTTATCAATGTATTCCCAAGATTCTACTATCACAACTATGTCCTCAATGACTCCTTTAGGTCTCACTTTGTTGATCTATTTGCAAGTTGTAAGAATGCGGTTGTTGGCCTTAGTCCTTCCAATTTCAATTCATCCTTAATTTCTTTCTTGTTCATAATGTTAATTTCTTACCCTAATTCAATCGAGTATTCTTTACGGTTGTTGCATTTATTGTAACTTTCACGAGGACTTCTGGATGTATGTATTTGGGTAAAAATGAATTTCTAAGAAAAATATCAACCAATTGTTTAATAACTTATACAATGGATGTATCCTTCCTTATTCTACCTATTTTTTATGCATAGGTCCTTAACCAACTTTTTGTAAATGGGAACATCCTTGATTACCCTTGCTGATTGACAAAATCAGAATCAGAATTTGATTTTACGTCGAGTCTTTATTTCTTGCAATCATTCTAGAAATGGTGGTTCATTAGCTTACAAATTATCCTTGTTGGAATTATGCTTACGTTGCTTGATCAGTTTGTAGCATGTTATGGCTTATATGTAGGTCATTACGTAGTGATGATGGTTCATTTGCAATCTATGTGGTGGTGGGTGTACTTGCTTTGGAGGAAGTGATATTCCTAAGTAAAGATGTATGTTATTAACATCAGTTGAATAGGTAGGTTATTGAGTTGATTTAGTGGTATAGGCTAGTGAGAATCTTTATTATTTGGATTAGGTATCGGTTGAGTGGTAACTAAGTGGATTTTGGTTGAGAGCCTGCTTGGGTATTTGGCATCAGAGCTTGTTGTTGTGGGTAAGGAGGTTTCTGGTAAGATTGTTGATAGTTAAGATGTGGGTTATTCCATTTTTTTCCTCCTCTCTAATATTGTTTCCATGATTGAGGGTTGTTTCAGTGTTGGCTTAGAAATCGGTATTTCCATTGTTGTTGGTATTAGGTAGGGTATGGAGCCCAACCTTGTTGTGTATTATCCCAAGGTGGGGGTTGCATATATGGATTACTATCCCAATTATGAAAATATGGCATAGGATCTTGTGACATACCTCCTTGTCTTGGCAGTCATGGATTTCTTTGAGAAACATAGAAGACTTGTCCATCCTCTATTTCTATCATCTTGAATTCTGTTCAACTTCATTTTCTTGTGCAATGTTGGCTAATCCTCTACATCTGTAATTAACTTTCTTCCTTCTACATGCATGGAAAAACTCCTTGATTGTTTCCTCAAGCATCATCTCTTTTCTTCTTAGCTTACAGAGCGATAAGCTATGTAGCCATGTCAATTATCAATTACTATCTCTTGTTTCATGTTCTTGAATATGTTTACAACTCTAATTTTGATATGTCCCCAATTCCGTTAGTAGTTGATCCAGCCTTTTATCTAGAACTTTTGATTCTCTTCATGGTTTCTCTAGAGTAATTCTTGCAGGCTTCTAAAATTTCTAGAAAGGTATATTTTGAGATATCTCTAGCTCTATCAGTCTAAAGCATCCATATCCTCTTCTTTGATTCCTTTAAAGAGAAGTATCTTAATGGACTCATTAGGTAATCCCATGTGTCTTGACTTCTAGACACTAAATAAAAATATTTTCAAGTATTCTTCCAGTGCTCATCTTCCTTTTGCACTATCTAAAATATCTCATCACCTCCTATGTTACTTCACCTACAATAATCTTGATATTTTACTAGAAAAATTTCCTTCATTTGCAGCCAAGTTGACACGGGATCTCTTCCTAAATCCTAAATCATCTCAAGGTTGTGTCCTTGAATGTAACAAGGAATAAATTTAACTTATGTGCATCGTAGTTTAGTCATAACTCCAACATAAAGTGTCAAACTCAAACAAAATGGTGTCTGGGTATTTAGTTATGGATCTATGAAAGTATGGAAGGGGTGAGGGAGAAATGTTCTTCATTTTAGTAGACTAGTTGTTGTTGGAGATTGGGAACTCAAAGTTAGTTGTCCTTTCTTCAAAATTTTGGTTCACTTCTTTTGCCATGATGGGATAATTAGGAATAGCCTCATAATTTTCACTTAAAGGGAGGTATTCTTATAGTAAGCTTTGTACAGAGGAAAGTATGTCTTCTTCAAAATCATATGAAGAGATTTGTGCTATTTGTGGATTGGATAAGAATATTCCATGGGAATATCTTGGCTAGTGCATGCATTAAATATCTCAACTCAATCAACATACATTAGTGGGGGGTTTAGATGTGGAATTTCTAAACCTAAACTACTTCTAAGAAATACAAAACCTTATAACTTGGTAGTATCCCCGACAACAGCACCAAAAATGGTGGTGAAAATTAACTTGCAGCAATTAATATGTTGTTCACTAATTCACAATCATTTAATCATAAAACCAAGGGTGTAAATTTTCCATAATGCCAGTGTTATATGCATAGTTACAAATCATTTAGGAGGTATAGAAATAAATTGTTGTCACTACAATACTTGAAATAACAATTCTAAAAGTACAATTCTTGAAATAAAACTTAGAACTAAAATAAAATGGCTTCTAAACACTATGTCTAAAACAAATCTTGTAAATTTAGAATATATATAAGGAGATAAATTGCTTCCTATTCTAATCATGCAATGAAACAAAGTAAAAAACTATGGAGGGTTTAACAGACCACAAGTGGGCTCTACCTTGGGTGTTAATCCCTCCTAAGGCCTATAACTAAAATCTACTAAACAAAACTCAAATTCTTTATTGAATTGACATGAATATTACATCTAGGAACAAAGTAACTTTTGTATCTATGTATCCTCTATTCTCTAATTTCCCTATTCTCTATTCTCCATCTAGATATATATTTCTAGCATTAACCCTTTTCTCTTATACTCCTCAATTATAGAAAAATGTGAGAAGAATAGTTCAACTAGGATTTCAAATAGACTAAGTAAAAGATCTTTGATGGAACAAGTGGAAGATCTTAAACAAAACAACAAGAGTTTAAACACATGTAATAGAACTAATTAATAGGTGTTCAGATATCAAACACATAACTCAAGTAACCAACAAGTTCCTTAAATCACATGTTAACTAATTAATCAGTTCTTCAGTGAGTTTTAATGAATAATCAAATCCATAATTGATTTATCTTCCAGTTCCCATGTTTCGGTTGTAACTGCCTCTGAAATGACATGTACATACTTGGGGTGTCGTTCTTCACATTCCAAGAGATCTTCATATTCACGAATTTTTTGTTATAGGTGATCTCCTTTGGTTGTAGATGAGTTGTTGTGGATGGTTCCTTTTTTATAGGTTGGTTCTTTTGGCTATATATAAGTCCTTTAGCTGCGTACGAGGTTGTTGCATATAAAATATTTCTCGCAAACAAGAGTGACGTCATGCAAAGCATCATTTAAACAACTTATTGAAATCAAGAGAATAAATACGTACTCAAAATACCACAAAATAAATATAATTAGTTATAATTATATTAATCAATATTAATGCCAATAATTTCAAGTCATGATGATAGTGATGGCAATTTTTGCCCCGTGAGGAAAATCACCCAATAGGGTCCTAAAGTAATTACGGGCTCCCATTGAGCCCAATAAGGTGTAAGTAGGATCACAGGTGTTTTCAAGGTCTTGGGAAGAAATTGTAAGTGTTTTGGAACCTTCGGGATGTTATCGACCACTCGGTGTCATCCCGAGGCTCATGGCCTCATTGTAATTCAAAAATGGACCCGAGACTCAAAAATGGTGAAAAATGGCTCACGATGGGAAATTTAGCATTTTTGGGGTTATAGGCACCCATTCCCCTCTCCTCCATCAAAAATTTGAAAAAATCCAAAATCAAGCTCAGAAAAATTAAGAAATCCTCATTTGGCCTTAGAGGGCCAACCAAGTTTAGGGGTTTGCATTGGTAGGGAAAGCGAGAATGGCTCACCAAGTAGCTCGGCGAGCTACTCGATGAGCCAAGTTAGAAGGTGTGTGGCAACGAAAATCCAAGTTGACGTAGAGGATTCCATGTAGAGGGTGGATATATTGTGTTGGTGTGCTAATTGATAAAAGGGGATGGGCCATCATGGTCGTTGAAACACCAAGCCGAGTCGGGAAGGTTAGGCGGCGCGAAGGGATTGGATCGACTCAACTGAAGCTCAGAAGGAGAATTTGGGTTCATTATGGGGCAATAAAAGATAACGATCTGATTTGGATGAATTCAGCATGAAATCCAATCATACTCAGCCATGGTAGATCTGGCAAGGTCGGTTGAGTTAAGCACATGAAGAGAGGGCCATGAAGGTCAATGGTGAAGGATGCATTGGATGGTTCAAAATTGATCCTCAAACTCATGAATGGAGGCTTGGGATTGTTGGTGCATTAGACCTCTCAAAAAATGAAATGGCCAAGGTTTTGAGCTCAAGAATTTCATGCAAAGGGATTGAAGGCAAATGGGAGATGTGGCATGATCATTACGAGGTGAGCTTGGCTCTGAAATAGAGTTCAAAGTGAATAAAGGAAAGATGTGCATGAGTGGGCTCGAGATAGGATTTTGGTTGAGGCGAGTCGGCCATGGTAGTAGTTGGAGGCTGAATTAAAAATGTGAAGGTATGGCATAAGTTCACAAGTGGATTTGAACTCACCGGGAGAGCTATCGCACGTCCCCAAATGAAATTTGGGGTTTTGGATGTGCCTATTTTGGGCTTTTGGTGGTTTCCACTTGAAACTCAAGCGAGAAAAAAGTATAAACTCACCAAGTAGAAACATCTAAAATAAAATGAATCAAGTCCAAAAAAGTGGCAAGTTTCCCAAACTCGAGGCATAATGTAAGGTTGTAAAATCCCCTTTCATGTTCATCTCGAGTTGGGTTTCAGGATTTTGGGTGAGCTAACTCTAAAGCGGTGGCGCTCAACCTCCGAAATGAAATGTTCAAAACCCAAATTCGGTGGTGATGTGGCACTAAAAGGTGATTTTTGGGAATGGGCTTGGTTGTTGACTTTCAAGGGTTAGGTCGTTATAATGCCTAAAATGATGAGTTCAAGATCTCTAAAAGAGAGATCCCCAAAACTCCAAAGTTGATAACACTCCTGCCCAAAAATGCAAAAAAACTCATCAACAAGATGGCACATAGGAGACCGAGCCAAGGTAGTAGATGAATCAGGTGCTAGGAGTATGGAATCAAGCACTTTGAGATGGTGACATGTAAGGCACTTCAAATTCACTAGAAAAAACTCAGCGATGTAAGGAATATCTTGGTGGTAGGTGGAAGTAACTCGGTGGAGTTGCAGGAGCGTAGAAGGCCAAAACAACACCCAATCTTCAAACCTTGATATCTCATGCATTTTTTATCCAAATTCAAAACAAAATTAGTCATTGGAAAGTATTTTCAGTGAATATTTCAATAGTGATGATAAAATCTAGTTCCCAAGAGAGGTTGAATGAAGGCAAAAACCAAACAAACATCCAAGGCTAAAATAAAGATATCTTTCTCCCTACTTCACCATTTCTTGCAAAATTATAGTCATTGGAAAGGTGTTTTTGGGATCTATAGTACGAGAACACCAATTTTAGATTTCAAGGTTCCCTAGCCTCAAAAAATTGAGAGCATTTCAGTGGTAGGTGAGAGCCATTAATGAAGGTAGGGTCATCATGAGGCTACAGGAGCTAGACTAGACAGGGGGTGTAATCACAATCAATTTCTTCAAGCACAAGGAAAACCATTAATGAAAAAGGAGATTTTGAAGATCTGAAGGCACTCATTATAAGATTAAATAATGATTATTTGGAATATTTTTGGTAAATTTGAGATTTAATTTTCTCTCTCCTCTCCTTCAAATATTCTACTATAAATTGTAATGAGGGGCATTGTTCTAATGTTGGATAATTATGCTTTTCACCCTCCCTTCTTCTCTTGTCTGTAAGGATTTTTGTGGAGTTTCAAACCTCCCATTTAACTATAAATGCAATTTTTACCTCTTGGCCATTGTAATGCACTATATCAAATTTGTGGAGCAATAATATAAGTCTGTGGATGAATTTCAAATGGCTCTTGTGGTCATTACATTCTCTTGATCTCTCATTGCAATCTTGGTTATCTGTGCATGGTTTTTGTATTACATGTTTAATGGTGTTTTTATTAGCTAGTGAATTCACAGACAACAGATTGATCGGTGGTCTATTTTCATCCTCCTTAATATAATTGCTATTTCCATCTCTAGCAAAGTAGGTGTTCAACATTACTTATTAGTGCATCACCTCCAATAGAATTAGGTTTTAATTTTCTTGCATCCTTCTCCTTGGAATTTTAGAGTAGGGTTTAGATTAGTTTCTCATGATGGTGAGTGGTGATAGATACAGGAATAGGAAGTCAACCTTTCTCTAGAGAGATTTCCCGATTACAAATTCCCACACTTTAGGAAAAGATCCATGTTATGCAATCACATTGACTGTCTCAATCCTTCGAATTGCAAATAATCAGGGGTGTTGTGATTACGCATCAATAGATAGTGTTCGAAGTATTTGGGAAATACAAGCACATAGCTTCAATGGATTAACAAAAGTATAGATAATGAGCAGTTTATAAAGAGGATTTATATGACTCATCATCCACCCATACTTTTTAATGCTTATAATCATGGGGCTGACCCATTTAGATTCCTCAATAGGCTCAATAATCCCAAATTTGAGCATCTTCTCAATTTCTTATTTCACTTTTACACGTAATTTAGGATTCATCCTATAAATTATCTTCCTAATTGGGAATGTACCTTCTTTCAACTTAATCTTAATCTCACCTAAAGAAGGGTGTACTCCTTTGACTTTTGATAGCCCCATGGAAATAAGTCCTAGAATTCACACAAGAGTTTAATAATCTTTGCTACCTCTTTCTTTGACTAGTAATCACCAATAATATCTTCCTTAGGCACATCATATGTGTCAATGTTGACCTTTTGGGTCTTCATAGGGGCATAGTACACACATTTTTTTGATCCACTATGTCCATTACCTCGCGTACACTTTCAATGTGGATAACATCCATGTTTTCTACCTCTTCATCATCAATCATGTAGACTAGATTTCCTTTTTCTTTTCCCTTCTAGGCGTGACCCATCTCTATCTCATATGTATCCTTAAGATCAAGGTGCACTTCATAATCAGAGTTCACGACATCTCTAGCATGATCTCTTCTTCCTTCACTCTATCCCCCAATGTGATGCACTTCATGATCTACAATGCTTCATGAACTAGAGACTTAGTATAAATGTAATCAAAATTTTGAACCATACCTGCAGTCATCTCTTGCTAGTTTTCAGTCTCCCTTTTTAGCTCAGCATGGACATACCAAGTGTGCGTGCATCCACACAATGTGGAGTAGAACATATTTACCCATAGGGATGGTGGTAAAGCCTCCTAGCCCTACATCCATATTTTCTTATAATTATAGACAACAATCTTGAAGCCATATTCTTCCCATGAAATTCAAAGATGTGTGTAGGTACATTGCTCTAAGTAAACCTTGTGGAAAATATGATTCTCACTTATCACCATTCCAAAAGGTTATCTCTATGTGTATCCCACCAACATGTTGTTTTCTGTGCAAGGTATAGACCAGCATGTTCCTTCTATCTCCTTCATTATTCCACTGAGCCTCCATGGAGCACAAAAATGTATTGGTCTTTCCTTCACCAAAGTATACCTAAGTACACGAGTTGAACCTAACTACCTCATCATGTACAACCTAATCATCATGTTGACTCATCCCTTAACATTGCACTGACCATATTATACATTCCATGAGCCCAGTTATCACAAGCAACACTAGTAGTGTCACTTACAGACTACACATCTTCCCATTGAATTACACCTTCATTTGATGGTTCTACATGCTCTAGATTGTGCATAAATTTGATTAATCTCTTCTTCACTCAAGGGCTCAACATAAGGCTCTTCCTTCTTATCATGTAGAGGTATGATCACACACTCATCTTTATTCTCAAAACTTATGTATCTCTTATTGAAATGCAGATTAACATTGTTCGCGTAGTTCCACGGTCGTCTAATTAGTGTTAGGAAGTTGTCTCCTTTAGTAAGCTCCAATACCTCAAAGTATCTAGTAAACTTGGCTCCTTGAAAATTAATGAATGAATCCTTAAGTACCCCAATAGGAATAGCTTGTTTTTTTGCCATATATAACACATTTGATGATAGATATAATTTTGTTCTTCCCATTTGATTTCATGCATCAGTCAATACATTGACCTCGGTGTCTATATCGATCAATATATTGATTACTAACTAAATTTTAATAACCACGGCAAGTGTGATCTCCCTGTCAAATTCATGATTCGAGAGGTGGTATATTTTCATGACGTATCTATCTCTCGCACTCAACTCTAATGTGTGGTACACTGTTGGGGATCAAAACTACACCTATCCCAAATCAAGATGAACTAGGGATTTGAGGCAACATGGGACTATCTCCAAGTTGTGGGACCTTGCGCGCTTGAGACAAACCTCTAGAGAAGGCTGGTTCCTCTACCTATTTATACTACTAAAACTACTCCTATGAAGGGAAATACATCTATCTATTGTTAATCTAAGATTATAAGAGACAAGAGTTAAAAGGAGATTCATGGAAAAGGAAAAAATAAGCTAAATCGGGTGATATCACCGAGAAGGAGGGGGATGAACATAGTTAGCTTTAAGAAAAAATGAAAGAGAATGTGCATAGGGAGGATAGACATGTGTATCACAACCTGAATCACATTTGCACACTCATTTTCATGGGGCACAATCAGAAAAGGAACTTACTGAGGGATGTAAGAGAGAACAACAAAAAAATGTAAAATAGAGGCAAGGAGATACAATATAAATGATCAAGCCATAGAATAGCCAAGATACAAAGCTTCTATTACTTATATAAAATGCATAGATTATTACAATGGTAGATGAGGCCGATATCCACATGTAGAAACTAGATCCAAAGGCATGCAACTTATAATGTTAATGAGCAGAGCTCTTCTTAAACTAATGGGGTCCAACCTTTTCCAATGAGCATTGATCTTACATTTATAGAAGAAGAAGGAGAGAAGAGGAGGAGAAAGAAGAGGGAAATTGGGATTTGAAATCTAAATACCAACGAAAGCATTGAATGGATGTGAATCCACTTGTAATGCTGATATATATGACTCCCAATATCTATTTGGCTTGTAGAAGAAGGAAGAAGGCGAGATTGGAATAAAATTTGGTGGTTGGGTTGATTAAAGATGTGTCATTTTCTTGTCACCTTATTAACCACAAACAAATGGACAAGAAGAATCAACCAATAAAACCTTGAACCAAATTCTTATGAAATTAGTTGATGATATTGGGAAATATTATCATACGCACATTCCTTTTGCATTGTGGTCTTACCACACTAGTATTCTCTCTTCAACTACAGCCACACCATTCTCTACGGTCTAGGGTACCAAGTTTGTCTTGCCTCTCGAAGTCTAGATTCCATCTCTCCACATCTCACTACAAGACATGCTTAACGATGGTGAATTTTTCTAGGACTATTTAGCACAACTTGCATTGTTGGATGAATGTCATCTCAATTCTCTAGATCATCTCCAAATCTACCAAAATCGTATCAAGCGTGGCTATGATAAATGTGTACATGAATGAGCTTTCTAATTCGGTGACCTTTTCCTAAAGGAAAATCAACATGTAACCAAAGAATAGAAAAGTAACAGGTAAAATTTGCTCCTAAACCGACTCGAGACCCTATATCGTTACTCATACCTATGGATCAGGTGCTTATCGTTTTTCTTCACTTGAAGTTAAACCCAAACCTGAGCCCCTCAATTCCTTACACCTTAGAAAATGTTATTTTTGAAAGCAAGTCCTATATCACCTTCTGTCTATTGACCGATCAATTCTTGCATGCCATTCACTGCCATGTTACTGTTTTGAGGATCAAAAACTAAACAATAATCATGTGGTTACTGTCACCTTCAAGCCTTATCTTCAATATGAGTACCATGGCTCTACTCATGGCATGATTCTTATGGATACTTTTCATATTTATCATAGATGGAATCCCATGTTTTTTCATCACTTGAAACCATCTCTTTCATAGTTAACCTATGTGTGTTATGGTTTTGTCTTCTAAACAAGAACCTAATTTTCCTCTATAGTCTTTTCCATGACTTAAATGTCCAAAAACAAAATAGGATGCAACTCCTTGAGTCAAACTTCTAGCAAAAAGATGACTCCCTCAAAAGGGACATCTCTTCTCTTTATCTCTCTGTTATAAATAGACTGATCCCTTGAAGGACAGCTATATAAATTCATTGCAAAAATACAATAAAATATTCAGAAGCTTCCCGCATTGATCAACTTCACGAAGACCTCAAGGAGATAATATACTCATCCCATATAGACTTCCCACATCGATCAGTCTATCACAAACAAAAAAAAAAATAGTAACTATTTCATCATGGACTTGCCTTTTTGTCATGGATTTCTTTCCAGGTAAACATGTTGTCATACACTAAGTTACGCTAAACCACCCATTTTCACCTCATTGCCTTTTCACCCTAATTTCCTATCCACTCAAGGGACTTTCCATAACTGTGACATTTCATGATCATGTGACTTTATTCACCCTTAGAATAGTCCATTATGCAACACCTTTAGGTCTCACGTTCATAAGCCAATCTTTGGTATGATAGACTCATTAAGGTTCTTATCAATTAGGTAGCTCTTTTACCACCTCTTACCATTCACCTTCTTCATTACTTATTGATTACCCTATATAGGACTAGACCATCAACACCTACATTTTAAAATATTTCCACTATCACCTAAGACTCAACCATGCCTATAACCTAGACTCAATCATGCCTGAAACCTACTAACCCATTCCTCTACCTCATCATATTCCTCCCTAGCTTATGGGATAACTACATCACCCTAACGCCCTTTTTCATCGGGGCTATGTAAGAAGCACTCCTAGGGCATGGGGCCCTTGGAGGTTAGCTCACCACTCTTTACCCTAACCCATTTCCTCCCACATGTTTTTCTATTAACATTTTACCATAATTAATTTCCATTTTTATAACACTTGGAAAATTACCACACATACATATCTACCATGTTATCACATTATAAAAACATCCAATCAATCATTTCACATTTCCATAATATCAAATATTTTAGAAATTTACACCATAACATACATATAACTTGTCATTTATTTCCCATGTTACCAATAACTTGGACATTAAATCAAAATTAAAAACAAGACTCCATCATGCCTAAATTGACCTAACTCCATCATGCCTAAACTGACCTGACTCCATTATTCCTAAATGACCTAACTAAACCATGCCTAAATGACCTAACCGAACCATGCCTAACCAACTAACTCCACCATGCCTAAATGACCTAACTCAAACATGCCTAACTGACCTAACTCAACCATGCCTAACCGACCGACTCCACCATGCCTAATCCACCTAGTTTCCATCCATATACAAATAACAAAAGAACTTTTTAAACACAAGTACATCCTCCATAACCATCAATCTCACCATCTATAAATAATAGTCTGTGTATCCATCAAATATACATGGATACAACATAATACAAGTATCTCTTAGGTACATCTTCAAAATATTTGGCACGTAGGCCGATACATAATCAAAATCTCAAAAAATCTCATGTACAGCCTCACTATCATCGGCACACAGGCTAGTATATATCAAAAATAATAATAATCAAAATGATGATGTACAGGGATATCAATCATCGGTCCATCTAATGTCCAAGCCGGTCTCATTTGTATCCTCCTCCTCTTCTCCATCTCGGCACCTTGCCATCATCTCTCCACACTCTATGGGTCTAGGTCTCACCTCCTTACGTCTTCTGCAATTGGGGTAGGCCTCCATAAACTAGTAGCCTCACCCTAACCCTATCTCTGGGCTCGCCAACGCCCTGTACTCTTTGCACTATGTTATCCAAAATGTGCCCCCTGCTCATTTGTGGCTAACTCCCTTTCATCTTTCATTCTCTTGTGCCTCAGACATAATATTTTTAATTTTAGGCACTCAAAACCTTTTGAAAATGGCACCATTGGATAGAGCTCTTTCTCGGCTTTCCGAGAAAGGTAAAGTTTTCCTCCTAACTCCATGTATTTTTGAAGTTATGGCTCGGCAGAGTTTTTTGGGAAAATTTTCCCCTAAAAGGCCCGTGGCCAATAAGATTCCGCCACGTGGCACCTAGAGTGGCAGAGCACGGGGAAATTTTGGAAAATTTTCCAAATGACCAAAAAGGTGCAAAAATTTGAATTTTTGCCCCCAACTCGATTTGTACTGTTTTGCCCTAAAACTTCAAATGGCCATATCTTTCGATCCAGAGCTTAGTTTTTCACGTTCTTTATATCAATGGAAATCTGGTGAAATTATCTACAAGATTCCAGGGTCAATTTTGCATTTTTATGGAGTTTGGAGAGATAAAATTGAAAAACATCTCGCACGTGGTGATGAGTAGAAATGACGTTTCAACCACCATTTTTAATGAAGAATGGCTCGCATTCTCTCCCAGCATGGTTAAAAATGTTAGGGAATGGGTCTGTAAGGATGCCCATGCTATTTTGAATGCATTTTGGTCAATGATTGAACCTCTCCCATGTTTCTCTCTCCCGGGCTCGTCCCTTGCACTGTAAAAGCCAGATTTGGCTCATTTTCAAAGTGTGGAACATTTTTGTGTATTGCAGGTCCCCTTTCTCACCTTGGAAGTGATTTTGGTGGAATATCAGACCTTTTCTAAGAGCTATAACTTTATTTTACCTCTCAGGTGTTGTAATGCAAGTGATTTTGATGATTAAAATAACAATACAACCTCTGTGATTAGTTTTCATCCTTTGCCTGTGTTTTTTGGTTAATTTATGATCCTTCATTACAATTATCAATTTGTGCATGAGATTCTTTGTTGCATTTTAATGGACTGTGTCAATCTACAGAAGTAAAAAATGCTCACCACTCCTTTGGTGCATCACCTATTAGCATTAGTTTTAGCTTTTTTGCATTCTCTATCTCTATCTCCTTTGGAATTTAGGGTAGGGTTAGGAATATAGACCTCTGCAACTTGTAAGTGATAAATCTGACCAGAGGAATTGAGGAACCAACCTCTAAATTGGAGATTCCTTTCTCATTTTACAAGTCCCACACTTGGGGAAAGGATTCAATGTTGTGCAATCACACTGGATGCTAGTATGATCAAACTAGAAATCTGATCAACATCCAGGGGGTACTGCTGATTTGCCACAATAGTTTTGGCATGCCCAGTGGGAGATAGAAGTCTTCATCTTCATTGTAACAAAATTGATGTGCATTTTTTGCAGGTTTCTTGCTTTAAAAGAGCTATAAATTGCACATCTGGCGACTCCAAGGAAGAAGAATCATCTGGTTTTAGCAGTGCAGACCTGAAAACTCATGAGAAGAATCACTACAAGGTCAAGAGCTGGAGAAGAAGAGGTGTTGTTTGAATATCTGCAATTATCTCTAAGAATAAGGCAAAGTGGGAGGAGAATCCAAAGGTCTCCATCTCCACCAAATAGAACTCTCTCAACTCCTCCACCTGGTAGGCCTTTCATTCAATCAATAAGGGTTCTAAGGCCAATCAGAATGGCACAAAACAACCCCTATGTCAATTTCATTGGCAGCAGCCCACTTGCTCTCAATGCACAAAATCCAATCCCAATTGCAGCATTGAAGAACATTCCATACTTCACTAGAGAAAATCAGACCACTCCTGGTGATCATGTTAAGGATATTGCTAACATTTGTGCAATCCATGAGATCAATAAGATGCAAGTTGTTGTCAAACTGCTGGCATCTTCATTCAAAGGAAAGCTTTGCAATGGTTGAGTCTTGCCTCAAGTTCTATTCAAAATTAGAATCAGCTATGTATAGCCCTCCATGAGCGATTTGGGGAAAAGGAGACAACTTGTCCCTTTTGGAGCAGATTGATAACTATCAAAAAGAGCTCCCAATGAGCAGGTGACTGATTTTAATTTCAGATTTCAAAGGACTTGGGAGAGAATTCGAGTGGCGGTCAAGCCAACAATGAGAAGGTGCTTTTCTTTATTACCTTAAAGCTTTAAATTCTAATATTTCTATGTTAATTCAGTTCATGGGAGGCACAAATATCCCCATTGCTTATAGCATTGCCATTAGAGCTGAAAATTGTTTGATTCAAGCTGGCAAGCTAGCTCCTAGGCCTCCAATGCCATTATTTCCAAGTTTAGAGAGCCCAAGTACTAGCCAAGTGCCTAATTTAGCTTCTATTCCCACTCCTAGAAATTAGAATTCAAGTGAAGCTTCCACTTCATCTTCTAGTGCCTCAAATGAACTTCAAGAAGTCATGAAGCAATTGCAAAATCTAGGTAATGAGCTGGTTACACTCAAAAGGCAGCAAGCTCAAGGTTTTAGACCTTCTTTCCAGCCCCAAGCTCAGCCTAACAGGCAGCCATATCAACCCCAAAGACCACCCAATCCAGCTACAAATCTAAATCAAGCAAGGCCTCCTGCCAACAGACCATTTCAGCCCTATAATCCCAATGCTACATCTGCATCTAAAGCATTAGTGCCAGTACAAAACAATATGGCTCAAGAGTATGATTGGTGTTTCCCATGCAATGAACCTCATAACCAGTCCATGTGCTTCAACGGTGCCTTGAATCAAGCATTAATGGTGACAACAACTGGTGTGGAGGGTGAAGGTAGTCAAAGAAATGACCAGCAACAAGAAACATTCTAGTAGTAATTAGCTCCAAATGATACCACACTTGTAAACTGGCAGGCAGAAGATTTTTGTGGCATGAACCAGACAGTTTCCCAAAGTGTTGCAGCCAACACAAGGTCAAAGAGGAGAAATTTGGGTGAAGAACAGCCATTGGCCCCAAGTAATTCATGACCTTCTGTCACTCCACAAACTATTGGCAAGCAAAATGCAATCCCAAGCACACAAGGACTGCCTAAAACAGTTCCTAGGCCAACTCAAATGCCAGTTGTTGCTGCCCATATACAAGGGATGAATGTGCAGGCCAAGGGACAGCAAAAGGATACTTCATCCCCATTCAATATCATTGATCAGATGAAGAAGACAAATGTAAACATATCAATGTGGGAATCACTATCTATCCCAGGCCAAAGAGATTTGCTACAAGCTGCCATGAAGGACTGGTCAACTTCAAATCAGCAAGTCCAAATGCAAGAGAAGGTGCTCACAAATGCTACCCAGCCTGAGGGGAATCATGGAGGACAGCAAGGTAAGATGTTGAAGCCCCCTCCATTCTATGTTTCATTGATCATTGGGAACCAATTAGTACACAATTGCATGATTGATTCCAGGGCAAGTAGTTCAGTAATGCCCAAGAAAATAGCTGATCAGTTGGGAATTCAGTATGAAACCATATCCAAAGGGGTGGTACAATTGGATGGGACAGTAAGTAACAACAGTTGGAGTGATTAAAAACTTGAGTCTTACTTTGCATGCCTGTCCCAACGTGGTTGTTTTGCAAGATGTCTCAGTAATAGACCTTCCACCACTCTTTGCCCTATGTTTGTCAAGGGATTTCACAACTAAGATTGGAGGTTACTTGTCTGCTGATTGGTCACACATGTTGTTCAGAACAAGATATGGAACCAAAGCCACAATCAGGTCTGAACCTATTGCAAACTTTCACATTGAGCCTTACACTCCAAGTCAGATCAATACCAATTGTTCAGCATTTGATCAAGAAGATTATCCAAGCACTGATGAAGCTGACACCAAGGTAGGAAGCATCCTAGATTTGACTCTTGATGAATGGGCAAGCAAGGTGCATGCTTTTGATCCTTATCAAGAAATAGAAGAATCTGAGTTAGGAGTCTATTGCATGCATGAAGAAAATCAGCCTATTCCTAGCATCACCAAGCCAGACCAAAAAGATGACAATGAGGTATGGCAGCTGTTTTTTGATGGATCAAAGAGTAGATAAGCAGCAGGAGGGGGAGCCATGTTGGTTTCACCTCAAGGAGTTAAGTATTATTCAGCTTTTAGATTTCATTTTGCATGCTCTAACAACACTACTAAATATGAAGCCTTGGTGCAAGGACTGCATTGGGAAATCAAGAGAGGAATAAAGAACTTGCAAGTCTTTGGTGACAGTGAGTTGATTGTCAACCAAGTCAAGGGGCAGCATGTTGTCAAGAATGATCTACTCAAGTGCTACAAGAACAGGGTGTGGGACCTCATTGAATATTTTGAGGGTTTTGGCATCAAATCCATTCCTAGGAAAGAGAACCAAGCTGCTTGTGAGGCTTGCAGCAGTTGGGGCAGCCTTTGACATTGTTGAAAGCATTCAAAAGGACAAGGTATAGCCAAACATCCATGTGATTGTGAGGCCTTCAGTGCCGGAAAACAATGTAAGTTGGAAAGTATTTGAGAATGATCAGCAAATCATCCATTTCTTGTAAGAAGAGGCTGAGTTCTCAGCCAAAAATCAAGAAAAGTTGGAGCAGCAGTATGGTGACAGGTGGTGCAGCTGAGAACCAACAAACTACCAAAGGGGATTATTACTTTGGAGTCCATTTTCAATCCTAATGATCAGTTTAGGAGGGAGAAAGCAAACATCTAAGTGAAGGAAGAAGATTCAGTGTCCATCTCGGTAGGAGAAGGCAATCGGAAATGTTTCGTTCCTTTTAGAAATAGATAAGGTTAGGGTTAGGAGGAATACTGTGGAATGTCGAGATGGTGTGCGCGTACCGTAGAGAAAGATCGGGGCGAGCTGCGAAGAACTCCTTTTTGTCTTGGAAGGACTACTGCAAATAAGAACACAAGACCACAAGATTTTGATTAAACAATAAATGAGAAGCGCCTTGGGCCGGGAAATATAAAACTTCCTTTCGAAGGTGGTTAGTTTCCTGCTAATATGAATTAACACAAAAGGCTGTAAAATATCAATTAAGTTGTTTCGTTGAAGTAGGTAGGGAAAAGGTTTTTTTTGGTTTTGATCGGAGGAACCGATGCGATTCTGCGATGCCGTTCTTGATAACCAATACCGGTGGGTTATAGGATCTTCTTGGTAGCTATGGTGTTTGTAAGGCTGGTTTATGGATGATATTAGGAAATGAGATGATGAGAGGTAAAAGAATAATGAGTTAGATCAATGATAGCACGTTGGGTAGTGGACTCGAAAGCGGATTTAGGAGGCCGAGATTCAAGAAGCATAAGAAATGTTATAACGAGAGGACATGCGAAGATGTGACTTCTTGGTTTTGACCAAGATGCAAGCTGATCTCCTTTCTTTGTAAACACTTGGTATTTCCACTCGTCTCTGCTTGGTCAAGTGAAGATCTGGACTCTGTTCCTCGCTCCCGATAATCTCTGTTGATCCGAAATCCTCTTGATCTCAAAATGAAATTCCGATCCGTTGTTTTGGTTTGGGAGCCCATTTACGAGGAAGCCGATGGCGGTTGCGTAGCAAGCGGCGGTCGAGTAGAGAACCGGCATCGGTAAGGAAAAAGTAGGCTATTTTTAGTAAAATCGCCCACCTTCCCTGCTTTTCTCTCGAGAGATCAATTGCGGGCTTGGTCAAGTGACTAGAAGGTCGGTTTTGGGTGCGAGAAGGGGTCATTAGTTATGGGTGTAGGTGTAGACCAAGTTTTAGGTTTTAATTAGGTTAGTTTAGGATTAGGGCTAGGTCATGATGAGGTGGCAAAATGAGGTGGCAGGTGAGGTGATGGGGATTTATCAATTACAAGGTAATTAATAAATAATTGTGTAAAGTTTAGGTAATGAGGTTAGGTTGCGAAATGGGATGCGGGTCTGAGGGTCGTAAGACACGAATTTGGTGTCTACATTAGCCCCTTATTGTCGTGTAGCTTGTTCTGTAAAGCTGCGCGGACAATAATATGAAGTGGTTTCTCATGTTAAGGATATAGGTAATCCCCCTCAAATCTATCACAGATTGAGTGAACGGGAAATCAGGGATAGGGTTGATAAAGGGTACATGTTGTAGAGAGGATGGTAAGGTGGTGGGGTAGGTCGAGGAAGCGAGACGCATGTTGAAATGTAATAAATACGACTAGGGTACATGATTTGACGAGCAAACCAGCGATGTATAGGCAAAGGTCGATAGTTTATCCAAACAAGGGTGATATAATCCTGGTATCCAAGGCATAGGAAGTAGCTCCAGGGTATATAACAGGTAAGGTACAGGAACGTTTAGGCATGTTCGGCGTGCAAATGGTTAGTTTGGTTGAGATAAACGTCACGGTCTAGGTCTAGGCAAAGTTGGTCGACAGATCAAGTCAAGGACCCTAATCATGCTAAAACACGAACAGGTGAGCTCGATTGAACAAAAGGTACATGATGGATGGATAAAAATAAAATGTTGATTGTGGGTATGGTATTGAAGTGATACGGTCGTGGGTCGGGCCAAGTTGGGGTGCGGCCTTGGGTCGGGCCGGATGGGTAGGGTGAGGCCTTTGGTCGGGCCAAGTTGTTGGGGCGAGGCCTTGGGTCGGGCCAAATTATTAGGGCGGGGCCTTGGGTGGGGCCTTGGGGATAGGTAGGTTGAGGCCTTGGGTCGGCCAAATGGTTAGGTGAGGCCTTGGGTCGGGCGAATAGGTGAGGTTGAGGCCTTGGGTCGGGCCAAATAGGTAGGTTGAGGCCTTGGGTCGGGCCAAATAGGTAGGTTGAGGCCTTGGGTCGGGCCAAATAGGTAGGTTGAGGCCTTGGGTCGGGCCGAATAGGTAGGTTGAGGCCTTGGGTCGGGCCGAATAGGTAGGTTGAGGCCGTGGGTCGGGCCGAATAGGTAGGTTGAGGCCTTGGGTCGGGCCGAATAGGTAGGTTGAGGCCTTGGGTCGGGCCGAATAGGTAGGTTGAGGCCTTGGGTCGGGCCGAATAGGTAGGTTGAGGCCGAGGTCGGGCCGAAGGTAGGTGAGGCCTTGGGTGGGCCTTGGGTCGGGCCGAATAGGTAGGTTGAGGCCTTGGGTCGGGCCAAATAGGTAAACAAATGGTGTTCAGCAAGGGTGGATATAGGCGATATGTGGTTAAAAAGGGGCAAATGGTAAATAGGGGCAAAAAATAAAATTGGGGGAAAGTTGGAAGACAAACCGATGTCGATTCCACATGACCGATATCGGTTAAGGGACCGATACCGGTTCATTAGGGCAAAATAAAACCGATATCGGTTAAGGGCGAAAAACCTATAAAAAGAAAAATACGGCTTGTCATTGTCACTTTGTTATTTTGAAAACCAAATTGACTTATCTGACGTGGAGAGTTGAGATTGGAGGTTTATTGAGTGAGGTGGAGCTATTTCTTTGGAGGAGTGAGTTGTTTGCGGGCCGTGTGAGGAGAGAGCGCAGTTGATTGGCGGGGACCCAGCGAGATCGAGTGGAGCTATAGCACGAGCGGAGGGAGCGAGGAGGGCTGGACCGGTGGACCACCACCACCTATCCCACCACGACGACGTGTCGTCGTACGGGTAGGCTCGGAACTCTTTATTTTGTGCATTTTATTGCATTATGTTGTTTTTGGGATTTGGGTAGGAATATAATGTTTTGTAGAAAATAATGAATAAATGGAAATGATTTGAAAAAGGGAGAGGGTAGATAGGTGAAAGAGGCCAAGGCGGCATGGTGGGTAGGTTTTTAGGGTGTTTGGGTGGGTAGAGAGGTAGAAATAGGGAAAAAGAAGAAAGGGGTAGGCCGCGTCGGGTTCGGCGCGGCAAATTTTCAGTGACCGATGTCGGTCACTAAGCGACCGGCATCGGTCGCGAATTTTTAGGGCAGGGTGGGTCTGTGGGTTACCGATGCCGGTTGGTCGTTGACCGGCGTCGGTGGGAGGGGAGGGTCGGTTATGGGTGAGTGTGGGTTGGGTTGGGTTGGGTTGGGTTTTGGGTGTTGGGTGTTGGGTGGGTTTGGGTTGGGTTTCGGGTGTTGGGTTTTGGTGAGTGTGGGTTGGGGTTGGGTTTTGGGTTGGGTTGGGTTTTTGGGTGGGTTTGGGTTGGGTGGTTGGTTTGGGTGTTGGGTGGGTTTGGGTTTGTTTTGGTTGAGGTGGGTTGGGTTTTGGGGTTGGGTTTTTGGGTTGGGTTTGGGTTTTGGGTGAGTTGGGTTGGGTTGGGTTGGGTGGGTTTGGGTTGGGTGGGTTTGGGTTGGGTTTGGGTGTTGGGGTTTGGGTTTTGGGTTTTGGGTTGGGTTGGGTTGGGTTTTGGGTTTTGGTGTTGGGTTTTGGTGGGTGGGTTGGGGTTGGGTTTTGGGTGAGTGGGTTTGGGTTTTGGGGTGGGGTGGGTTTGGGTGTTGGGTTTTGGGTGAGTGGGTTTGGGTTTTGGGTGGGGTGGTAGAGAGTCGGGGTGTGGTTGGGGGGATAAAAGGGGGTTTAGAGGATAAAGTAGATGTTGTGATAAAAAGTAGGTCTAAAGATGTGGGTTGGTTTTGCAGGCACGTCAGCAGTTGACGATGCGGGATAGGATGCCCCCGCTGTTGGTGCGGATGCGGCCACACATATCCGCAGCTCACTGGGTGATCATGCGTGAGGTGGGACTTGGTGGAGTCCAGAGGTACAGAGCGATAGAGAGAGATCACAGCCTGATGGTCGCCCTCATCGAGAGATGGGATCGGCGACCAATGTGTTCCATCTCCGTGGGAGATGACTATCACGTTGGAGGATGTGTATCGCATCCTTCGACTACCTATCGAGGAGAGCGAGTCTTCGAGTAGGTCGAACTGCCATGGACAGCATATTACGAGGTTTTGGAGATGCGGCGCGCTGCTTACCTATCACTGGCGCGAGCATTAGGTATGGTGACATGTACCGTGCGCATCGACACGAGACACTGGGTGCATTTGTCTTGATGATGATTGGGATCACCTGCTTCGCCCTCCCGGACTCAGAGGGAGGCCGCTTTCCACGGGCATTGATGGGGGTGCTTCATGAGATGGTGGAGGAGCATACCTGTTATGCTTGGGCACCAGTATATCTGGTGCAGTTATACAGAGAGCTCTGGGGTTATCGCCGGATGAGGCGATTCGGTATCTGTTCGACATTTTTACTTCACTGTTGGGCATATGAGCACATCATATGCATCAGGCCAGTAGGGTTACCGCAGCAGCCAGGGCCACAGGTCATATACAGGTACGGCTTTCAGAGGTGGTTGGGGGTCGTGGGGCAGCCCGGCAGCGTGTGCTTGCAGGGCGGGATGTCACCTATTACGAGGCATGTATTAGAGGGCTGCAGCGGTAGATATTGTATGGAGACCTTACGAGAGGTCATCACCCTCACGGAGGAGCCCGCTTACTGATTGCGTCGATCAGTATACATTACGGATAGCGGGACGGAGGCCGGGAGAGTACGAGAGGATACCCCTAGAGAAGTGCGCGGCGAGATGGGGCTGCGGCGGGGCGAGCCACCTCCCTTCCCTCGGTCTGGGAGAGGATGATGTAGAGCCCCCCTGCTGCACCACAGCCCTTGGATCAGATTGGGTTGCGAGAGAGAGCAGCGAGATGATGGCATAGATGATCTTGGGTGCGGGAGCATACGGGGTTTGGTGGGCTAGTCGAGAGAAGCGGCGAGGTAGCCACAGCCCGCACGGCCGAGACTTAGCGGCGGTGGCAGCAGAGAGAGATCAGCTTAGGGTGAGTGCAGCTCTTACGAGGGGCAGTTTGCTGCTGCGCGAGCACGAATAGAAGTCTTACGAGGGCATTGCTTGAGCTCGAGGCGAGCACGGCACGGCACCACCACCGGGGCGGCCACAGTGCAGTGCAGAATGCAGTATGCAGGCAGTAGCGGTAGCAGCGGCGCCACAGCACGCAGATACGCAGCGGCGGCCGTGCCAGCAGCCGCAGCCGAGCCCAGCGAGCCCGAATACCACCACGGCCCACGAGCACCACCGGCACCATCACGAGCACGGGGGCCTTGTGGTAGTAGGAGTCAGGGGACCGGCCCAGTACCTACGGTGGCACGGGGCAGATATATGGAGAGCGAGGCGGAGGCCGTATTATCGAGATATCCTTGATATACCGGAGGCTGAAGTATCAGCCGTATGCGGCTGCACCAGCGGAGACCTCGCATAGTCGAGAGTCACGAGGGAGTGCGTAGCTACGGCCGGTGTGTCGATTACTGAGGTAGGAGGCGAGAGGCACCGCGAGGACCAGCGAGGAGAGGTCTTGAGGTGGTGGGGAGGCGAGGATCCCCACATAGTTTTTGTATAGGGACATGGGCACCGGTCTGCGACCGGTTGTGTTGATAGAGGCCTGCGTGCCTACATTTATTCATTATTGATTCATTATATACCGGCCTGCGAGTCGAGTATGGGTTGTATATTTGATCGGCCTGCTGTGAGCGAGTATATTTTGATATGAGGACGGCGGCTGCGAGCGAGTCGAGATTTTGGATAGTTATTGCGGCCTGCGTGCCGGCTTAGTTGTATGATGAGATCACAGAGGCCCCGATGCAGGGCACATTGTATATTTGCAAATTTGTATATATATATAGAGATGATGTTTTGATCCACATGTTGTGTTCAAAAATGTTTTTAAGTATTTTGTCGATGGTTTGTGGTATAGAATATATGATGAGTTTAAGTGACATGTTGATATATGGATGATGTGTTATGTGATGAAATGTTGCATGTTTTGGGCTGGTTTTGTGACATTGTTATATATGTATCTGATGAGTTGGATCCAAATGATGTATAGATAGATAGTTTTTTGTTTTGTTTGGTATCCTTAGTTGATGGTTTGTTTGTTTTTGTAAAATAGATGATGTTAACGAAATTGTAATGATATGTGTGGTGGATAGACAAATATGGATAATGGTGTTGTGATGCAGGAAAAGAGGCGGGCGCGACAAAAATTTGGTAAAAAAATGAAGAAAAGACGATGTTTCAAAAGGCCAGGTGTGTAACCGATATCGGTTAGGTAACCGACGGCGGTAGATAGTAGACCGATATCGGTTGCATAACCGATACCGGTTATTTAGGTATGAGCTTTTCTAAAAATAAAAAAGCTAGGGTGGCAACTTAAGTTCTAATTTTGAGAGCCATGCAAGAAGTTAAATACGCGAGCACGACGCTTTTTTATTTGAGACGAGGTAATTGCATGAGAAATTTGAGTGATAAGGAGAAAAGAGACAGGGAAGGTGATTGTGATCTGAGATTCAGAAGACAGAAAGGCAGGTTTGAAAAAGGTGGTAATAATGGCAGGACGAGGAGAAACATCCAGCAGGCAGGGACAAGAGGGAAGACAAGGGCCACCTCAAGCTACCGCAAACCAAGAGGTAACGTTTTGTTTGTGATTTGACTACTGCATGTTTTGTGAATAAGATGGGGGAGAGTAGGTGGGTAGATATGAGAAAGAAAACATGATAACAAGGGTTGCAGGTGAGGTAAGTGTTACGGGGTAGGCAATCAGGGGTTTCAGGTATGTTTGTATGTATAAAAAGGAATAAACGAGCAAATTATTGTCGTAGGTGGTTGTTTTTAGGGAAGGTGTATGTAATTGACAGTGGCCGGTGGCGGTTAGGAGAACCGGTATCGGTTCTTGAACGATCGGTTATGTATAACCGATCCCGATTCTTGGAGGAATTTCGAGAATGTTTGAAAAACCACTGCGGATTGAATGGTTGTTTGTTGTTTTGGTGTATGCGGCGAGAGGCGGGTTGAGGATGAATGATAGTGTGCAGTAGCTGTTGTCACGAATCGGCGGATGTAACACCAGTGGAATGGACATTGATAAATCGTTTGGGGTTAAGTGGAATCCGTTATTATTCACGAATCGCACGTAACCATGGTATGTTGAGGCGTTGATTGAGAGATGGAATCCGAGACAAATACCTTTTATACGCAGCAGGGGAGATAGCGGTAACATTGGAAGATGTGTTCCGTATTTTGAGACTCCCTATTATAGGAGAACAGTATATCGAGGCACTACCTAGCGCGGCACGGGAGCGATAACCGTGATATTTGGTCCATACGCACGAGATTTGACACAATGAGTTTATCATTTACGTATGGGGTAATGTATGCGGCACATCACGAGGAGACAAGGTTAGCGATAATATTAATGATAGCGGTAGGGTATTATGCATTACGAGGCGGAAGGGGAAGATTTCAAAGGCATTGATGTGTGTTATACGGGAGATGATAGAAAGGAACGTGACTTTTGCATGGGCACTGCATATTTGGCGGAGTTATACGAGGGTTTATGGGCTTGTAGGCGAAATCACGGGGCGACTTTGGATTGCTCATACTTATTACCTTTGTTGGGCCTATGAGCACATTGTTTGTGTGCGACCGGTAGGCCGATCCATCCGGCGGGAGAGGCCGGAGTACGAGAGGTTGGGATTGAGACCAGGTCGAGGCAGAACAAGAGCAAGATCCCGAGGCCGTGACAGGTGACATTGAGTATTACAGGCGAGGTATGGGAGAGGTGTGCGATTGCGGATATCTATTGGAGGCCTTACGGGAACTATATGGTAGCCGAGAACATAGCTGAGGAGTTGAGGGGTGTAGAGCGATTGAGGTGGATCGCGGGGCACAGGCCAGGTGAATATGAGAGGATTCCTATAGATCGCGTGCGGCGACAATTTGGATTTGTGCAGGACATACCGCAGGCTTATAGACCATATATGAGGATCGATGCCGAGGCAGCATTCTCACCTCCCCGGCCAACACCTCCAGAAGGGCCCGAGGAGATAGCAGCCGATCGCAGTGTAATAGATGCCGGAATGACAGAGGCCTATAGGTTATGGTGGGTAGCAGAGCTGCGAGGTGTACGCGATCGTCCTGACATATCTGTGATTACAGCAGAGAGGGATCGGCTGCAGCGTTTGGTTCAGCAGCTCCAAACGCAGGTGAATGAGACAAGAGGATTGTTAGCGGTTGCGGAGGCACGAGCAGCGAGACTAGAGGCTGGAGTCCTCCATGCGAGAGGGCGTATTCATATGTTACAGGAGAGATTGGCAGATCAGTGGGCGGTACCAATATCCGTGGTACCTTTGAGGAGAGAGGCTGGCGAGAGGGTCGCGATCACGATCATCACCTAGTTCGGGATGAGGCGTGAGGGTCTAAATAAATGTTAGCAAGGTATAAGAATAAATAAGAGTACCGACCTGCGTGTCGATGATAGAGAAGATGTATTTGTTTAACATCTAAATAAAACGAGATATGTATGCTGATTTGAGTTATAATACTAAGAATGTTTTCGTTTTGACTTTCGGTGTTTTGAAAAAAGGATAAAGAGGAATGTGATGAAATAAAAATACACAAAAATATTTATATTTACCATACATGATAGGTTATGGTAGGGGATGGTCGAGCTAACCTTGGGAGACCCCATGTCTCCTAAGTGCTGCCTACATAGCCCATTGCACAAAGCAAGGAAGGGCCTCAGACCGATGTAGTTCTCCCTTAGGACCAGGGAGAGGTGAATTCAGGCAATTGGTTGGTTGGTAAAAATATTGATATTAATATTGGTAAGGTAAAATGAATTGGTGATGTTGTAAAAGGTATAAGGGAAGCGAAAGTTAGCCTACCCAAGTAGAAGGGAACCATGTCCTGATTAAGATCAACACACAATCCTAGATGCGAGGCAAAGCGGAAAGAGCGCTCCGTAGGTGAAAAGAGCTAAACAAACCACACAACGTAGAACGAGCTTGAAACCCTAGGTACCGTGCATAGAACGAGAAGTCAATAGGTGAAAAGAGTTGTATGATCACAATATATTGAGCGTACGTTACGTCCCTTGAGTTGAAGCAAATGGTGAGGTGAGGTGAATGATATAGCTGAGATACAGAGAACTTGTTACAAAGTGAGTGTTACGGCGAAAGAGAACCTACCCTAAATAGACAAGTCCATGACCCAAAAAGTTCTTGTGAATGAGGCTTTTATTTGGTGAATATAGACTGATCAATGCGGGAAGTCTACGGGGATATGGATTGTTTTATTCTTGAGGTCTTCACAAAGGTGATCAATGAGAAGCTTCGAGAAAAAGGTGACTGTGTATATATTTGTCCTTCGAGGAAGCGATCTATTTATAGTAGAGATATGATTTTAATGCATAGTTGTCCTTCGAGGAAGCGATCTATATTTAATAGCAGCAATAGTTGGCATATAGCTGTCCTTCGAGGAGCGATCTATATTCAATTTAGATGACTAGATGTTCTTTTGGCGTGAAGCATCTAGTTTAGTAGGAAGTTTGACTCAAGAAAATCCCATAAGAATACGGCTTATTTTAATACTTTGAAGTCATGGACTAGACTAAAAAGGGGAAGGCATCACTGAGGTGAAGTGAGAATCAAACTATGTGAGCTTGATTTTATTATGAGGTGTAGGAAACAAAGTGTATGTGGTGGTAAGTGAGCTCAAGGGACGAGCAGTAGGTAGATAAAAAGTGATATAACACTAGATTCAACAGTAGAATGGTCGAAGATGCAGGGCATTAAGGGGTTCAGGCTCAGGCTTACCATTAAGCGAAGCTAAACGATAAGTGCACGATCCATAAGTGTGAGTGATTATATAAGGCCCAATCCAATTGGGAGCAAATTTTCCACGTTTGCTCTTTTCTAGTTTGGTTACATGTTGATTCTCTTTGAGGACAAGATCACCAACCTTAAAGGTACGCTCATGAAGTCACTTATCATAAGCACGCTTGATGCGTTTTTGATAGATTTGAAGGTGATCGAGAGCTGTAAGACGTCGTTCGTCAAGAAGCTCTAATTGGGCTAACCGCTCTTGGCGGAAATCATCGTTGGTGAGAATATCCTGAAGAGATATTCTAAGGGAGGGTATTTGTATTTCGAGAGGCAAAACAGCCTCGGTACAGTATACGAAAAGAAAAGGTGTGGCATTAGTAGAGTACGAATGCTAGTACGATAAGCCCAAAGGGCAAAGGGAATGTGATCGTGCCAATTTCTTCCGGATTCATTGACAACTTTCATGAGGATTTTGGTTAGGGTTTTATTAGAAGATTCAGCCTGACCATTGGCCTGCGGATAGTAAGGCGATGAGAAACTAAGTTTGATACCAAAGTTGTCACAAAGGTCTTGTAACAACTTGTTTTTGAAAGATTTACCATTATCTGTTATTAGGCGATGAGGAATACCAAAGCGGCAGAGATAATGTGATGGTTAATGAATTCGACAATTTTTCTTTTTGATTGAAATGAGTGGAATGGCCTCTACCCATTTTGTGTAATATTCGGTTCTTTGTGATTATCCAGCGGTGCGTTGTGAAGAGGTCGGGTGAATCTCACCAATAAGGTCTAAACCCCATTGTGAGAAAGGCCAAAGATCTCGTGCGACTGCGGCGGATGGCTAGGAGTATGTTGAAGGTTGGCATGTTGTTGACACATAGCACAACGCTTAACATAACATAATGTAGCGATCGTTATTGAAGTAGGCCAATAATAACCTAGGCGAAGGATTCGTTTAGCCACAGCAAGCCACTAAAATGTCCACCACAAATCCCATCATGGACTTGTTGGATGGTATAGGTGACCTCCGCGCCGGTTAGACAGCGAAGGAGGATGCCATCAAAGCCACGTTTATAGAGGAGTCCTCCCATGACAACATAACGTGAAACACTTTTAAGAAAAGCACGTTTGCCGTTACTAGTAAGGTCAGGTGGGAGAACAGAGATCGTAAGGTAGTCGTGAAATTGGTGGTACCAGGTATCCTGCGAATTAGTAGACACAGTATTTATCATGCAAACTACCGGGGTTGAATAGGATGGTGCAAAAAGTTGCTGGACCACAACGAATAATTCAGAGTCAGTTGGTGCGGCGGGAATTTGCGAGGCTAAGCAAGCCATAGTATCCGCAAATTTGTTAGTGGAGCGGGGAATGGTTTGGATAGAATAGTGAGTAAATAAGGCTAGAAGTGACTCCACGTGGTGTTTGTACTTCTGAAGTTCCTCATTTTTACATTGGTAGATGCCCATAACTTGATTGACTACCAATTGAGAGTCACCAAAGATATTGATAGATTTGATGCCTAAGTGTATCGCAACTTGGAGACCCAGAACAAGGGCCTCGTATTCTGCTGTATTATTAGTGCAGGGGAAATCAAGCCGGAATGAAAGAGGCATAGGTTCAGCGTCAAGAGGGATGAGAACAACGCCGGCTCCTCCGCCGCGCTGGCATTTAGATCCATCGAAGAAGAGGGTCATTTGATACGACTCTTCCCCGAGTGAAAGAGTGGCGATGAGTTCGTCGGGGAATGTAAAATTGGTAAATTGTTCCCCAGGTAAAGGGGCCTCCGCAAGTTGGTCTGCAAGAGTTTGTCCTTTGATTGACTTCTATTGTATAAACTCAAGGTCAAGGTCGGCGAGGAGCATGAGCCATCGAGCGATGCGTTGGTTTAGATGTGGTTTGGCGTACATATAATGAATGGGGTCCGTGTTGGTGATGACAAAAGTTTTGTGATTCGGGGAGGTAATGTCGGAGTTTGGTGGCTACGAATGATAGGGCTAGGCACAATTTTTCTACATGTGTATACCTAGTCTCGTACTCCACGAGTACGACTTATATAATAAGCGGCTATTCTCGCGCGTGCGAGTCCCGATGTGCGAGCATAGCTCTATAGCATGGTCGGTGGCGGAAAGATAAAGGTAGAAAGGCGGTCGTCACGGGGTGGGATAAGCACGGGTGGCTGCTGCAAGAGATAAGTTTTAGAGCTTGAAGGCTTGGTGACACTCCTCACTCCATTGAAAGGCAACGTCCTTTTTAGAAGGTGATGAAAAGGGTGACATCGATCGAGAGTTGGGAGATGAAAGCGCCGGATGGATTGAAGTTTACCCTGCAAACTACGCAATTGTTTGAGGTTCTTGGGTGGGGGCATTTCTAAGATAGCCTTTACTTTAGATGGATCGACCTCAATGCCAAGCAAAGAGATGATAAAACCAAGAAGTTTTCGAAAGGACACAAAGACACATTTCTTTGGTTGAAGCAGACGAGAATATTGCAGCGCGGTGAT
Organism: Taxus wallichiana var. yunnanensis; assembly: GCA_018340775.1. NCBI lineage: Eukaryota > Viridiplantae > Streptophyta > Pinopsida > Cupressales > Taxaceae > Taxus > Taxus wallichiana. Next base: position 665,867,410 of record CM031241.1, on the reverse strand, counting down.
CGAAAATAATGGTTAAAACATCGAGATGTTCATTGCGATGTTTAGACTTGCCAAGAAGATCGTCGGCGTAATCTTGAGGATAGTGTGCATAATGTCATGAAAAATGTAGGTCATAGCCGGCATTGATAGGTTGCGCAGCATTCTTAAGGCCAAAGCGGCATGACACGATAACGAAGGTTCCCGAGGAGTTATGAAAGCGGTCTTATGTTGATCGGCGGGTGCGACCAAAATTTGGTTGTATCTGAAAAGCCATCCATGAGAGAAAGCATTTCATGGCCGCTTGGTGAGATCAACAAGTTGATCAATCTTGGGTAGTAGGGAAAGTCATCCTTAGGGAAAGCAAGGTTAAGATCCGGAAATCCGTGCATATCCGAAGTCCCCGTCGCTTTCGTGCAGGCACGATGTTAGAAATCCATTGAGGATAGTCGATAGGCGAGAATGAAGGAAAGCGAGAAAGGAGTCGTTGGAGCTCCTCTTTGACCAAGAGGGCAATGCGTGGATGCATTTTCTCAATTTTGTTTATTTGGTTTGGAATCGGGGTTTAGGGTGATGTTATGGATGGCGATGGTAGGATCAATTCTGGCATGTCGCGTAGGACAAGCGAAAGCTTGGTTGTGGGTCTGGAGAAAGGTAGTAAAAGCGCAGCTTGTTACGATGTGTTAAGGGATTGTCAATCTTCACAATGTGAGGATCCTCCTCCGTGTGGATGTTGATTTCAATAGTAGACTCGTTCAACATGGTTTGAGTTTGAGATGGTAAGGCGCGTTGAAGATAGGAGTCGTCGCCCCAAGTAAGTGAGGATGGAGTCGTCATCACGGCACTCAACAACATTAATCGAAGGCGAATCCTCTTGATCATGTGCGGATCGAAGGGAAGAGAAGATGGGTCCTCATTATCGCGTTGATAAGTGAGAGGACCTATGAAGATGGCATTTATGAAAAAAAAAAGTTAGGAGGGATAGATTCAGGGTCCATCGATTCTGTGGGTGATGATGGCAAAGTGGGTGATGATGGTTCGGTAGGGGTGACGTTGTCTTCTTCCAGAATACAGCTGACACGAGGTGTCTCCTGTGTAGGTGTTTCAGGAAAACCGAGACCACTGCGATCATTATGTTTGCGTGTGGTGATGGGGATGAGCGTATGTCGGCCTTGTTCATAAAGACCAAAACCAAAGCCTTTCCAAGCACAGCGAGTCAAGAAGGTGAGGGCGAAGCGACGATTTGTCAGGTATTGAAAATCGGATTGGAAGGGGACCACACCAAGAGGAGGTTCAGGGGTAATGGAAGATGCGTCAACACCCCCATATGTTAGGTTGGTGCGGCAATGGGGTGGTCCGTAAGAGATTACTTCCCCCACGCGACGGTCGTAGGTGGGATGTGCATGTAATTGTCCGTACTCCTGCGGGGTAGGGAAAGAACTAACGTTATATAGGCGGTACTCCCCCAGCGTAAGGCGTTGAAAAACATCTACTAAGGGGTCGGAGGTTGGGATGTTAGCTGCGGGAAGGGAAGTGGTTTTTGCGACGGTGGTTTCATCAGTTGAAGGCGTAGGTGCAGTTGAGGTGGATGGTTGAGGTACATTTGAAGAGGATGGTTGGGTTGAATGTATGGGTGTCTTGATTGGTATAAGCACATCGTTAGGATGATATAACATATTGCAGGTTTTAAAGGGAGGAGGATCAGCTTTTACGGTGTAGGACTTCCCCTCGTACTCAAATTTTATGCATCTATGTAATGTTGAGGGAACGCATCCCATGGCCGGATCGAGGCGACCAGCAATATATTATATTGGAACTCTCCCTCGAGGACATAGAAGAGTTCGGGTAAAGTACGCGGTCTACACGAATGTTGAGGATCACGGTGCCTAAGGTAGAGGTAATAGCGTCATTGAATGACCATGACATGATGGGGTTGCACACATGTAACTAGAAGGGATATTCATTTGTTGGAAGGCTTTTGAAGAGATGATGTTTAAGTGGCGCCCCGTCAATCATAACACAGCGTACCGAATGTCCCGGGACGTAAGGCCGAGATGAAAAAGGCGAGTCGGGATCTTCTACACCAAAGTCGATAATTTCGTCTTGGAGCCAGCGGCGGCGGCTTGCTTTGTCTGAGAGCGAAGTGGTGGGGAGATGGATTGTTTGGTGAGAGAGGCAACGTGATTGGGTGTTAGAATGGAGAGCAGCACGGGCGGGGTTTCATTAGGTAAGACCTCGATCCCTTGAAGAATTTCAACGAGAAGCTTGTCGATGAGATTGAAGTGCGAATGAGATCATATAGTGTCATTTTACGGGTGATTGATGAAGGCTGTTTGATCATAGTTCGGTGGGAAACTCCATTAGAGCGGGATAGGCGGGTCTGCGAATAACCACTTTAGGTGGTGGTGCAATCGGGATGGTTGAAGGAGAAAGAGATGCCGCAGGTGTGTTTTCTTTCGCTTTCCCAGTGTTTTTCTGTCCTCGAGTAGCGACACTAATCATATTAATCTCGTAGACCTGAGATGAGGAAGATGGTTGGGATAATTCATGGTCTTCAAGAGGTGGGGTTGTAATAATGATAGATCTTGGTGAGGCGGGGACAGATGATATAGTAGAGGGAATTGAAGCTAAAGGTCTCTCCCTTCGTAAGTTGTCTTTCTTAACCTTTCTATCTGGGAGAGGTGACTGACGAAGGATGGTTTTTAAAGCTTTGCATCCCTCCACATCATGTCCTGGTGTGCGATGATAAGCGCAGATTTTAGACTCATCATAACCTGCGGGTCGAGGTTTAGACGGGTCATAAGGTCTAAGTGGGGGTAGGGAAATGGTCGCATTCTCCATCAACATAGCAAGGATTTTGGCGTAAGATCCTTTGAGGGGGTCAAAATCGGATGAGGGTATTGGTTGTGCGGGTTTTGGTAATGTTTGGGCGTGGTTGGTTCGTGCGGGTGGTGGTTTAGCGAGGGAGTGCTTGACACGTGTTTTTCACTAAACGTGGTTTCTTTGGCACAGAAGTTACGTTCGGCTGATTAGATGATGAGGCTACAGATGGCGTGGTAGCGGGAAACAACCACGGAGAAAGGGGAGTGACAGAAAATAAATCCTTTGATGATGGGATTGGTTTAGGGTTGATAGGTGGACAGGATACGCGGGGTAACGATGTTGTTATACCCTTTGATCTCTGTATAGGTGTAGAAGGCGTAGGTCGTTTTGAAGAAAACGCAGGAGGTATGATATATTGATGTAAGGTGGAGGGATGAGGTCCCAATATGGAAGGTGGGTGTGACGATGAGGGTTTTGATTGTGATAGAGGCACGGATTGAGTTTGTCTCCTAGGTGGCGGGGCGGGTTTATTTTTGGATAAATCGAGTCGCTTAGGCGGGTGTGTTAGACTAGGCATTGGTGAGGTCCCAAGCGTAGGGGAAGATTTGGCTAAGTTAATAGAAGTGGACGGGGCATTTGGTAGAGGTGAGGGGGGTGAAGGTGAGAACATGGGCATTTTAAGCTTCTGTAAGCACTTCGGGTATATGGTGGAGGCATCAGGATCGGTCATTTGCATTTGAGTAGAATATGGCCTACTCAAAGCGTTCCCATAGGAACTGTCATCTTACGTGGAATGACAGTCCTCACGTGTGAATATGAACTTTTGTACGGAAGAAAGACGGGTTGTGATTCCAGTCCACTGTAGGTGTGATACAGGGGGTAGATGAGGCATTGTATCCATAGATGTTAAGAGGTCGACTGGTCGTTGAAAAGATTTAGGTGATGAGGGACTAATAGGTAGGAGGGCGTGTTTGAGAGGATCTGTTATGGTTAAAGAATTTGGTGATGTTGGTGTAGGAGATTTCTCTTCTAAGGATGTAAAAAGGAGTGGCGAGCCTTCCTCTTGTGTAGCAAGAAGCGGTAGAAGGGACGTTTGGGAAATAGATAAATTAGATAACATCCGTTCGCGATCTTGTAGGGATGTGGTATAAGAAGACTCATTGATGGGAAGAGAAGTGCAAGGCGAGTTAACTCTTTTATGGGTAAAGGAACGATTTCGCTTTGGCTTGATGGTGGTAAAGGAGGTTCGGGCTCCTGTGTTAGTGAAGAGGCTTGATTCAAAATTTTCTCGATAGAGGCTTTTGGCTGGGTATCGAATACTGCATGGATCTCATGAACACTCTCCTCGGTTAAAATATCCTGGTTTACGTTACTGTTGGACGAGTGATTCGGGAATGGCTTGTTGAATATTTTCAAATTTCGGTTAGCAGGGGCGTTAGGATTATCGAGAGCTATATCCCCTGCGTCAACCATTTCCTGCACTATGTTTTTCAACATCTTGCAGTTTTCATGACTGTGTCCCTTCACGCGGTGGAAGTTACAGAAGTCATTTTCTTTGTACCAGGAAGGTATGGCGCGAGTGGAATCAAACCCGGAATGAGGTTTAACAGGAGGTAAGGTAATGGCTCCTGCTTTGAGCAATTTTTCCAATATCACACCATATGTTTCTCCCAAGGGAGTGTAGTTGATGGGCTCTGCTTTATACTTATAAGTGGTTTTTGGTGGAGTATTGGACGGTGGTTGGGATTTGACCATCACCGCGTGGACAGCTCCTTTTGATTTAGAAGAAGTGGACACGTGAGGAGTGGTGGTATTTGGTTTATTGGTAGAATCGGGAGTTTGGAAAGTGGAGTTTTGTTCTTGCAACCGCAATTTCTCTTCCTCTAAGGCTCGAATTTCTAATTTTTGAGCCATAGTAAAAACCTCGTCGAATGTACGGAAAGTTTGAATTTGGAGGGTAGGGGAGATGTGCTTAGCGCGAGAGGCCCGCATAAACAGTTTGATAAGTTCAGTTTGAGGTAAGGCATACGTAAGTTGGTTGATAAGGCCCCGCCATCGTCAGCGAAATCTGCGATAGATTCGTCCTCAAATTGTCGGATGGCATAGAGGTCGGTGATAGATACTTTCTTGGCAATGTTAATGGAGAAATGATCCAAGAAAGATTGGGCTAGTTGGTTAAAAGAGAAGATTGAGTCTTTGGGTTAAAGCACTTTATACCACTCAAAGCGGGTCTGATAAGGACATGGGAAAGGTGCGGAGTAACAAGGCATCATCATGAGCAATCAAATAACAAGCATGTCTAAATGATCGCAAGTGTTGTTGAGGATCCTCTTTACTATTAAAACGAGTAAATTTCAGCAACTCCCATTGAGGAGGATATGAATGAGGGAGACGAGAAGGGTGAATGGGCTCCCGACAAACTTGCTCGTATGTCAAGGCGCTACGACTTCCTGAAACAGAAGCCTCCAGGTTTTGCATTTTGTCCATCATTTGTTTAATTAAGTCAGTGGTTGGATGAGATGATGGTGTGGTTGTGGTGAATGGAGGTAGATTGGACCAAGGACCACCGCTGACAACCTTTGGTGGGGTTAAGTGTTGATAAGGTGTGGAGGATGAATATGTTGAGGCGACTGAATAGGGGTGTCCTATATAGGATGTTGAGGTCACTGGATACGTGTATGGGAATGAAAAGGTAGGCGGAGCTTGAGAAGGAAAGCTCGTGTGGATAGGTGGCAGAGAGCAAGTCATGAACGGAGCAGTCTGCAAGAGAGATGAGGTAGGGGCGGTCGGTGGTAATGATATGTGGGGTCCAAGATTAACAAAAGGAAAGCTAATCGGGGTCGTATGAACCTCTGCAGCCGTCGGATTGGGAGACGGGGCTAGAGATGCAGGAAGCAAGGCGGTATTATCAGGCGGAGTGGGAGCTAAATGAGCAGCTATACTGATAGGCATACCTACAAGGAGCTGACCATCAGGTGTACGGTCAGGGGTATGAGACAAATAGTATTGTACAGCGCTGGAATTAGCATCCAGAAACTTGGCAAAGTCCTTATCTCCCACAGGAATTTTAGGAACCTCGCTGGTATCAGTAGGATTCCCCATAGAAGGTGAAGGGGGTGATTCAGGCAAAGAAACAGAGCAAGCATGTGAAACCATGGCGGCGGCTTGCTTCAGTGATAACAACCATGGACGAAGTTCGAGTAGGGTTTTAATGCATCGGGAATAGAAACAAACTCAGGCTAGTAAAATTGGTAGGTTCTTTGGTTTGTCGGGAATTGGAAAAAACGATGCGATATCGGTCTATAATGCGATGTCGGTTATACTATAGCGGCGTCGGTCGGAGTAACCGATGTCGGTGTAAAAGTCAGGCTAACAAGATATAAAAAGGCTGCTAATTTGATTTTTAACAACGTTTAGTATACTTGTCAATTATTGATCACGAGAAGGCAGTATGAGAAAGAAAGCAGAACTAAAAACAAGCAAGATGCACATGCAAATCGAGAGAGATTAACCCTAGGGTTAATTTTAATTATCGTGGGCTTATGCCTTTAGACGTAGAAGGATGTCAGAATCCTAAACAAGAGACTTAGGGGAAATGTCAAGTTGTTTTGGCTTATAAGGTTACCTCAATCGGGCGGAGGAATACCGCGGAAAAAGGGGGGATGTTTGAGCTGTTGTGTTAATTGTGAAGTGATTCGGTATGTGTTGTGCAGTGAATGTAAGATTAATTTCTTGTCAATACCGTGGATATCACCCCCACGTGTACGACCTGTTACTTAATCTATGTTCACTAGAATTGAAAAACAACAAGCAGGAATGCAATGCATGTGTTTTAAACCCAAATCGAAAGTGATATTCGATGAAGCAAAAGAGATGACTTTCACTAATGCAAGATGCAAAAACAAAGCAAGTTCTTTTACCAGAATAATAAAATACCTTGTGAATATCTTTAGAAGAAGAAAACAGCAAGTATGCTCCCTATATGAAAGCAAGCGAGAAATAAAGAAAAACCCAAAATGGGTCCCACCGGGCGTGCCAAAATGTTTCCCTCGGAAATGTTTCGTTCCTTTTAGAAACAGATAAGGTTAGGGTTAGGAGGAATACCTGTAGAATGTCGAGATGGTGTGCGCGTACCGTAGAGAAAGATCGGGCCCAGCTGCGAAGAACTCCTTTTTGTCTTGGAAGGACTACTGCAAATAAGAACACAAGACCACAAGATTTTGATTAAACAATAAATGAGGAAAACTGCCTTGGGCCCAGGAAATATAAAACTTCCTTTCGAAGGTGGTTAGTTTCCCTGCTAATATGAATTAACACAAAAAGAGCGTAAAATATCAATTAAGTTGTTTCGTTGGTTGGGTAGGGAAAAGGTTGTTTTTGGTTTTGATCGGAGGAAGCCGATGCGAACCGATAGCCGATGCGATTTCGATGATAACCGATACCGGTGGGTTATAGGATCTTCTTGGTAGCTATGGTGTTTGTAAGGCTGGTTTATGGATGATATTAGGAAATGAGATGATGAGAGGTAAAGAATATGATTAGATCTGATGGCACGTTGGGTAGTGGACTCGAAGCGGATTTAGGAGGACTGAGATTCAAGAAGCATAAGAAATGTTATAACAGAGGACATGCAAGATGTGACTTACTGGTTTTGACCAAGATGCAAGCTGATCTCCTTTGCTGTAAACACTTCTGGTATTTCCACTCGTCTCTGCTTGGTCAAGTGAAGATCTGGACTCTGTTCCTCGCTCCCAATAATCTCTGTTGATCCAGAAATCCTTCGACTGATCTCCAAAATGAAATTCCGATCCGTTGTTTTGGTTTGGGGAGCCCATTTACAGGGAACCGATGGCGGTTGCGTAACCGACGGCGGTCGAGTAGGAACCGGCATCGGTAAGGAAAAAGTAGGCTATTTTTAGTAAAATCGCCCACCTTCCCTGCTTTTCTCCCGAGAGATCAGCTGCGGGCTTGGTCAAGTGACTAGAAGGTCGGTTTTGGGTGCGAGAAAGGGGTCATTAGTTATGGGTGTAGGTGTAGACCAAGTTTTAGGTTTTAATTAGGTTAGTTTAGGATTAGGGCTAGGTCATGATGAGGTGGCAAAATGAGGTGGCAGGTGAGGTGATGGGGATTTATCAATTACAAGGTAATTAATAAATAATTGTGTAAAGTTTAGGTATCAAGATAGCCTTTACACTACTTGAACCAAATGGGGAACTTATGCATGGGAACGGGAAAATGCCATTTGGGCTGTCCAACACCGAGCTACCTTCCAAAGAGCAATGGACATGGCATTCAAAGGTTTGATTAACAACATAGTGCTGATATATCTTGATGATATCACCGTTTTTTTTTAAAATACAGCAGACCACCTCTCTCATTTGAGACAAGTGTTCCAAAGGTGCAGAAGATTTGGAGTCTCCTTGAATCCTAAAAAATGTATTTTCTTAGCTCATGAAGGAAAGCTCCTTGGTCACATTGTCTCCAAAGAAGGATTAGTAATTGATCCAGAAAGAGTTGAAGCCATAAGAGCACTACCATTGCCAAGCCACAAGAAGGCCCTCCAGAGTTTCTTGGGGAGAATAAATTTTGTTCGAGAGGTTTGTCCCAAATTTTACAACCCTTGTCAAGCCCATCACCAAGATGTTAAAGAAAAGCATGGCTTTCAAATGGACAACTGAAGGCAAGGAGAATTTTGAAGCAATCAAAGAATCCATTTCTCAAGCCCTGACTCTCATCAACCCAGTGATTTCTCCAAGGATTTCATCCTCTATGCATTTGGGGGTGATGACACTATCTCTACAATTTTGGTACAAAGCAGAACAAGCACAATGATGAGCAGCCAATTTCTTTCTTCATCCAAAGCACGGAGGACTATGAGGTGATATATTCTTTCATTGTGAAGCATGTTCTTGCAAAGATGTCGGGAGCTTGAAGAGATTTAAGCATCTAGTTTCAAACAATAAGGTCTAATTGCTGGTTTCTCATGCGGGAGTTAAAGACTTCCTCCTCAACAAAGACTTGAATGAAAAGAGAGCAAGTTGGATTACTCGTGTCATGGAGTATGACATAGAGATAAAGGTCACCAAGTTGGTTAGAGGAAAATGATTGTGTGAGCAGCTGATTTTGAGCAAGCAAAAGGAAGCATGTAATAAGAAAGAGACTGTTTTGAATTTGCAAGACAACCATGAGCAAGGAAGCACTCAAGAGGAAAATAATGGTGTCCCCACTCCTTGCTGGACCCAAAGTATAATGCACTTCCTAAGCATAGGCCTATGCCCTCCAGAGATGAACAAGACCCAAAGAAGACACTTTAGATTGCAGGTTGTCCCATATGCCCTTGTTGATGGTGTCTTGTTCAAAAGAGATGTGAATGGAGTACTGCTGAGATGCATTGGTACAAATCAGATTCATAGGATGTTGGAAGAGTTCCATGGTGGACCAGCTGGTGGTCATTTTGCACCAAGAGTGACAGCTCTAAAGATCATGAGGGCTGGCTATTATTGGCCCAAGATTTTCAATGATTGTTATGCATGGATCAAGAGGTGCAAGAATTGTGCATTCTTCACAGTGTAAAGAGAGGCTAGCTGCCCTTCCATTGCATCTAATTTCAGTTGACCAGCCATTCATGCAATGGGGTTTAGACTTCATTGGAGTCATTAATCCCAATTCAAGCCAAGGGCACAAGTGGATTTTAACAGCCACAGATTACTTCACTAAGTGGATTGAAGCAGTAGCACTCAAGGAAGCAAATGAATCTAGCATCCTAGACTTCTATGAGGGAATAGCAACCAGATTTGGTGTACCTGCTACAATAATATCAGATAATGCATTGGCATTCATCGGGTCCAAGGTGACTAAATGGGCTGTCAAGAACGAGATCTACCTAAGTACTTCATCAAACTATTACCCCCAGGGTAATGGCCAGGCTGAATCTACAAACAAGAACTTGTTGAGGATCATTAAGAGGACTCTTGATGAAAATCAGAGGTCTTGGCATACTAAATTGAAATCAACTTTATGGGCTGATAGGATAACTCCTAAAATATCTACAGGTAACTCTCCATTCAGGCTTGTTTATGGGAGAGAGGCAATTTTTCCCATATCACTTGAGTTGCCAACATTGGAACTCATGAAACAGTTGGAGTTGTTGGAGTTTGAGCCCATGGAAGTTAGATATGCAGAATTGATGGAGCTCCAAGAAATCAGGAATTAGGCATCCCAAGCAATGGAGAAGGATCAGGATTTGATAAAGAAGACCTTTGATAGAAAGGCCAAGAATAGATCCTTCCAAGTTGGAGATCTAGTGTTAAAATGGGATGCAGACAGAGCAAAACTGGGAAGGCATTCAAAATTTGATGCCATTTGGAGTGGCCCATACATGGTCACAAAGTGTAAGGACAACAATGCCTTCCAATTGTCTTCATTGGATGGCGAAGAACTGCAGATTCCAGTCAATGGGATCCATCTAAAGCATTGCTACTAAAGGGAAATTCTCCACCTTGTAAATATTAGCTTAGGTTTTCATTCCTCCAAGTGCTTGTGCACATTGTTTTGTTGTAGGTTAGTTTTTCTTTCCCTAAGTGCTTTGGCATAGGCTTGCTGTTCCTGGGAATGTGTTTGCAGGCCTTGCTCCATCAGGTGATATTCCATGTTCCTCCTTGCAATGTTCTAGTCAGTTGGGGTATCAGACAGAAAATCAGGTGACTCCATGCCCAATGGATTGCTTCAGGAAACTGGTAACTTCATCCAGCAGGCAGATGACCCCTCTGAGTCGCCAAAATTGTTATCCAAAATGTGCCCCTTGCTCATTTTGTGGCTAACTCCCTTTCATATTTCCTTCTCTTGTGCCTCAAACATAATATTTTTCTTTTTAGGCACTCAAAACCTTATAAAAATGGCACCATTGGATAGATCTCTTTCTCAACTTTCCAGAAAGGTAAAGTTTTCCTCCTAACTCCATGTATTTTTGAAGTTATGGCTCGGCGGAGTTTTTGGGAAAATTTTCCCTTGAAAGGCCTGTGGCCAATGAGATGCCACCACATGGCACCTAGAGTGGTGGAGCATGGGGAAATTTTGGAAAATTTTCCAAATGACCAAAAAGGTGCAAAAATTCAATTTTTTTCCCGCCAACCCGATTTGGCCTTATTTTGCCCTAAAACTTCAAATGGCCATATCTTTCGATCCAGAGCTCGGTTTTTTACGTTCTTTATATCAATGGAAAGCTAGTGAAATTATCTACAAGATTCTAGGGTCAATTTTTTATTTTGATGGAGTTTGGAGAGAGAAAATTTAAAAACATCTCTGGCACGTGGTGATGAGCAGAAATGATGTTTCAACCACCGTTTTTAATGAAGAATGGCTCACATTCTCTCCCAAAGATGGTTTAAAATGTTAGGGAATGGGTCTGTAAGGATGACCATGCTTTTTTGAATGCATTTTGGTCAATGATTGAACCTCTCCCACGTTTTCCCACGTTTCTCTCTCCTGGGCTCGTCCCTTGCACTGTAAAAGCCAGATTTGGCTCATTTTCAAAGTGTGGAACATTTTTGTGTATTGCAGGTCCCCTTTCTCACCTTGGAAGTGATTTTGGTGGAATATCAGACCTTTTCTAAGAGTTGCAACTTTATTTTTCCTCTCAGGTGTTGTAATGCAAGTGATTTTGATGATTAAAATAACAATACAGCCTCTGTGATTAGTTTTCATCCTCTGCCTATGTTTTTGGTTAATTTCGATCCTTCATTACAATTATCGGTTTGTGCATGAGGTTATTTGTTGCATTTTTATGGGTGTGTCAATCTGCAAAAGTAAAAATGCTCACCACTCCTTTGGTGCATCACCTATTAGCATTAGTTTTAGATTTTTTGCATTCTCTATCTCTATCTCCTTTGGAATTTAAGGTAGGGTTAGGAATATAGACCTCTGCAACTTGTAAGTGATAAATCGACGAGAGGAATTGAGGAACCGGCCTCTAAAGCGGAGATTCCTTTCTCATTTTATAAGTCCCACACTTGCGGAAAGGATTCAATGTTGTGCAATCACACTTTGGATGCTAGTATGATCAAACTAGAAATCGATCAACATCCAAGGGTGCTTCTGATTTGCCATAACACACTATGCATGGGAGATCTCCTCCTCTCACTCGATTCATGTTGTACCATGTACTCTACATAGGAAGGGACATCTGTCTCGATAGTAGTCAAATGATCTTGATAGTATTTGGCCTCATTCAGGGCATCCTTGAATTTAGCCATCGGTACTTATCTGTGGGGGTGCCATAGGTCTCATAGAGAACTGTGAGCTCTGTCCTACTATTGGTGGCCTTATCCCTTATACCTATGACCCCTAACCTCCTCCCTATACCATGGGACCTTTTCCCGCTACTGCCTATAAAATGGGACCTTGTCCTTAGGCATATGAGGGTGCTTGTGTTGTTCCCTGGGCCTATAGGGCCTGATATGAGCTTGTGTAGTGGATAACCGACCCTACAAACCTGTTATGTACACCTATAAGGAAGCCACCTATCCCCCATCACCATCCCCACCCTATGCGGGTACCTTCCCTGTGTAACCTAGGCATGAAGGGATACTACTTGTGCCTATAATGTGGTAACTTGTGTCTTGGATCCCGTCATCTACCCCGTACTACTCCCATCTGTGTTAAAAGGGTAGCCACATGTCCTTGTAATGTGTCCCTCTAAACTATAATCATTGCTAGGTCAAGCTACCCTAGCCTTGGTGGTGATGCCCATAGTATTGCACTTCCCACCACTTCCTATATCTATCCGTAACCCCAACGCCATCAATCCGTCATTCCACCGCCTTTGCTCCTCCTACCCTGTTGGCACCGTCGGCTATGGTAGAGGCATAGGCCTCTCCACATCATCTCTCCTATACTATGGGAATGGTGGAGGCACATCCTGAGGTAACCCAAACTGCCATCTGACCCTATCCACAGTATCATCTCGTGCTCGTCGGCATGACATCCCTCTATCCATCTAAACAACTATATCTCATCTAAATCTACTATCATCTTTATTTATAAAGATAAGCCAACATATGGCCTCCAAATGATGTCCACTCTAGACAACCCCTCGAATACATGTATGTAGTATGTTGCATCGTGTGTAGCCTTAGTAGCCCTACCCTCTCCAATAGTAGGTACCCAACACCTATAGCTAACTCAAACCAATCGACATACAATGCATCGAACAAGGCATACTAATTAGATGCACACATATGATGTGCTCGTATGACCAGAGTGAAGAAGAAAGGTACAACACAAGTTGAACCTTCGTAGCCTCCCATAGGCCCATAGCTCCCTATATAACTGCACCAAGAATGTTGGTGCCCAAGTAAAATGGGTCCTATCCTCCATCATTTCATGGAGAACCCTCACCAGTGTTCATGGGAATCTTCCACCCTCCACATCTGGCACCGTAAAACAACACATTGACTCCATGATCAGGAAAACCAACCTCATCTCCTGAGGATGGACTGTGTAACTATCTCCATAGCTCAATCTCGTGCTATGGAACCTCATCTCTTCCATCCCCTCTCCAAAACCTCCAACATCATCTCCTTTGATTCCTTTGAGGAAATTGAATAAACATGCTCTCCCACTATAGGTAGCCACATGATCCTGTATACATCCTCCAGGGTGACTGTCATCTCACCCGTCGATAGGAAGAATGTATTGGTCATTGAATCCCATCTATCGATGAGTGCGACCATCAAGCTTGGCTCTTGAACTATATGCATATAGCATCGACTCTAATCAGTCAACATTCATCATGTTCCTCTACTCTTCGTAGTCATGCTCAATCATACTACTTGCAATAGATGTGGTACTTTGTCTCTCATCCGTAGTTGGTCCCTAGCCTGCATCTAACAAACCATAACATTTTTAAACCTTGACCATACCTAACATACCTCTTAACCAACCAACCTATTCCCAAGACTCTCACTAAAGACTACCCCTTTTCCCCCATCCCAATTTCACATCCCTCCACTCGTACCTATTTGTACCTATTACCCTACCCATTCTCAATATACCCGCCTTTATATCTCATTTCCTATCACCCTATCTCATTTGTTGACCCCTTTTCCCCTAGAGCTAATTGGCATCAATCACTATTGACCAACATCAGTCCATCATAATCAGCATTAGTTGCCTAATACTTGACCAATGTTGGCCAAGGCCAACCGATGTCACCTAACCCTTGACCGTCGTCGGTCAGCATTGCAGCGTCCAAATTCACAAACCCCTACCCTAATTTTCAAAAATTCACAAATTTGACCTAATAACCTACTCTAACCCACCCAACCCTATCCTAGCTTCATTCCTAACCCTATTTAACCTACATTGGACCTTCCCACCCCTCATTTCCTTCATTTTTACCCACAATTTCCACAATTAACTTTGTACCCAAACTTTTTAACAAAATAATTTCAACAACAATATTTTCAACCAAATGCATAGATCAGAGAGAATCCTATCTCATTGCGAGTATCGTCAACATGGTGGTATATCCGGTTATTGCTTTGAAGGCCCACCCGATCCCTCTCCTACCTCTTCCATCACCAAATCAACTCCCCACCTCGTAACCAATGAAATCACTTGAACCAATCTCGTGGACCTGCCAATCAAATTCCAATCACCTGCCACGTAGCTCACCACCTCAGCTCTACACCTCGTCCTATTGTTTTCCAACTTTCTCTTCTCCTCTGTCATTTTCCACAAATAGCTACAAGATAAATGATTCCGTAAAAAGTGGAATTTTCCTTTTTATCCCCAAATCGACATGACCGACATCAGTCATATTTGTGCCCTAGCCAACCAACGTTAGTCACCATATAACCAAGCATCAGTCACCCCTTATAGTTGTTTATTAATGCTAGGCTTCTTTTTCCTGCAACCATTATTTCTCCAACACCTTTTATCCTTACGGACACCTATTGAAACTTACCTACAAGCCCAAACTACCCCTACATTTCCTTAGTTGCATCTCGGGATCTATTATTTACCTATACCTTAGCCTTACCCATGCCATGACCTATTTTCTTGAACCTAACCTACTTGGTGTGACCATTGACCTTATGTACTCGTTATACCTTGTGATGTTGTTACTTATGTTTTTTTAGCCTAACAAACATACTTATGTTGTTACTTGTGTTTCTAGACCATATCCTATACCTTGGATACCTGAATCACTTCACCCTTGTTTGGATAAACCTATCAACCTTGGACGATGTAGAGTTTGCAATCTATTTAATTGGGTACCACATAGCAATGTGTGTGTGTGTGTGTGTGTGTGTGTGTGTGTGTGTGTGTGTGTGTGTGTGTGTGTGTGTGTTTGATTTCCATTACCCATTACCCAATTTTAACCCCAACCTATTACCTATTACGAGTTAACCTTCACCCTTTCCCATAATACTCATCCCTTCCCCACTTACCTTAACTTCCACCAACTACACCTTTATCAACCCACTAATTGATTATGTATTACACCTCATTAGTGCCTGGTTTAAGGGGGTCACCTTCACCCACACATGGGGCAATCACTTCCTATTTTTGTCAAAGCATTGCTTACCAATACAAGATATGCAACAAAAAGGGGAAAATGTAGACACTAAATTTGGGTCACAATCCCCCTTCACCCCACATGTATATTAATTTAATTACCTATAATTAAATTAAAGCCCATTCTCACAATATTCATTATTTAATTACCTTAATTAAATTAATTTCCACCTCACTTAGACACCTCACCCCACCACATCACCTAGACACCTCATCATAAACCTATTCTTAGCATGTTCCTTTTAACTAGGACTCAATCTTCACTTACCATAACTAATTGAGACTTGGTCTTACCTACTTTAATTAACTAAGACTTATTTCAACCCTAAAATCACATGCCTATTCTTCCTCTAACCGCATGCCCATTTATGTAATCACAACATTCCATTTTCATCTACGACAATGGATAGAACTAGCCAAAAAGATTGCCAAGATCTTTCATTTTAGAAAACCTAGGATTTCCCACCTTAACCAATGTCGATCAACCCTAAACTAACGTCGGTCACCTCTAACCATCATCGGTTACCTTATAGTCATTTTTGGTAACCTTTTCTTGAGGTTGGAAGAATTATTTGAGTTTTGGAGAAGAGAGATATGCATGCAAGCACACACTAGAGCACTCCTGCACATTTAGACATCCTGAACTAGCACCAAGCATTGATCTAAAAAGTAAGCATTCACAATAAAATTCTAGGAAGCACGGCTATGGAACTGACCATCAGTTCCATAGATCAACCATCACTTACATCCAACCACTAGGTGTGCAAGTACAAGTAAGTAAATTTAGATTTGTGTCTTTCCATATTTAGTTAGATCAATTTTTTTATCTCTGTTTAGGAGTCCTAGTCTCCTTTACATCTCATCACCTCTCACCTTCCTGTCAATCCCTCCACCTAACCACTTACAACCTCTCATCCCTCCATACCTAACTCTAGACATCTCTAAGTATTCCTAGCACTGTCATCAACCTCACCATTCTCGAGTCCATTCTGTGCAATCACAGAGAATCATCAAAACCAAAATTTATTGAGTTTCTATCATCCCGACCCTACCAATGCCGGTTAACCTAAACCATCATCGGTCTCCTCTCAATTGACATCAGTCATACTAGACTTATGAGGTCTCGTACAGTAAATCTACATGTAACAGTGATCATAACATTCACCCAAATAAACCAAATCACCCAAAACTTGACCCCGATCTATCCCAACCACCTTATCCACCTACCGACTTCTAGATCTGATCGTAACCTATCTGTTAGATTCTATTTTATTATTTTACTTGAATGAGACACCTAAATCACATCAGCTATAGTAGCATATTATTAGTTTACGTTATTTGTTTCATTAAGTTGTCTTAAACAATGGATTGATAACCATCTAGGAAGTATCACACTTCCCAGATCTAGCATACACTAGGAAGTCCACTGACATATAATGCTTAATATTCTTCTTTTCGTATTGTTTTATATTCACAGGTAGTTCCTCCTAGAAAAAATGAAGTTCTCACAATCAGCATTGGATTAGGAAATCAAAACGTGTGCACTCTACCTTCTAGCTTTATTCACAAGTATTCCTCCTCACACTTACCCTATCTATTTTTCTCCTACGTATGCAACTACTCAGTGAAACATCTATCACATGTTGTATAGTGGTTTTTCCCAAGTATTTGGTGCCCATTTGGCATGGTTTGATAGGTTGCATGTTTCACACTCAAGTCGATAGGTGATGACTCTAAATAGTGACATGGTGTAGAATAATACACAAAGAATGCATGAAAGAAAGAGGTGTGAAAGAATAAAGTGAAGGACATGTTCACATAGGTAGTACGTGTATGGAAGAAATGGATGCAAAACTATAGGAGATAAGTATGTAAGTGGGGCTTAGGATTTCAAATAAGAGCACATGATGATAAGAGAGAAGGGGAATGCAGAGCAAGCCATGAGAGAAGTGTACATAATGCAAAATCGGGGGTAATACATGCTAGGGAAGAATGCAGAAGAATCATGTGAGGGACTTAGCCAATTTGGAAGGAAATTTAGGGTTACTGATTGAAGGATCTACAAACTCTAGGAAGGAAGGTGGGAATGTAGAAGTGATGTACACAAATGAGAATGGAAGTAAATAGAGTAATGGAGAAGGAAGGGTGCACGAGGTGAACAAAATAACTACAAATAACTAATGTGCCAAGGAAACAACCAGTGTGTGTAACTGCAATATTGATCTTCAGAGCTAGAATGAGAATGTAAGTTGTCAAAATAACTAGGGGAGTTATTTTAGACAATATTTTGGTGAATTTTTGGCCATCTGCTTGCTAGATGAAGGATATTAGTAGCCTTGTAGCATCCATTGGGCATGGAGTCTTCCTGGAAGGAAATTTCTAATCTGTAATTTTGAAGAACTACCCATGAAGTCATTGGAAGCCCTAATTGAACTCGATTTTGATCCATTTCAAACTACGAAAGCTGTTGGAAGATCCCTAAACCAAACTAGTATCTTGGAAGCCACAAAGATCATGTACGAGGATCACACAAAAGGAAATAACTATATACAAACAGAACATTTTGTGTGTAGCGCACTTGGAGGAATTGAAACTAATCTAATATATACAATGATGTAAAATACTTAATGAAAGTACTTGAGATAAATCCCATTGACTGGTATTGGTAGTGTGCCTCAATCAAGGTGATATAACTCAAAAGAGATAGCCTCCTTGTAAGAACGATAGTGTATGGGCCACTCCAAAGTGCATCAAATTTTGAATGGTACCCTAGTTTAGCTCTGTCAACATCCCATTTTAAGACTAGATCACTAACTTTGAAAGCTTGAGGTCTAGCCTTTCTATCAAACCATTTATTTTTCAATTGATGATGTTGTTATAACTTGATCATGTAAGATTCTCTTATCTCTTCAAGCTCAACTAGCTCTTCCATTTTTATTTCTCTAATTTGCGCCCTCAAACTCTAACTATTGTGCAAGCTCTAATGAAGTAAAATCAAGAGATAGGGGAAGTTTGACTTCATTTCCATAAACAAGCTTGTAAGGTGAAGTACCTATTTCCTTATTCATCATGATTCTATCTTCCCATATTACATGTGAGACCTTTTTGTGTCACTACCTTTGATTGATATTCATTGCTCGCTTCATGATTAAGATAAGGTTCTTATTTGTAGATTCTGCCAAACCATTACCTTGAGGGTAGTAATTAGAAGAATTCTTCAAATAGATACCAATACTAAGAGCCCAATCAAAAATTCTTGTACCAAGGAAGGATTTTATATTATTAGATATAATGGTCCGAGAAATGCCAAACCTTGCTACGATGCCTTCGAGAAATTCAAGGATGATCGAATTAGTTGATTCATTGAACGCAACATCTTTTGTCTATCTAGTGAAGTAGTTTTTTTCTATCAACACCCATTTATTTCCAGCACTCGAAGGAGGATTGATCATGCCTATGGAGTCAAGACCCCATTGTGTGAAAGGTTAATCTTCTTGGATTAGTCAGAGGGAAAATGCTGTCAATTTATTATTTCCTACAAAAAAAGTGCATTCTTTGAATTTCATGACCCACATGTGCACATCCATGAATAGGATAGGCAAAAATTATCTTGCCTTGATGATCTTCATCATTATTTATTTGGAAGAGAAATGTACACCAGAAAATCCATCATGAATTTCTTCTAACACTTTGTCAACCTGTGTGCCATCAATACATCTCATTAGTATGCCATAAATGTTTCTTTTGAAGAGAATACCACCAATAAGTGTATATGGAATATAATGTAGCCTCAAATTTCATCTCTTTTAATTTCTCAAACCAAGAGGATACATGACATAGGAAAGGAATGTGATCATGTCCTTCATCCAAGTGTGCACGCTTGGATATTTATTTTTCCGAGGTTTAGCATGTGGGAGATATTCATCTACAAACAATGAAGTCTCAGGTATAGATTGGGTGTCCTTAGAAATCTTCTTATAGAGTGTTTTTCCTCTAACCATCTTGGTGGCTTTGATAATCACATCATACTCCATGATTTTGGTCACCCATCTTGATCTATTTTTGTTTATTTTTACTCCCATGATGAAGTCCTTTACACTTGAGTGTGAAACTAACACCTTGATATGATTTATGGTGAGCATACTCTTAAACTTATTAAGCGTGCACATAATGGAGAAGACCTATTTATCTATGTGATTATATTTAAATTCATAATCCTTCAATGTTTAACTGAAGAAATCCACTAGCTGCTCCATTCCTTTCTCACTTTCTTGTGCTATGACAACAATAACACTAGAATCAGCTCCATAAGCATAGAGAATGAAATCCTTGGAATAATCTGGATTGATGAGTGTTGGCGCACAAGAAATTTCTTGCACAGTTTTATTGAAGCTCATTTTCCTCGCAAAGAGAGAAATTATTTATTGATATCATCCCTCTTTTCTGGAAGTTGTCCACAGTAAGGATTTTATTCTAGATTGATTCCCACATAAAGAAGTTAATTTTGGATGTAATATTTTATCCCGAGATCTTTGCATAGTCCTTGTGCTCCTCTTCATTATCAAAATCTATTTCATATCATGATTTAACTTCATAATTTCCCAAAATAGACCTGCTCCAAATTATCTCATTACGGTTAGTTATGTTAGGGATAAAAATGATCCTTAACTTGTTGTTGATATCTTCAAAGGGTTTGACCAAACTGTAAAGTCATGTGGGTGGTGGTAATGACTCAACTTGTTTCTTGAGGATTGAAGATCCAATAATTTATAACTTTCTCCCTAAAATATTGTTTATAATAAGATTTAAGATCAGTCAAGGTTCAATCATACTTAGAGGTTTCTTTTCCATCCAAGGGTCCTCCTAGAATTTGATGTCGTTCCCATCCCCCAGATTTCACATCATCCTTTTTAGGAGGATATGCTTGCTTTGAATAAGATTTTTCTAGAAAATGGACCCCTTTGGGAGTTGTTAGGATTAGAATATGAATAAGTATCTAAATAGACAAGAATACACTCACGTGCAAGGAGGATTAGATAGCATGAAGGATGGCGCAAGGAAAAAAGTAGGATTGTGCGTAGGACTGTGCATACATGAATATTGATGACTTATCCATTTTTCTAGGATGGGATAAAAATAGACTTGGAGTGTTCATCATGAAAAGGATAAAAGAAGGCTACCTTGGTGAGAAAGTAATGGCTATTTTTGGAGAAATCACATGCATGGATTTATCTATTAATAGGACTATAGAGAATATTATTAGACAAGCTATTATCGGTAAAATGTTTTGTAAAGCATGCATGTTAGTACACATGGCTATTTTGAGCATGCCTATTATTAGGAAGTGCATGGGTGGTGAATCGAAATTCCCCTATATATATATATATATATATATATATATATATATATATATATATATATATATATAATGTAAGATCTTATGAAGGACACACTTATAGATTTGATGTAGATTGTGTTATGTGTTAGGGTTATGCTATGATGGTGTATCTATGTGTAGATTTGTAGTCACATTATGTATTAAATTCTTGTTATATAGTTGTGTTTGAAGATTAATGGATAATTATGGGTGGATTATGGTCATAGATGTAACTGAGTATGGAGATGTGTTTATGCATTAGTAATATTGGTTATGGTTTATCTATAATCAATGTTCCTTATTACATGTGTTTCCAAGTGAATGTATGTAATGGTTTAGTATGTTTGAATGAGTACATGGTGAATTATCAAGATGATTATGCATGATACTATTATGGTAGACATAAAAAAGGAGGGACCTAGTAGCTACTCTCGGGTGAGCATTTAGTCTGTTGAATGAAGTGCCAACATGCATAACACTTTATTGAAAAATAAAGACTACATTTTAGTTCCATTATCATGACCTCTTTTCAAACTATTTTCCGAGTATGTTGCTTTACAAATGACATATTGATTGACTCTGGAGAGCATTGAAAGTTGGGTAGAAGACGGACATGATAAGTTTTCACGAGGTATAATCTTGGACCTAATTTAAATGCATGAAAGTGGGTGGAAGACAATATTTATCACGAGCTCTATGAGAGTTTCTTTAGCTTCTTTCAGTAGTATTTTATGATTGGTTGATAGCATACGCATCAAAGTAGCACTTTGGGGACCTAAGTGAGGATTTGTATGCATGAAGATTACAGAATCTTTTTGATACAAACGTAGAGTGGACTAGAGTTGTAGATCATTAGTGGGATGGTGTGTTACAAAATTATACATTGGAGTATACTATTTCTATGTATTTATTTCTAGAGGAGGCTAAGTTTTAGTTCTTGCATGAGCCCAAAGGATCTTACTTGCACGTTATACCTTTATCAACAAGCTGAATTTAGAGAGCCTCCTTATGGCTAGTTAAACCCCACCACATACATGAGCAAGAGTAGGTGTGTAGAATGGTGGACTTGTTGGTAGAAATAAAGAGAGAGGAAAGATGACTTAGGTTTAATGAAGCACAAGAGAGGGACATGACACGTGTGTAGGACATTGAGGTTTCAATCGGAGGTTGAGGGGAATGATGGCTCGAGTAAGGTTTTAAAGTTCTCGTGGAAGACGAGAATCTATAACATCATGTCATCTTGATGTTGGGAAAGTGCAATAGAGAATCCCCTTTGAATTCAGCTGAGAGCATGTAAGAGGAAATAATCGGGACCACATGTGCACATCGATCCCACCTAGCTATAAAGTTAGGGATGAATTTCCTAACAAAATTGATTTTTCCTAGGAAATGTTGTAAGGATTTCTTATGTGCTAGCGAGGAAAGAGCAAGGATGGTTGAAATGTGCACAAGATCAATGGAAATACCATCCTTTGAAACCACATGGCCTAAAATCTTTCCTTGTCCCACAAAAAAGTTGCATTTCTTGGCATTAAGAGACATCCCAAATTATCTACATATCTCGTAGAAGTTTTTAGATGTTTCATGTGATATGAGCTCTGCTTTGAGAAGATAATTATGTCATCCAAGTAAACTAGGATGAACTCATTGATATTCCCCTTAAAGAAAATGTTTGTGGATCTACGAAATGTTGCACCTTCATTTGATAAACCAAAAGGAATATTTTGATATGCATAGGTTCCCCATTTGGTTGTAAATTCCATTTTGAATTGATCTTCTTCCTTAACCATGATCTAATTAAAACCAAAATACTCATCCAGCATGGAAAATCTTTGTGCGCTAACCAAAATTTGCAGAACCTACCCCAAGGAAGGAAAAGGATAATGACCCTTCAAGGATTCCTTATTTAAATATCTAAAATCGACACAGAGTCTGATTTCACTATTTTTCTTGTGCACTAGAACAAGATTTGTGACCCAAGTAGAGTACTTAATGGGAAATATTATCTTCACCTCAATGATTTTAGACAATTCTTTCCTCATGAGGGTTCTATCTTTGGATTTACTAGCCTTTTCTATTTTTGATGGGATTGATACTAGGATCAATGTCAATGGAGTGTTGAGAAACACTTGGATCAAATCCTTTTATGTCTTCATACTCCCATGATAATATGCCAATATATTTCTAGCATAGAGAGATGAAGGCATGCTTCTCATCATGCATGTAATATTTACCTAGTAGCAACTCTTTATTGTGCACAATAGTTACTAGAGTGTAGTCTTCTTGTACTATGCGCATATTCATTTCTTCACCCTTAAACTTGCCATTAGTTGTGAAAAAAAATTATAATGTAACCAGCCCTTTAGGAAACTTTTGTTTCTTTAACTAGATCACTTGGTCACCATATATTTCATACAAGTGAGCTTGCATGCTTAAAGATAAATCAACATCATTCTGAATGAACTAGAAAATTTGTGTGTCATTGTCAAACACATGCCATCGGTGTCATTATCTAGAATATATGGCGTGATCACCATCTTGATATGTTACACGATGCCTTGGAATATTTCCTCGGTAGGTGAGAATTGTGAACCAAGCGCGGCCATCTGATGTACTTCTTTGTTCATTTTTCTTGGCACCACCTATACCTTGAGCATCTAAACCCTTTATGAGGTTCCAAAATTTGTGCTTATAAGATTATAGAAGCTTATTCTTTTATTCACACTCATTTTTGACCTATTGGATAACCAACTCGGTGGCCCCAAAATCTACAGTACCTTGACCTTTTTATTTTCAGAAATGAGAAGACCATGCACTAATGCTTCATATTCTACTACATTGTTGGAGCATGCAAACTGTAGCATGTGTGTAAAGAATAACTTATCATTCTTGGGAGAAATGATAAAAACACCTACACCTACACCATTTTTGCATGTGGAGCCATCAAATTATAACTTCCACAATATAGAATCCTCTTCATCTTGTTCTTTCTTGATCGTGGTAGGGAGTGTGTGGTATTCTTCAAGGATGTAATAAGTACCAAGTCCAAATTCAAAAGCTTCAAGAAATTCAGCATAAGGATCAAATTCATAGTTCTTGTTTTCCCATTCATCTAACATCATATCAGGCATGGGGGGAGGAATGGGTTACTCAATTAAAATTGAATCATGTTCTTGGCCTTCTTGTATTAGATAGTTGGATTGGAGAGGTGATGGGTCATATGAATCAACATGATATGAAAATATAGGATCAAATGGTATGGTAAATCAGTGCATCGTACCCAAAATTATAAGTCTTGCTCCATCGAACAATGTTACACATGCCCCAATGATGATATAGGTCTCCTCGCATGAGGTGTTCGGGATGAGGAAAAGCTCTCCAAGTATCCATTAACATCTCGCATGCCCGCTTAGCCTCTGTGTGCTTTTTTCTTCTCTTCCCCCCTTATTTTCCTTACTTTTTTGTCTTCAGTGATGAAACCACCACCCAGGTAGAGCGGTGGTCCTATAACCACCACCCTGCTCAGGGCAGTGTTCCTTCACGCATTTTTCTAAAATGTGCTTTTAATTACAACTCGTATAAATTTCAATGTTTACCAGATTTTTTCACCGCCTTTGCTCGTATTTATGATTTTGGTTCCCTAGAATAGTGTTTTTCCATTATTTATTGTAAAGGAGTTCAATTTGGATTTCACCTTTGGGTAAATGGGAATTCTATAAATAGCTAGTTTGTGCTCAAGCAAATTTCCCCTCAAATTTGTCTCTCATTTTCTCATTTCAATAGCTTAGTCTTTCATTTGCTTAGGAATTCAATAATTTTCATTTGTTGCATGCATAGCTAGTGTTGTTTTGTTGTTAGGAAGCCACATGATCTTCTTGTGCTAGTGTTGTTACTATTTCATACAATCAATTGACATAGGATAGTTTCATTTTCGAGTCTAAAGCCATTAGAGTTGTAGGTTTTGTTTGTCAAGGAGGATAGTTTCGGAGTTACGGATGTTTTGTGTTGCATGACTTGCAATAAATCCTGCTAGGAATTACATAAGCCAAGCTATGTTCTCTTGTGTTATCCCTCTCCTACTCACATTGTATTTAGTCTACATCCGAGAAGTTGCCATTGTTCGATACCTACTTCTATTGATGCTAGCATTACACACTTTCTTTGGATTCACGTGAGCATGAAGGAGCGAGGAGATCACTGCCCGATGGGACAAAGCCACAAACAATTGGATTTGCCACCGTTCTACAAAATCCGGAGTTCAAGCTATCAAAATTTCTAGTTAAAACATATCAAATAGAGTAGTGAATCATTTCATTTCAGTTAATCTCACTTTCGATATTGTCAGGGAAGCTGTGGGGATTGATAGTTTCTGAGAAACTATGATTCATTCCTCATTTTCGAGAGGTAATATTGGGGGTCGTTCAAATAGATTAGATCAGTTATCTGGTTATTTAGAATAGATTTACAACTTCACATGCAGGTAGCTATACTCGGCTACTTTTTTGTTTTGAATTCTATTATTAGATTAGTTGTCAATTTCTAGATATATTATATAATTTCTCTTTCAATTCTATTTAATAGTTCAACAAAAATACAAAAATAGAGAATTTATATATATATGTTGTAGATGTACTTTACATAATTAGTTTACTTTGCTTTATTTAGATCTATATTATTTCTTTTACATGACAATCACGGGACCTAGGGAGCCCAGAGAATACGTATTCGAACCAATCGTGCCTCAACCCAATCTTGTTGTAGCAATAACTGACATAGACCAAAACCTCATAATTCATGTCTTCCAAGCAACAACAGACCTACAAGAAATTAGCACATAGCTAAGAGGACTAAACATAGAAGATGAAAAAGTGCATATGTTTTGGTCAAACCAGCCAAACTACAGATTACCCTAGATAAATATCTGCATGACTGTAGAAGGGCTTGAAAGAGAGAAAATGTTTGGTTGTGATCCTTTGGTCCCATAGCCAGATGTAAGAGACATTCTCATTAACATAGACACTAACTTAAGAATTCAAGCTTCCAGAACACTGTAAGGTACTTTGAGAAGATTTCACAACTTTTAGCTCTAAACATAGAGGCCAAAAAGGCATAC
This sequence comes from Taxus wallichiana var. yunnanensis, assembly GCA_018340775.1. Lineage (NCBI taxonomy): Eukaryota > Viridiplantae > Streptophyta > Pinopsida > Cupressales > Taxaceae > Taxus > Taxus wallichiana. The sequence goes on along the minus strand of CM031241.1, from coordinate 665,841,542 downwards.
GACTCTTTGGATACTAGGGATTAGGGATTGATCTTGCATATGACCATAGGAGGTCCACAACAACCACAAATCTATGGTTGTGATCCATAGGTCCCCTGACCCAATGGGCCCTGAGTCAATCGGGGCGTTGATGTTGGTTTACACACATTAGTATTTAGATCCACTCCACTTCCAAAGCAATCATCATTGCCATGACTATCCTCACTAGATGTAGCGACCCAATCAAGCTAAGGATTTCTAGACTAGACCAGAGAATCACCCATAGATTCCACTATATATCCATCATCCATTTCCATGACCTGTGCCTGGGAAGAGACATATATGAAGCACCCACAGGTTATCTTCCGCGTATCCCACAACCTATGGATCAGATCACACGAGCTTGATAGTGATTGGAGCCTTGAGCATTCATCCTCACCGACCGATCTATCACGCCAATTCAAGTTAGGAGGGCCTTCTTTGCCTTAGATTTGCATATTCCATTAGTGTGCATCAAAGACATAAGATTACCTAATTATTTTTTCCATACCCCACGTGTATTTCATCCCCACCAACTGTCTCATCACGACCTCAGGAGGTTCGGTGTGAGGAAGAGTTACTTGTAGATTCCCATGCTTTCTTGTCACTTTTCCATCATACAGGTACCTTACCTTATTGTAAGTAATATATGAAATCAATCGAGAAGACAAGTAGCCACCCACTTTAGTAGTGAAATCTCTTGATAGGAAAATGGTAAATAAAGAAGGTAAATCAATCATTGACACATATTAAGTTATTTTTAAACCTAGACATGTGTGGAGGGTCAACTCAATATCCTTGATGACTCCTATAGTGGTAATAATTAATCCATCAAGTTTCAAGACTCCTTTAGTCATAGGGTTGTACTTAAGACCTAGGACATCGAGATATTTCTTTGGCATAACGAAGTACTAGCCTCTAAACTAATCATACGATTACGAACAATATATTTTCCTATGATCAAGGACATATATAAGGGTGGGGTTTTAACAACCTTACTTGTGTGCTTATCCTCAACTTGACACATATTTACAATATCATGAGGTCTTTGGATAACTAGACCGAGTGTGGGAGTTGCATCGAGCTTCATAAAATAGATCACACTAAGATGGAATGGCTAGGGCGGCCCACATTGTGATGTTTACATTTTTTCTACATCTAGTCCACAATGTTAAATGGAAGGCCCACATATTTATGTATTTGAGGCATAATAACATCTTTTCTTGATTTTTCAAGTGTGGAAACAAAAGTGTTCGAGATATTTTTGACTTTCCTACTTTAAATTAATGAACTGAAATAATAAAAAAATGGCCTCGAGAAGATGGTGGGTTTTTCGACACCCACGAAGATGAATGTTGATGTTGATGTTTGATTAAACCTAATGAATCTAAATGAATGTACAATTCCTCATGTCATGTAAAGTTATATGCACTTAAAGACACTAATAAAAAATGATTAGACAAATAGGTAGACAAGTTATTTGGAAAAGGTCGATTCAAGAATCCAAAGGAACTTCCTTAGAGGATGTATCCTCACTTTGTAATAATTAAGAGGATTGATCAAAGGAATGATAATGATATGTAATAAATAATGAAAAATAGATACAAGATAAAGGATCTATAACTCAAGATGGATAGGCAAGTCTGAATAGCTTTGAAGGTATCCCAAGAGAGGTAGATGTAATTTGTACACATTTGAAGTAGTCGTGCCATAAATCTTGAGTTTCTTGTTGGATTTCGTGGAGGAATTCAAACCGATCTTTAAAAATTTCTTCGTTAGCGTGAATCAGATTACATAGAGTGTAAGCTCGTGTAAAATGTTGTATTGTTCCCAAAAAAAGGGTGTTGGACTATAGGGAGATCATAAATGCTGGTAATCGGATGTGAACAGACCAAAAACTGCCATCTAATAGAGAGCCATACTTGGAAACAACATGTTAAATGCATAGTATTTGATAAAAGATGATATAAAGATGCTAAATTAATAAAAAGATAAATTTCATAGCAATTGTCGAGTGATTTAGCCAAGTGGTGATTAGGGTGATTCACTAACAATTCGATATTTTAATGATTTTGCTAAAAATGATATTTAAAAATTTAAAATGATGTTTTCAATCGATTCAAGATTTTGTTATGACTTGAAAAGGATAAAAAATACAAAGTGATACCTTTGAGTGGATGAGAAGCTAAAAGATGCCTCAAATCTTCAGTGGAGATGATATGAGTTGATAAGTTGTCACATCATCTTCACGGGAAAATGATTGAGGAAATTAACCACAAAATTGTTTGAAGGTAATTGATATTGATGCACGATAATGCTTGAGGATGCCTTGGATTACGTGATATCAAAAAATGAAATGCAACTTTGAAAAATGAGGTTTGAATTGAATCTTGAATATTGAAAATCGAAGATCCATATGAGAGAGCACAAAGGTGTTATTTATAATCACCGGTGATTCAGATGAATCATCAAAGATCCACTTTTTTTAGGAAAACAACTACAAAAGTGGGTTCAACCACTTTTAGTCAGGGGTTGGCGGTTTGGGATTTGATCAAACAGTTAAGGGAAGGTTGGAGATGAGGTATGGATGTTAGGAAGTGGTAGGAAATAGATTTTGATGGTTTTCAAATGGTTAGGGTTAATTTAGGGTGGTTGGATTCCTTTTAGGAAGGTAAAATAAGATTTTATAGCTATGAAATGATATTTACTGGGTTTGGAAGGATATTTACATGGAGTAAATATTATGAAGAATTTTAGACTTATGATAAGAGATGTATGAATTAAATAATGTGTTTATATGACTTGCTTTGATTTAATATAATTGTGAAGATAGTGTATACAATGAAGGAAATTAGTGATGTAAATTTTAAGTGTCTACATTTTCCCATTTTTGTCGAGTAGTTTGCTGTAGGAAAAGTGCTAGACAAAAAATATTTTAATAGACTGATTTGTATGGATAATCCCCCTCAAATTAGGGTGACTGTAACGAGTGTAAGGAACACTAGTTTGACAAGGTTGGTTTGGATAAGTTTGATATGTGTTTCTTTAAAAATTTCCCCAAGATGGGGTATCAAAATGATAGGTGTTACTGTGGAATCAAGTGATAGGGGTACCAAAGGTTTCACTACCTATTGACATATTTTTATAAAGGTAGTCTACATGAAGAAGGAAGTCAAGTGATGGGGGCCAAAGGGATCATGTCCCATATACGTATGACATATCCCATGGTTTGATAAATATTTTTAATTTGCAAGGATTGGGGGTTTTTATTGAGACAATTTGTTGAAAAATGTGATAAAGTGAGTGGATTTATTGAAAAATATGCTCAAGGTAAAAATGGGATGAATCGCTAGCAATTCATGTCAATAAATCGAGGATTTAGGTGAATCATCGGCAATTCAAGGAATCATCGACAATTCCTATAAAAGTGTGGGGAGACTATAAAATCCATATGTTGGTTGTGAATAGTTCATTTTTGTGACTTGTATTTGTAAATTGGAGATATTGAGTGAGTGAAAAACATGGTTTGAAGGTAATGACATCATCGAAGCGAGATAGAGGAAGCCCACGTAGGAAGAGATAGGTGTCTCATTTTTTGGTTTTGTCGAATTTTAGCTAGTTTTGATGTTTTTGTCATTTTTGTATGTATGGAGAGTTTGTTTTTAAAATTGGCGAGAATCATCGGTATTTCGGGTGGATTGTCGGTGATTTATGTGAATCACCAAATATTTATCTATTGTAGTTGTGACTAGATTTATTTGTTAGCAACTAGCTTGTTTGATGAAGTTTTGATGATTTTTGTAATAAATATGGATTCTAATGTGTATGTTTTTGTTTTTTTGTTTATAAGTGAATGTTTTTTTAATATTGGCAAATAGTTTTTTGAAAGGGACTATACCCTTGAATACAAAATAAGGCCTAAAAGCCGGAATAAGAGAGAGGAGCAGAGTAGCTGTAGCAAAGCTAAAAAGTTACAGCAAAAAACAACAAAGCCCAGAAACAGCTACACAAACGAGACTAAACAGCAAAACAACGGCAAAGAAACAGCAAACCGACAGCCAAGAAACAGCTAGCAAAAACAATAAAGAGCAGCAGAAGTATCCAGGACTACTTCTTGGCCGCTTGATCAATACTGATCTTCACTTTTTTCCAAGCATGAAACATGCCCAACGCTGTCATCTGAGCAGCATCCGTCTTATCTAGCTCCTCTCTGGTTCTTTTACTCTCTTTATCATTGCCCCAAAGCGCTGCCGGGACACCGCTAAGATTTGAAACACTCTTGGCATGACCCTCGATGAACTCCTCGATGGCCCTGAAGGCGGCAATATTGTAATCATGCCTAGTCTTCGCCTTCCCAAGGCGGGAGTCTAAGGAGGTCAGTTTTTTGTATATATCATCAATGCAGCTGTGCCAATGCTCCCTTCCCCTTGATGCTTTTTTTTTGCCTTTTTTTCTTAGCAAGGTTTTGACCTCATCCTTTAGCAATTTAAGCTCTGCCTCAAGGCCTCTAATCTCATAGAAGGGTTATCCATGGGTGTCACCGAGGACTGGCACTACTAATGTTCGGCAGATCACAATCAATGTCAAGCTCCAAAGGTTCATCCACCTCAAGCGGTAGCCTCAAGATTGAGTCTCCTAGAAGCCACGGTGACTCGTTTAGAGGTAGAGGCAAGGTGGGTGGCGGCAGCGGCGGGGAGGAATAGAAGGAGAAGCATGAGCAGCCGGCAAGGGGGTAGCAGCACCAATGACGGGGGCAGCAGTAGGGACAGCAGGGGAGACAGGACTGGCAGCAGCGGAGCCCATCAAAGGGGGAGCCGGGCTGGGAGAGGAAGGGAGACCGGGGAATTTAACAAGGCAGTGCTTGTGAATAAGCAAAATAAGCCCTTGATGCAAGGGAACCGCCCGGGTATGCTTCTGGAACTCCAAAATGGAGCGCTCAAGAGAGTTTAGCAGATAGTGAGGGAAGCAAACCAACCTATTCCTATGAAAGTGGTTTAAAAAGACAAGGTGCTTGGCAGGGACAGTAACAAACCTGCCTTCCAAGGATATGAAGCGAATCATCATGCGGGTGACTTCATCATCGTGAAGGAATAGAGTTTACAAAGCAGACCATTTGTCTTTGAAAATAAGCTTCTCCTCCTCCTCCACAAATCTTCTCTCTTCCACCTCTTTGATAACCCTCTTATTGAAGAATCGGTACCCTTCCAAGCTAAGACCGATCGCTTGGCTATGAGCTCATCATTAATAAAATTTTCGCCCCCATAGTCGGCAGTCCTCTCATTCCACTCCTTGGCAAAGCGAACAGAGATGCTTTGATCATGTCCTTGCACCCTTTCCACAAAGTTGGTGAAGCCACCGATCTTAAGAATGTTCGAGCTCGGTGTTTTCTTTCCGGTCGGGAGTCAGCGCTTGCGGCTCAATTTGGCGGGAGGCCCTCCCATCTTCACTGTGATGATGTCTTTGGTTACAACAATTTCGAGAATACCTTTGGGTGTTAAGAGTAGTTCGTTTCTCGCTGTTGAGGGTCGCATAAAAATGGGAACTGTAGCCGTTGGTCCTCCCACGAACTGCTGTATGATTGCCGATCTGAGCCTGCGTGGAGTCGCGCGTGAAAATCTTTTCCCTGTCAGCTTTCACATTGTAGTAATCATCGGTTTTCGTGGAGCTTGGCATCCGAATATCAACAGCTATTGTACTTCCCGCGTACGCTGTTTTTAAATTCAGATATCTCCACTTGAAGTTCCTAAACAAAATCTTGCTATTATTTGAAATAGATATCATTTGCCACGCCAAATATATTAAAGCAGCACGTGTGGAAGAATTTATGGATTTGATTTTCCTCCAAAGATTAAGGCACATCTCTAGAGATTGCTTGTATGTGAAGGTCCGCATGTATGCTGTTGTGAAGCTGATTAGGGATACTATCATTATCCCATATAGTGAAATTTATATTAATGCCATAATTGGCCAGTGCATCCACCAGCTTGTTTCCCTCCCTGTAAGTGTGTATGATTCTGATACTGCTGAAGGTATGACTGATGCTTATGGATTCAGAGATAAAATCTTTGATATTCCAGCTGGGAGATGAGGACTGATTAAGAAGTTTAATAATATTAAGGGAGTCCCCTTCAACAATGAGATTCTGAATATTATGGGCCCGTGCAACTCTCAATCCCCAGAGAGCAGATAAAGCTTCAGCAAAATGATTGGTTTGGATTCCCATTTTTCCTGCATATGCAGCAATCAAATTACCTTTGTGGTCCCGTAATGCTCCTCCTCCAGCTGCTGTTCCAGGGTTTCCCTTAGAGGCTCCATCAAAGTTCAGCTTGAACCAATTGGATTCAGGAGGATGCCATTTAATCAAAGATCTATCCACACTATTCCCGGGGTTGCTCCAATAACCGATCTGCCAATTGGATAAGATGTGCTTTTCATTCTCAGGATAACAATTGTTCTTGGGAGGTTTGAATCTGGTCATGTCCTCTTTGATGCCTTGGGAAATTTTGCCAATACTGAATTTAAAATTCTGCTTCTTATTTCTGAAAATGATATTATTTCTATCCTTCCAGATCCTCCAAATTAAATGTGGGATGGCTAATTTCCAGACTCTTTTGATAGCACAATGTCTGAATGGTGGGTTCCATTGATTCCATAGCTGAATAAGATCCTCCGGCATCACCCAAAGAGCTTCGAATTTGGAAAGGACAAAGTTCCAAATTCTAGAGGCATAATCACAATGTATGAACAGATGGCTAATGTCTTCATAGTTATTCCTACAAAGGTGGCACCAATTGGGAATGATAAATCCTCTTCTCATCAAATTGTCAGTTGTGAGAATTTTACCTCTGATGGCCAGCCAAAGAAAAAAATTTATTTTGGGGGTTAACTCAGGCATCCAGATCAAGTTCCAGTTAAAATCAGATTGTTCACTGTGGAAAAGAGTGGTATAACCAGATTTGACTGAGTATTTACCATCTTGTGAATTGCTCCAGACCAGCTCATCCTTGGAATCCAACTGACACAAAGGGAAGAGATCTAAAAGGTCCTGGAGGGAGGAGATAATTTGCTTCAGTTCAATACGCTCCATGGTAAGTCTTTTCCAATTCTTGTTGGTGCCATTTCCTTCAATGTAGTCCTTGACTTTAGTTCCATACTTGCTTATAAGGCTGTCCTTAGCAATCCCAAATCTCTCCAAGAGATTATCATTGGACCAGTTATCCTCCCAGAAGTTTATGTCACTGCCATCCCCAACTTTCCATTTGCTGCCCTGCTTTATGAAGTTTCTACTCTTAACCAGATTGTTCCAAAAAATGGAACCATTGGGGAGTTGCTCATCATGCAGATAGGAGTAAACAGCTTGTTGATTCAAGTATTTTGTTTTAATAACCTCAATCCAGGGTTGCTTCTCAGACAGCAATCTCCAGCCCATCTTAGCAATGAGTGCCTCATTCATTTTCTCAATATTTTTTATTCCCAGCCCTCCCATAAATTTTGGGGTGCAGACTTTATCCCAGGCCACTAGGTGAAATCTGAACTTCTCTTCCATGCCTTGCCATAAAAAATTTCTCTGAATCCTTTCAATTTTCTCTCTGAAGGAGGAAGGGATTTTGAATAGTGACATGATATATATGGGCAGACTTTGGAGTGTGCTTTTAATGAGAAGGCACTTACCAGCACTAGAGAGAGTGGCCCCTTTCCAACCGGCCATTTTTTTCTGAAATCTTGTCAACAAATCATCCCACACCGTGTGAGAGACTTTCTTAGTGTCAAGAGGGAGGCCTAAATACGTTGCTGGAAGAGCACCAATCTTACAGCCCAGAATTTTAGCAATCTTGAGCTGTCTTTCCCCAGGGGTGTTAAAGAAAAAAATGATGCTTTTGTCATAATTGATCTCTTGCCCAGAAGCAGATTCATAGAGCTGTAGTAGAGCCTTAATAGCTTTAGCTTCTACAACTGAGGCCAGAAGAAGAAGGATAGTGTCATCCGCAAACTGTTGATGAGAGACAGCTTGGCTGAGTGAAGTGGGTCTAGAACCATTTAAAAGGCCGTCTTCCACCGCTCTGCTAATTGTTCTACTAAGGCTGTCAGCTAGAAGGATGAAGAGTAAGGGGGAGATGGGGTCTCCCTGCCTTAGACCTCTGCTGCTGGTGAAAAATCCCACAGGCTCTCCATTAACAACCACAGAGAACCTGGCTGTAGAAATACAAGACTTAACAATTTTTCTAAACTTTTCCGTGAACCCAAATTTAGATAAAATCCTGTCAAGGAAGACCTAAGAAACTTTGTCAAAAGCTTTATTCATATCAAGCTTAAGGATCATGTTTGCCTTTTTATTATTTTCCATAGAATGCATAGTTTCATGCACCATAATCACACCGTCTTGTATTATCCTGCCTTTAATGAAGCCACTCTGCTGTCTTGAGATGAGATCATTCATTATGAGCTGCAGCCTAGAAGCAATGATTTTGGTAAAAATTCTAAAAATAGCATTAACAAAGTGATAGGTCTGAAATCCTTGAAATATTTTGCATCCATTTTTTTAGGCGCCAAAGCCTGATATGCGTGTTATTGAGTTCTTTTAGAAGATTTCCCGTTCTATAAAATTCATTAACCGTTTATAAGTGAATGTTAAGATGACTATTTGAGATAGGATTCTAGTGATCCTAGCAGAGGTATGGGAGGATATGTCAGATGATTATTGGAGTCATGTGGAGGTAGTGGGGTTTGTAAGGATGTGGGATTATAGACGCATTCACATATTTTGAGGGTTATTGTTAGCATTAACGAGAGAGATGGGATCCAACCACCTATACATTTTGGTTATCGACATGTGAGATTACGATCACTTTGGAGGATACCCATAAGATTATGAGATTGTTAGTCCGTGGGGAGGGTATTTATTATAAATATGAGATAGAGAGAGTATGTGATGAGGATATTGTATGGAGATGATGCAGATGATGTGAGGTATACTTCAAGTTGGTTTTTATTATTAGTCTCTATATTCTATGGAGAGAGAGGGTTGTACTCGGATGACTATGTTGATGATGGGTATTTCATGTTTCTCTTTATATGATTCCAAAGAGGAATATTTCCATGGATATGACTGGAGTATTTGTATAGATGATTGAACATCTTGCTTTGTTTTCTTGAGCCTTTGCACGCACTGACCGCATAGATATACGAGGAGTTGTGGGCTTGGAAATTCAACAAGAGATTTGGGATGGATGTGGCATTATATATTACGGTGTTGTTCATTCAAGCATATTATTGTGACTCATATGTATGGTTTACCATGGGGGGTTTAGACATGATTGATAGATATGTTGGGTTTATGAGATGGCGAGGGGATGTGGATCAATCGAGAGGGAAATGGAGGGAGGATCATTATAGAGAGTTACTTATAAGCTTATAGGTGGTGTTATCCCAATTTGGTCCCAGGGTAAAATTGGTCAAACACGACCCCACACAGAAGAAAACCTAAGGGTCGGCTTTGTCTTGAGAACTCACATTCAAATCCAACAATCAAGTAACATCGAGGACTCTACAATGGAGGAGCAAGGTCTGCAAAGGATCAAATGACGCCAAAAGAAACCTAGAGCTCAACAGGAAATAAAATGGGAAAGGCTTGAGGTTTTCATACTTAGCCACATAAGAGTCGACTCGGGGCCAAACAATAGACTTGTGAAAGGTGCCATGTGTCAACTCGACACATTTCCAAAAGACACATCCAAATAGCAGCCCCTAAACAAGTGCCGATCCTCCATGTGTCTCGAGTGCGAAGAGGGGTAGAGTCAATAGTAGAAGATTCAAAAGGGGGGACAGAGCAGGCCTAAAATGACTAAATATAAAGGAGTCGGTGAAAGAAGCCACGTGTCGACTCTGTGAAACTTAAAGGTAAAATCTGAGAGGTTTCCAAATGAGTGTGATGATTCCACCTGTCTCGGGTCCAACAAAGTCAAAAAGGATCGAGAAAGGCATCGGCTCGAACTAGCTAAGTATAGAGAGCCAAGCAGATGACACCACATAATGCTCAATGTAAATTCAAAGGCGTAACCCAAATCTAGAGAATCAAACAATTTCCATGCTTCCACATGTCTAGGGACGTAAAAGGGAGTAGTCTCAGATTGGCTAAGTAAAAAAGGTAAGTGGAAGCCTCCATGTACCTCATCGAGTGTAATTTCAAAAGGAAAATCCGGAGGCGTACCTAACGAGTGCATGCTCGCCACATGTCCCGAGGTCCAAAAAAGGGACAGAGTCAAGGGTTGAATAGTCAAAGATGGGGGTGAGTCGGCGGAGGGTGCCAAGTGTCTCAATGACTCAAATTCAAAGGGGCAGCCCAAGGGCCGAGTCTCAAGCCGGCGTGGAGCTTCCACGTGTCCAAAAGTCAAAAAAGGGGGACAGATATGGCCACTTAAATCAACCAAGTATGAAAGGGATTGCGGAGGCCTCCATGTGTCATCTATGCACAAATTCAAAAGGTAGAATCGGAGGCGGGTCCCAAATGCACGTCGACCCTCCACGTGTCCCGGGTGGGGACGTATGCCCCCCATGAGACAAAAGGATTTATCCAAAACACAAATAAACAGAGAAAAGCCACGTGAAGGAGCCATGTGTCTCTTTAGTAAAACTTCAAAATCAAAATCTAGAATCGGTCCCCAAATGGCGCAAGCTCGCCACGTAGCCATGTTTTAAGTCAAGTGGGGTGACGGGCCTTGGAAGGATTTTTCACCAAAAGCAGACCAGGTAGACCTAGGGAGGACTTTTCTCCAAAGGGAAAATGCGGGTTGGCGAGGCCCAAGATGATGTTAAGTGGAGTGCAGTGGGGCCACGAGAGGAATATTCTCCAAAGTGAATTTTGGAGTGCGTGGGGCCACGGACGAATTTTTGACAAAGTGAATTTTGGAGTGCGGGGCGGTGAGAATTTTCGCCAAAGTGAATTTCAGTCTGCGGGGCCACGGAGAAATTTTTTCCAAAGTGAATTGCGGGGTTGTAGGGTGTTTTTTCATTTTTGTATTTTTGTACAAAAGGTGTAAAGTGAATTTTGGGCCTACGGACCCATTACGCCAAATTGGTTTTCACCATTTTATCGGACCCGACTCAAACATTCAAATGGGCATATCTTTCAATCTAGAGCTCGATTTCAACAAATTTGGTACCATTAGAAAGGTCTCGACCTCAATATGCCATAAAAACATAAAATATTATTTTTAGAAATATTTGGTGGTAGAGAATCTGGAAAAAATATTTCAATTCATTAATATGGGATCCCATTGCTTCAACTACCGGGATTTTTGATTTTGGTCTGCCATCTTTCTTTCTCCAGCATGAAAGACAAACATGGGGAACTAGAATGGATAGATTGTAGGTGGATTTTCAGGAGCATTGATGGCTAGTGGTTGAGTTTCCAATTAAAATTTTCTACCTCCTTTTCCTCTTCTATTTTCAATGGATCTATAAAAGTGGGAGTTTGACTCATTATAAAGGGTGGTTGTTCATCTTTTCTCTCTTGTCTCCCTCTCTCTTTCTTCCTTAGGGTAGAATGTGGAGTCTAATCCTTCTCTCATGGCTCTGTAATGGAATTTTATTTCCCCTTCCCGACTAATGATATATTGTGTAAACTTTTCAAGTAATAGAATTTGTTTCATGATGCATCTGTCCATCCTTGGCGCATTTTATTATCTCTTCTTACCTCTCATCATTATAAGGTATCTGTGCATATTATAATTTTTATTGTAGGTCTTGGGAGCCACGTTTAATGGTATTGAATTGGTGTTACGTGTGAATCTATCTTTGGTCACGTGGTACATTTTTTCCACCCTCTCCTTTTCTCACCTCTCTCCACTTCAAGCAGTTTGGGTCTATGATCAGCCATTTCCTTTTCTAGTGTAGGGTCTCGTTCACCCTCTTTCTCTCTCCTTGACCCCTTGGAAAGGTTAGACTATGATAGGTTAGCTCTTCCTACACTGGAGTAGCTTGTGGAAGGTAGATTAGGAAGTAAAAACCGGCCTTCTCTAGAGGGGCATCTCAAGTCCGTAAGTCCCATAGCTAGAGAGATGGTCTAATGTTGTGCAATCACACCAAATGCCCCATTTCACACTCATACCATTCAGGGTTGTTGTGATTCTACACTAACAGTTTTGGCATGCCTAATGGGATAGTTCTGAAGCACCTTACCACTTCATCTTAGCAAGTTGGTGTGTTCCTATTAAGGTTTAGCCTTTGGAGGCACATGCAAAGCACATCTGGCAACTCCATCTAGTCAAAACCCATCTCTGAAGTTGTATATCTTCTCCCATCTATTTGCACCACTTTTCTTTCAAAGTATCTCTCATTCTTCTTCCATTCCATGAAGTTGTGCAATCATGACTTCATTCCCTTCATGGAATTCACACCTACAGCAGTGCAGTCCACCTCTAATGTATATCATGACTCCTCTAGATCAGCATTATGACTAGATCCAAGACCATTATGCCTACCCATATGAGCAGGGTCAAAACCATTTTGGATATAAAGCTTATCAAGAATAAGGGGACACATACAATGGTGTGACTACATACGAGAATGCTGGTTTGTTGGAGAAGATCCAAAGAATGGAGGCTAGTATGGTGCATTCTAGGGCTACAACACAAATGAAGGCATTTAGGATTGGTTTCAGGGCACCTTGTCCATGGGGAGGCCCTTTTCCAAGACATTATAGCCCTCAGGAGAATCTTGACTTCATGGTTGAAGTTTTGCCTCAACTTACATAGTGGATTGAGGATATTGAGGAATATGAGAAAATTTTGAGACAGCCTTGTAAATGGGTAAGTCAATCATCCAGTTCCTGTCCTTCATTTTCTCTTTCTCAAGCTTTATCATTTCAGCAGTGTCAAGAGTCAAGCCCCTCAGTTGCTGCCCCAAGTGTTGATTTCTCTTCTCCATCTCCTGATCTTCCATCCCATCTCAGTTCTTCTACCCTTTTCCCTTCCAAGAAGTCATTCCCTCCAAATAAACAAGAAGTTCCACTTCCCTCACCACCAAAAACAATTGCAAAGCTAGTTGAAACCCCATCCACCCCTCCTCTTGCTTTCCCAATTCCATGTTGGGAAGATACTCAAGAATCCAGTCAAGGAGAACAGCAAGAAGAGAAACCCAATAGAGAAGAAATGATAGAAGATCTGAAGCATTGGGCTACCAGGTTTGGGTTTACAAAGATCCCCTTGATGGTTAAGCCAACAGAGGAGGTCAAGGTTGAAGAGCCAGTGGTGGCTAAGGCTGAGTTTGCAGTAGAAGAAGAACAAGAACAAGAAGGAGAAGATCAGCAATCTATTTGCTCTAAATGTAGTGTCCATAATGGCACTTTGTCTAAAGAGGATGTTGATCTAATCCAAGCTGCACAATCAGTCAAGAAGGAAGAAGAACAATCATCTCCAAGTCTAGTTAAAGAGGAGCATATGGAGGTGACCAAGACAGATTCAGAGGCATTGAATCATGAGCTGGTTGCATAAGAAATTACAGACCCCTCTCCCATTCAACCTCTCCAAAATTCTAATTTTTGGAAGAGCCTGAACTCACTAGCTTCATGTTTGAAGATGAAGCTTCATATGGTGAAAATAATGAAGATTTTAAGATCACCATGCAAGAGGGAGAGACCTTGCTATAACAGGATAGTAAAGAGTTTGATTTCCTATCAAACTCAAAAGAATGTTTTGATAAGGAGTCATTGAAATTGCAATCTTTTCTCCCCCATCATTCATTCTTCAACCACAAGAACCTACTATCATGGAAGAGAACGTGCAAGCACAACCTGCAGTTTGCAACATGCCTCTTGAATCAAAGTTGGAATATTTTGATCTTCCAAAAGTCACACCTACTGCAAAGGAAGGGAAAGAGTATGAGGCTATCATCCCTCTCACATCACCCATCTAGGAAAATCTGCAAGAAGACTCCATTTTTGGAGTTAAATATCATAGCAGTGGGCAAATTCAAAGGATCAAACCTTGCCCAATCAAATACTTGGCTTCATTGGAGCCAAGGAGAATCAAAACAAGTCATGCCCACTTCAGGGCATGAGGATGAGTATCAAAGCACCAAGGGTCACCATCAACACCTCTAGGAGTCTAATGCAAATCAGCTTGAGGAGGTATTTTCCATTAATGTTGATACCTTGATGATATGGGTGGAGGATCAACCCCTTGTCAATTTTTCACTCATACAAGAAGCCATATTCAACATCAAACCATTTACATGGCTGCCCCTTTTGAGGAAGGGAAGCTATTTCTCCCTTCTGTGGTAGGATTTGTTTAAGCTTTTCTTTGTTATGATTAGTATAGGAGTAGGAGTATTTTTTTTTCAGCAGAAGAAGTGCTTGTGCACACTCTACATGTCTCATTTGAGGCATGTATGATTTTGAATTTGTACATAAGTTTTGTTTGTATTGCTCCGGAGGTGTAGAGGCCAGGCCCTTCAGTATTCATGATAGAGAGACCCATAATTTCTGTAATAGTTGCTAATTTCAAATAAAACACAAATACAAAGAAACTAAAATTGGATTCAAGACTAGTCCATTCTCAGGAACAGGTAAAGCCCGGTAAGGCAAGTTCAGGGTCAACAAGATGTAGGCAATCGAGGAGAAGTTTCAAAGTAAAAGGATCAATATCAGGCTATCATTCTTGACTCCATGCCCAATGGATGCTTCAAGGCTACTAGTCCCTTCATCTAGCAGGTAGATGTCCCCATGAGTTGCCAAATTATTATCCAAATTTGGCCCCCAAGTAAAATTGGTCAAACACAACCCCGCATAAAAGAAAACCTAAGGGTCGGCTCTATCCTGAGAAATCACATTCAAATCCAACAATTAGGTAACATCGGGACTTTACAATTGAGGAGTAGGTTCTGCGATGGATCAAACGATGCCAAAAGAAACCTAGAGCTCAACAGGAAAGAAAATGGGAAAGGCTCAAGGTTTTAGACTTAGCCTCATATGATTCCACTCTAGGCCAAACAAAAACTCAAAAAAGGTACCATGTGTCATCTCGGTGCATTTCCAAAAGATGCATCCAATAAGCAGCCCCTAAATAAGCATCGAGGCCTCCACTTGTCCCAGTCCGAAGAGGGGTAGAGTCAACAATTGAAAATTCAAAAGGGGGATAGAGCGGGCCTAAAATGATTAAGTATAAAGGTATCGAGTGGAAGAATCCATGTCAACTCCGTGTAACTTCAAAGGTAAAATCCTGAGTAGGTTTCCAAATGAGTGTGAGGCTTCCACATGTCTAGGGTCCAACAAAGTCAAAAAGGGTCCGAGAAAGGCATCGGCTCGAATCGACTAAGTATAGAGAGCCAGCGGATGGTGCCACGTGTTGCATCAACGTAAATTCAAAGGTGCAACCCAAATTCGGAGACTTAAACAAGCTCTAGGCTTCCAGGGTGTCTAAGGACCCAAAAGGGAGTAGGCTCAAATCGGCTAAGTACAAAAGGTAAGCAGAAGCCTCCACGTGCCTCATCGGCATAATTTTAAAAGGAAAATCCGGAGGTAGTCCCCTAACGAGCACAGGCTCACCATGTGTCCCAAGACCAAAAAGGGGACATAGTCGGGGTTGAATAGTCAAAGATGGGGCAAAGTTAGTGGAGGGTGCCAAGTGTCTCAACGACGTAAATTCAAAAGGGGCAGCCAAAGGGCCAGTCTCAAGCGAGCGCAGAGCTTCCATGTGTCCAAAACTCAAAAAAGAGGGACAGAGCTAGCCGTTTAAATTGACTAAGTATGGAAGGGACATTGGAGGCCTCCACGTGTCATCTCTGAAAAAATTTAAAAGGTAGAATCGGGAGGCAGGTCCCAAATGCACGCCAGCCCTCCAAAGTGTCTCGGAGTCGGATGTATGCCCCCACCAAACAAAAGGACTTATCGAAAACACAGAGAAAAAGAGCAAAGCTGTGGAAGGAGCCACTCTTTGGCGCAACTTAAAAATCAAATTCCATAAGTGGTCCCCAAATGAGTGTAGGCTTGGCACATGGCCATGTTTCAAGTCAAGTGGATCGGTGGGCCTTGGAAGGATTTTTCACCAAAAGTGGGTCAGCGGGCCTTGGAAGGATTTTTCACCAAAAGCGGTATGGACACTGGGAGGAATTTTTTCCAAAGGGGAAAATGTGGGCAGCGAGGCTTGGGATGATGCTAAGTGAGTCTGCGGGGCCACGGAGGAATTTTTTTCCAAATTGAATTTTGGGTCGGTGGGCCGTGGAGGAATTTTTGTCAAAGTGAATTTCAGTCTGCGGGGTTGTGGAGGAATTTTTCCAAAGTGAATTTTGGGTCTGCAGAGCCACGAAGGAAAGTTTACCTAAGTGAATTCTAGGTGAGGGCATTTTTGCATTTTTGTATTTTTGTGTAAAATGTGCAAAGTGAATTTTGGGCCCGTGGACCCATTACGCTAATTGGCTTTTGCCATTTTTGTATAGACGACTCAAACATTCAAATGGGAATATCTTTTGATCTAGAGCTCGGATTTTAACAAATTTCATCCCATTGGAAAGGTCTCAACCTCCACAACACCATAAAAACATAAAATATTATTTTTAGTGGGATTTGGTGGTGGATAATTTGGAAAAATTATTTCAAGACATTAATATGGGATCCGATTGCTTCAACTACCGGGATTTTTATTTTGGTTTGCCATCTTTCTTTCTCTAAAGCACGACATACAAACAATGGGAACCATAATTATAACACCTTTGACAAAATATTATATTTCTCTTTTGCATTGCAAGCATTGACATGTGATTTTCTTGAATGAGGTTTGTTCCCTTGATTGTTGAAGATCATTCTTGTTACAAATAAATCATTTTTTCTCTTTGATTCATTAGGCTAAAATGATATGGCTTACAAGAATCCATTTTCACTTTTGATAGGTGAGTTACAATCTAGTTTTGAGGGTTACAAACTTATCTCTTTTAATTGACTCATCCTTGGATCAATTCCAGTGATCCAAGGAATGTTTTAAATATCCTTACCAGACTGAATGGTAAACTGACATTCATAGGTTGAGAGACATAGTGGATTGAACTTTTGTATGTTTACAAATTCTTTTTGTCTTGTAAGATCGTGCCTGCATTTAGTTGTATTTTTATTCTTAGATCTTTGGGATTGACCTCTCAATACATTTAATGGCTTAAGCGGAATGAAGCCTACTTCATGACTATGAAGGGAATCTAAATCCTAAACATGTGAGATCTATCCTAGCAGAATTCCTAACAACGGTATTATACCTACCTGCTACCTATATCTATTTTTTTGGGATGGTGTCCTAACCTAAGTTGTTGTACTAAATGGAATAAGGGAGAAATAACCTAAGGTAATGCTAGGCTATTTTTAACCTAATACCTAATAATATTTTTTGTGAATTTTGATCTAACCTAAGGTGGCAATTACTTATTGAAATGATTTATTTAAACACGAGGTTATTATTTCTAAACTAGTCTAAGGCCTTATCCTAAGCTAATGGTACCTATCCTAACTAATGAAATGTGGAAAGGGTACCTAAGGTTCGTGTGGCAAATGGGAGGCTAGGCAATGGTTCCTAAGCTATTTCTGAGATTTTATTTTTGTATTAAATTCCAATGAACTTCCAGATTAGGCGGAAGCATGAAAATTTAGTGGGACTTATGTGGAGTCTTCACTAAAGTTGGAAATGCATGCTGAAGTTGAAATAGGTTTCGCCAATTTTGGATGGCGGTGGCATGGAGAGATAGGCGGGAATTTTGTAATCAATGGCATTAATGAACCTTGGTTTTTGTGAGAAAACATCTTGGAAACTATGAGGGTGGATTTGTTGGAGGTTGTTTGGTCTTGCATGCTTTGCGATTTTTTCTCTGCATGGAGCTATCTGGTTCTTCAAACCAGCAATTTGAATTTCACTTTGTGGCTATTTTTGGTTTCTCTAGTCTATTTTCGATCCAAGGAAAGTATATGAGGCATTGGAGAAAGAGATGTTTGGTTTTGATCTTTCTTGGAGGAGAAAAAGAGTTGGAAGCTCAGTTGGAAGTCTCCTTTGAATTGGTAGAAGCACTATCAGGCATGATAGGCTCTACCCATTAATATTTCTTTCTTTCCTCTAAATGATTCATTAAAATAACTCTTCTCTCATGAGATAAATGGTTGCATGTTTTTTCTAGTTATTTACTTTCATGATTGAATGAATCTCTATGATTTTTGGATATGAATCCATTGCATGATAATGTTAGTCTTTGGATGTTTTTCTCTACACAAGTTCAATGTTGATATGAGTATGGAATTTTTGAGGCTTTGTGTTTTGTTTGGAACTCGTATTTGGGTCTGTCTACTCAAAAAGAGTTTGAGTAATTAGGTTTTGATTTGGGTTTGAATTGGTAGTTTCTTTTGAAATCTTCACTGGATGCATCTTGAGTTTGGAAAGGTTTTGGAACTTCTGTCTCAGACTGTACCATTTACTTTGAGCATGTAATGGCATGTAAACATTTGAGGATATTCTTCTCTTCTCTATTCTGGGTAACCCGCGTCTTGTTTGGAAGTCTTTGATTGTTTTGATAGAAGGATGTTGGACCTTTTATGGAACTGTATTTTGTTGTGATGATATAGAACCTCTAGCTCGAGACTCTATTGTTTACTTACCCTTCGGTTTGAATTCAAGCTCATTTGAATGTAATCAATAATGGGTTCTTGTAGTATATGGAATTATTGTGTTCGTACTTCAACTTGTGTAAATGTGACTGGAACACTTACCTTCTCTACACTATAATTCTCTGTCTCAATCTTGTGAGCTAGATGGAGCTATGAAAGTTATTTTAGTTGGTATTTCTATTACTATTCGAGTTCATGAGTAATGGAGAAATTTATTTGACTTATTACTTAGTGTTGAGTTTTTGTATTCTCTTCTAGATCCTTTTTAATGGATTTCAGTTTTTTTAAAAAGAAAAGAGTTGAATACTCTCATAAACTAAATCTTGTTTGGGAGGATTTAGTACCTTTGGTTCGGGATTGTAGTGTATACTTTGTTCTTCTTTATGAACACAAACTATATGTTTCTTTGTATCGAGTTGTGTAAGTCCTTGTAGTTGGGATTTCCGTTACAGTTCAAATGCGTGGGGATTGTGGAAACTTTGTTTGACTTAAACTTGTGTTGGGTTTTCATATTCTCTTTTAGATCCATTTGAATGGATTTCTGGTTTTTAAAGGAGATAGGAGTTGAATACTCTTGTGGAATGTATCTTGTTTTGCCAAGATTTGTACTTCTGCTTCGGGACTGTACTGTTTACTTTTCTCTATAGAATGAACTCGAACTTGTGTTTAAACAACGTTGAATAGATGAACCAAGTTAGTGTTGATATTGTTGTTCTAATAAAGTTTGAATTCATAAGGAAAAAGAAGTATTGTTTTCTATAAACCTATGTGTTTGGTTTTGTATTCTCTTTTGGGAACTAGCGAAAGAAATTATGAGTTTGAAATAGAAATGGGAATTCAATTGATAATACAAAGGAATGAATTCTTGATCAGATCTTTTCTATTTGAGTCTCCTTTAACTTTTGTAAAGTTAAGTTCAGTTGTTCAAACTTCTCTATAGATCGACTCTCTTCTATGTTGTAGAGTGATTACTATCTTAGGCATGTTTGACTTCTTGAATTTGGATTTTCTATCTTTTCTATCTTGTATGAAATAGTGTGAACTCACTCTTCTGAAACGGAAACTTCCTTGTGGATTGTTTAGTTTTAATTTGTTGCTAGTCAATTGTGGAAAGTTTGTGGAAATAGTTGTATGTTTAGGAAACTTTGGGATTGTCATTCTTGAGTATCTTGTGAAAAGAAATCATCCCCATTTGAACTTTCTGATCTCAGCTAATTTGTATTGAGTCAATTGTTGTATTGATGTGGAAAGTGAATAGCTAAGTTTGTCTGTAGAAGGGAAAATGTAATCATGTTTAGACCGACTGCTTTGTTTGATTGATTCATGCTTCATTTAGATAATGTTTTCGGAAGGATCCCTCTTTGTGCACTCAATAATATTATGAATCTTCCTTGGATGGACATGAGAAGAGATTAACCTTGTGTAAGTCTTGCTTTGATTTTTGGAATGTATGGTTTCAAGATCTTTGAATGATATCTTCTATAATGTAGAATTTATTTAAGGCATGCAAGTAGACTATTTTGATTCTCTTCCTTCTTGGATTGGTTTGGGATTATTTTATCGGTATTGTCTCTTAAATGGTGAATCCTTTTATCGATTCCCTTGAATTTATGCGATTATGTAGGTAATCGGTTGTGTACTTTACGAATGTGTTTTCTATCATTTAGATGAATGGTGAATCGTGGATAGTCTGTATTGATTCTTCTTCTTATTTATTTAAGTTGTAGGATGAATCATCCTAAATATGTACTATGCTGAAAGTAACTCTTTTTGTTACATAGTAAAGTTAAATTCTATATTTCAATTCAGAAAGAATTATGAAATAATTAGATGACAAGATCTGTTGTTTGTTTTAAATAAGTAATTGATTGGGTCAATTCTTATATGATATAATGCAGTAGTTTCGATTATATTATGCTCTTTTCTTAAAAGTGAATTCAGACTCATTATTTGTACTTCTTTTCTGGTTGTTATTACTTATGCTTATTTGTATGATATATTAATTGTTTCATTAAAGCGAGTTATTTTAATGGAACAATTAGTGGAATGCACTTCATTTTAATGCTTAGTGCTTATCATGCTCAGTTCAATGAATTGACCCATGCTAGCAATTTTTGCAGATGGAATTCATAAGTGATAAAATAAGGCAAAAAATTTTATGATGTATTGGCTTATTTAAGTCTAGATCTTTTGTAAAGAATTTGATTCATTCTTGAGTTGTATTGAAAAAGAAAAGTTATGTTCTTTTATGATCTTAATGTTGATCGACATGTAGTATGCCTGAAATGCATAGTCTTGTAAAGTGTATATTTTATCATGATGAATTGAAAGGTTTGGAGACTGACTCCAAATTGTGGTGTAAATTCTCTTGTACTTTGTATGAAGGAAATAGTAATGATATCTTGTCGATATTATTTATATCTATTTGTATACTATTACTATTATCAATTAATAAGTTGGATTAAGGGGATAGTATAATCTCCCTTACTATATTAAATCTTGTTAAGTTGTAAAAGATGTCGTTCTCTATCTATAAAACTATAGTTTAATAATGAAATATGTATTAGAAATATAATTAAACTATATAAGTGATTAATGATAAAAATATTATGTTAACCCTAACATCTAATCATGTAGAGGAAGACTCTTCCTCTCTCAAAAGAATGAAAAATAAAAGGAATGGTGGTTATGATCTTTAATCTTTGTACTTTGTTTATATAAAGTAAACACTAGTTAAACCTAGGTGGATGATACACCTTCTTTGGATAGCTAGGTTGCATTAAAAATTAACCTGTTTGATGTTTGCTGCCCTGTTTTTGGGATAACTGCTTGTTATGTCGAGTTAATGAACATCAATGCAAACATGAGTTAATGAAGTTCTCAATATCAAATCAGATTAATTATGGATAAATAACTTAACAATGTTGGAATTAGGGTTAGGCATGGTTGCTGCAATCTGAATCTTAATCCAAATTTAATTATGAATTAATGACCACCAAGGGGTATGTACATCATGATGAATTAATTCTAACAAATGTTGGCACACACCAACTACAGGACTGTACCTTCAAAAATACCAAGGGCTTCTCGAGGATATAATGTTGTAGTTGACATGTGGCAACACCCTTCCGTATTTTTTCATCTAGATCTACACACATCTGGACTTGAACTTAGTTTCTCTCTAGGTCAAGTTAGTAATATGTTTAGAATAGGAAGTATCTTTCTATGACTCGGGGTACCTAGGAACATTCGGTCGAATTAGGTCTATTGAGTATGCCCATATGCCCTAAGTCATCGTGAGCATCTTCCTATAATAAATTATGTTGCTAACCTGGGCTAGTGTCAAACCTTGGGCAATTGGACTGAAAGAAGTCAATAAAGACCATTATAGATAACAGTAGAGTGAGGTGAAGGATGTATTCGAATTGATGAGTATGTCATCTAGGAATAGTAACATGAACAGTATGTTGAAAATCTTTGGCCAAAGTATCACAAGCTATTGGTTATGTTGTCCTATGTCACCTAGTTTAAAGAAATGTGATGTCAAATGAATATTGGTAACAAATATTCAGATAGGTTCTTTAAACAAATCACTCAGTACCCAGAATAGGGTAGGAAAACCAAGTATATGTGGTATACATAAAGTATTCTATACTTTAAGAAAAACATGAGAGATCGGTTGGTAACCGAGTCATGAAATGAGAGATCGGTAATTTACTGAGTCATTACAGCTGCATATGGTTATCTGTTATGAGATTGATTGGCATGGAATGTGTGTTCTAAATGATGTTTTATTTAGAACAAAGAACATTGTGTTAAAAAAAAACCCTTGTTTCTAAAGTCTTAAAATGGGAATGTTTCATCTTAGTATCAGAGCTGAAGGTTACAATTCTTGGACCTATTGTGTCTATAATCTGATGAAACTTAAATTTTCTTGTTAATAGAAAATGGTTAAAAAAAAGGAAATGTTGCAAATAATCCTCCACCTGAGGAAGGAGCAGCAACTGCCCAAGAACTCGATGAGATCCTTGCTGCCATGTTGGACACAAGGGATCATCTAGTTGTACTTGAACATTAGGTAATGGGAAATGAGGAGGAAGAAGATTATAGCATTAATAATCAGCCACCTCCTAAGGACAACACCAATTTAGGTGTTGATAATAACAATGTGAACATACCTGATCAGCCTGAAAACAAAAAGGCTAGGCTGTAACTAAACTCACTAATGATATAAAAAGGATAATTCCACCCAAGTTTGATGGCACCACATTAGGAGATGGAGCTGAGAATTGGCTCAGCAAAATGGAGAAGTACTTTGCAATAAGGAATTTCTCAAAAGAAACAAAGGCGATATGGGGAGCATATCAACTTTCCCATAAGGCATCTTCATGGTGGGACAGCCATAAGGTTGAGTTGAATATAGATGAAACTAATATCACTTGGGATCAATTTAAAGGTTACTTTAGGAAACGTTGGCTACCGCAACTTTATTATGATCATAAAATGACTGAATTCTAGAACTTAGCTCAAGGAAAGCTAACTATAACTGAGTATTGGGAGTGGTTTACTAAACTCCTTAAGTATGTACCTCAATATCAAACTGACGAGAAGTTCAGGATACGAAAATTCATCATGGGATTGAATCCCATTATAGGAGGAGAGGTGGATGTTCATAGCCCAACCACAATGGAAGGGGTTGTTGAAAAATCCATAAGGCAAGAACAGAAATTGAAGGCAATTTTTGCTCATAAGGAGGAAGTAAGGAAGAAAGTCCCCAACTCCTCTTCATCATCTCTTGCACCTAAGAAAGGACCATGGAAGAAATTTGGAATGAAAAGTAAGTTTTCTACTGATAATAATAAGAAAACAACAACAAATAAGTTTGTTGGTAATGCACGAAACAACTTTGTCAAGAATAATAATAATGGACAGAAGTCCTATGGAGGTCAGAATGATAATTCTAAGGCTGGAAATAAATCCGAGCCTAGAAAGGGACCTATAGGAGGCTATTATAATTGTGGAAAAGATCATTACACAAATTAATGTCCTTTGAAAAAGGATGATCATAATCAGCAACACAAGATACACGTTGCAGTAGCTGACAAGCAGGCTGAAAAATAGGCCATGCCCATAGAGGTTTCGGGTAAGTTATTTGGCATACCTATAACTATTCTTTTTGATATTGGAGCTATTGAATGTTTTATTTCTAGTAAATTAGCATCAAAACTAAAAAGAAAAGCTAGAAACATGGATAAAACATGGATTGTACATTATGGAAACAATGTTGTTCATACAGTTAGTATGTGTCTTTTTGGAGCAATCCTTGACTTACCTAGTTTTTCCACTGAAGTTGATCTTTATGTTGCACCTTTGGGGTCTTATGATGTAATCATAGGTGTTAACTAGTTAGTTGAACATAAGGCAAAAGTTGACTTGTTTTGAAAAACATATTAGTTGTTTAGATGACCTGCAGAAAACAGTAGAGATTCAAGGTGTGAAACGTGATATTTCTGTTAGGAAATTGTTAGCTATGCAACTTAAAAAGGCCAAAAATAAAGGTTGTACCTTATATGTAGTAAATATTTTAGAAACTACTGAAGAAAATAGTGATGTCATGGAACGATATCCATTGTTACGAAACTACAGTGATGTGTTTCGGAAGAGTTACCAAGTCTTCCACCCAAAAGGGAATTTGACTTCACTATTGAAATCAAGCCTGGAACCAAGCCTATTTCTAAGGCACCATATCGAATGACTACTATAGAATTAGTAGAGCTTAAGGCTCAATTGTAAGAAATTTTTTCTAAAGGTTTGATTAGACCGAGTGTTTCACCTTGGGGAGCACCAAGTAATTTTTGTGAAAAAGAAGGATGGAACACTTAGATTGTGCATTGATTATAGAATGTTAAACAAAGCAATGATCAAGAATAGATATCCACTCCCTAGAATTGATGATCTATTTGATCAGATGCATGGAGCATCGATATATTCTAAGATAGATATTTGATCTGGATATCATCAATTATAGATTAAGGATGAGGACATTCATAAAACAAATTTCTAGAACAAGGTATGGACATTATGAGTTCACAGTTTTACCTTTTGGATTAACAAATGCACTTGCAGCTTTTATGAATTTAATGAATAATATATTTCAAGAATACTTGGACAAATTTGTGCTTGTATTCTTGGATAACATTCTCATATATTCTAAAAGTATTGAGGAACACCATGAGCATTTGAAGATAGTTTTGGAAATTTTGAGAAAGAGACGATTATATGGTAAGCTATCTAAATGTTCTTTCTATGACACAGAAGTGCACTATTTGGGACATGTAATAAGTAAGAATGGAATTGTTATAGATCCTTCTAAAATTATAGCTATAACTGAGTGGCATGCACTAAAGAATGTACATGAAGTTAGAAGCTTCATGGGGCTTGCTAGTTACTACAGAAAATTTGTAAAAGATTTTTCTAAAGTGGTTGCACCAATAACATCATTACAGAAAAAGGATAAGAAGTTTTTTTGGAATGAGAAATGTGAATCTACATTCAGAACTTTAAAGGAACAGTTAACTTCAACACCTATTCTAGTGGTACAGACCCTAATGGAGACTTTATTGTTGTACATGGATGCATCTAGGGAAGGTCTAGGAGGTATTTTGTTACAAAATGATCATGTCATAGCTTACAAAAGTAGAAAACTAAAGTTACATGAGTTGAATTATGCTCCACATGATTTAGAGTTTGTTTCCATTGTTCATGCACTACAAGTTTGGAGGCATTATTTGCTTGGTAAACCTTTTGAATTAAAAATTGATCATCTTGGGTTGAAGTATATTTTCACTCAGCCAAATCTAAATGCAAGATAGTGAAGATGGTTAGAGTTTTTGTCTCAATATGATTTTGACATCAATTACATCAAAGGTAAGGAAAATAGAGTGGTTGATGCTCTAAGTCGTAGGAAGCACATTTATGCTCTTATAACATTGAGAACTCAATTTAAGGATGAAGTAAAAAGTGTCATGGAATCTGATTCTTACTTTCAGCAAGTAAAAAAACAGCACTTGCTGCAAATCCAAATGATGTGAGGTATAAAGGTTTTCACTTTGACAATGAAGGAATCTTAAGATTTGAAAACAGAGTATACATACCTTCACTAAATGATTTAAGAAAGAAATTTTTAGCAAGAATTTCACAATTCACCTTTTCTGGACACCCTGGTATTACAAAGATGCTTGCTGATATAAGACAACAATATTTCTAGAAGGGGATGAAAAAGGATGTTATTGATTTTGTGACACATTGCTTAGAATGTCAATGTGTTAAAGTTGAACATATGCACCTAGCCAGTTTATTGTATCCTCATAGCATACCACAGTACAAATGGCAAGTAATAAGCATGGATTTTGTACAAGGGTTGCCTATGTCAAGAAATAAACATGATGTTATTTTGGTAGTTGTTGATAAACTAACAAAAGTAGCACATTTTATTGTTGGTAATCTGAAGGATGATTCTCTTGTTTTGGCAAAGAGATTTGTACATGAAATTTTTAGATTACATGGAGTACCTGAATTAATCATATCTAATAGAGATCCTAGAATGAATTCAAGGTTTTGGCAAACACTTAATGTAGCTCTAGGAACTAAGCTGAATTTTAGTTTTGCATATCATCCGGAAATGGATGGATGATGAAAGAGTTAATCAAGTTTTAGAGGATATGTTACGAATGTATTGTATGGATCAGCAAAGTATAAGTGGGAAGAGTACCTTCCACTAGTTGAGTTTTCTTATAATAACACATATCATGCCTCTCTTAAGATGGCACCTTTCAAAGCACTATACGGAAGAAAATGTAGAACCCCCATTAGTTGGGATAACATTGAGGATAGAGAGGTAATTGGACCTGAAATCCTTACGGAAATGGAATAGCAAGTTAAAATGATTTGTGAACGCTTGAAAGAAGCAGTAGATAGGAAAAAGAGTTATGCTGATTTAAAGCGGGTTGATAGGAAATTTGAACTTGGTGAGAAGGTCTTTCTTCAGGTTAAACCAAAAAGATCTCTATAACTTTTGGCAAGGCTGCCAAGTTATCACCTCATTACGTGGGACCTTTTGAAATAGTTGAAGTAATCAACCTTGTAGCTTACCGTTTAGCATTACCTCCTGCTTTGTCATAAATGCATGATGTTTTCCATATTTATTTGCTTAAGAAATACATTTCAAATTTATCACATGTGTTAAATTGGAATTCCTTGTAGGTCAAGACCCAGGAATAATCGTGGTTAAACCCATACGAGTGCTAGAAACTCGTCCAGTTGCATTTAAGAAATCATGAAATAAGTCAATGTAAGGTCCAGTGGGACCAGTTTAACAAAGAAAGTACAACCTGGGAAAATATGGAAGATATGAAAACTGTTTTTCCATATTTATTTGAATAGAATTAACTCTGATGACTGATAAAAATTTGTGATTTTATCTTTATATGACAATAAGTCTTCAAGTTTGGGAAGATAACTATTTATTTTTAAATAAGTAGCTATGTGAATGCTGATTTTGGAACTTTAAAATTCTGATATTGTTGCAAACATATGATAAGAAAGTGAACAAATTGATTGTCCTCAATGCAATGGTCAAAATAAGATAATCATCGGAACGATGATTTTTTTAGAAGGAAAGTATGTAACACCTTTGACAAACTGTTATATTTCTCTTTTGCATTGCAAGTGTTGACATGTGATTTTATTGAATGAGGTGTGTTCCCTTGATTGTTGAAGATCATGCTTGTTACGGATAAATCATTTCTTCTCTTGGATTCATTAGACTAAAATGATATGGATTACAAGAATCCATTTTAACTGATAGGTGAGTTACAATCTAGTTTTGAGGGTTGCAAACTTATCTCTTTTAACTGACTCATCCTTGGATCAATTCTAGTGATCCAAGGAATGTTTTAAATCTCCTTACCGGACTGAATGGTAAACTAAAATTCATAGGTTGAGAGACATAGCGGACTAAACTTTTGTATGTTTACAAATTATTTTTGTCTTGTAAGATCATGCTTGCATTCGGTTGTATGTTTTGTGCTTAGATATTTGGGATTGACCTCTCAGGACATTTAACGACATAAGTGGAATGAAGCTGCTTCATGACTATGAAGGGAATCTAAATCCTAAACCTATGAGATCTATCCTAGTGGGAATTCCTAAACAAAGGTATTATACCTACTTGCTACCTATATCTATTTTGTTGGGATGGCGTCCTAACCTAAGTTGTTGTACTAAATGGAATAAGGGAGAAATAACCTAAGGTAATGCTAGGCTATTTTTAACCTAATACCTAATACTATTTGGTTGTGAATTTTGATCTAACCTAAGGTGGAAATTACTTATTGAAATGATTTTTTTAAAACCTAAGGTTATTATTTCTAAACTAGCCTAAGGTCTTATCCTAAGCTAATGGTACCTATCCTAACTAATGAAATGTGGAAAGGGGACCTAAGGGTCATATGGAAAATGGGAGGCTAGGCGGTGGTTCCTAAGCTATTTATGAGATTTGATTTTTGTATTAAATGCCAATGAACTGCCAGATTAGGTGGAAGCATGAAAAGTTAGTGGGACTTACGTGGAGTCTTCACTAAAGTTAGAAATGCATGCTGAAGTTGAAATAGGTTTCACCAATTCTGGATGGTAGTGGCATGGAGAGATAGGCAAGAATTTTGTAATCAATGGCATTAATGAACCTTGGTTTTTGTGAGCAAACCGTCTTGGAAACTATGAGGTCAAATTGTTGGAGTTTGTTTGGGCTTGCATGCTTTGTGATTTTTGCTCGCATGGAGCTATCTCGGTTCTTCAATCCAGAAGTTCAAATTTCACTTTGTGGCTATTTTGGTTTCTTTGGTCTATTTTTGATCTAAGGAAAGTATATGAGGCATTGGAGAGAGAGATGTTTGGTTTTTATCTTTCTTAGAGGAGAAAAAGAGTTGGAAGCTTCGTTGGAAGTATCCTTCAAATTAGCAGAAGCACTATCAGGCATGATAGGCTCTACCCATTAAGATTTCTTTCTTTCCTCTAAATGATTCATTAAAATAACTCTGCTCTCATGAGATAAATGGTTACATGTTTTTTCTAGTTATTTACTTTCATGATTGAATGAATCTTTGTGATTTTTGGATATGAATCCATTACATGATAATGTTATTATTTGGATGTTTTTCTCTACGCAAGTTCAATGTTGATATGCGTATGGAATTTTTGAGGCTTTGTGTTTGTTTGGAACTCGTATTCGGGTCTGTCTACTCGAAAAGAGTTTGAGTAATTGGGTTTTGATTTGGGTTTGAACTGGTAGTCTCTTTTGAAATCTTCACTGGATGCATCTTGAGTTTGGAAAGGTTGTGGTACTTCTATCCCAGACTGTACCATTTACTTTGAGCATGTAATGGCGTGTAAACATTTGAGGATATTCTGCTCTTCTTTGTTTTGGGTAACCCACATCTTGTTTGAAAGTCTTTGATTGTTTTGATAGAAGGATGTTGGACCTTTTATGGAACTGTATCTTGTTGTGAGGATATAGAACCTCTAGTTCAAGACTGTATTGTTTACTTACCCTTCGGTATGAATTCGAGCTCGTTTGAAAGTAATCAATAATGGGTTCTTGTAGTATATGGAAGTGTTGTGTTCGTACTTCAACTTGTGTTAATTTGACTGGAACAATTACCTTCTTTGTCATTGTAATTCTCTGTCTCAATCTTATGTGCTAGATGGAGCTATGAAAGTTATTTTAGTTGGTATTTCTATTACTATTCAAGTTCGTGAGTAATGGAGAACTTTATTTGACTTATTACTTAGTGTTGAGTTTTTGTATTCTCTTCCAGATCCTTTTTAATGGATTTCTGGTTTTTTTAAAGAAAAGAGTTGAATACTCTCGTAAACTGAATCTTGTTTGGGAGGATTTAGTACCTTTGGTTTGGGATTGTAGTGTATACTTTGTTCTTCTCTATGAACTTGAACTATATGTTTCTTTGTATTAAGTTGTGTAAGTCCTTGTAGTTGGGATTTCCATTACAGTTCGAATGCATGGGGATCATGGAAACTTTGTTTGACTTAAAATTGTGTTGGGTTTTCGTATTCTCTTTCAGATCCATTTGAATGGATTTCTAGTTTTTAAAGGAGATAGGAGTTGAATACTCTTGTGGAATGTGTCCTACTTTGCCAAGATTTTTACTTTTGCTTCGGGACTGTATTGTTTGATTTTATCTATAGAATGAACTCAAACTTGTGTTTAAACAATGTTGAATGGATGAACTGGTTAGTGTTGATATTGTTGTTTTGATAAAGTTTAAATTCATAAGGAAAAAAAAAGTATTGTTTCCTATAAACCTGTGTGTTTGGTTTTGTATTCTCTTTTGGGAACTAGTGAAAGAACTTCTAAGTTTGAATTAGAAATGGGAATTCAATTGATAATACAAAGTGAATGAATTCTTGATCGAATCTTTTCTATTTGAGTCTTCTTTAAATTTTGTAAAGTTAAGTTCGAGTTATTTAAAATTCTCTAAAGATCGAATCTCTTCTATGTTGTAGAGTGATTACTATCTTAGGCATGTTCAACTTCTTGAATTCGGATTTTTTGTCTTTTCTATCTTGTATGAAATAGTGTGAACTCACTCTTCTGAAATGGAAACTTCCTTGTGGATTGTTTAGTTTTAATTTGTTGATATTCGACTGTGGAAAGTTCATGGAAATAGTTGTATGTTTAGGAAACTTTGGGACTGTCATTCTTCAGTCTGGGAAAATAAATCATCCCCATTTGATCTTTCTGATCTTGAATAATTTATAGTGAGTCAATTGTTGTATTGATGTGGAAAGTGAAGAGTTGAGTCTATCCTATAGAAGGGAAAATGTAATCATGTTTAGACCAACTACTTTGTTTGATTGGGTCATGCTTCATTCGGATAATAAATTTGGAAGGATCCTCTTTGTGCACTCAATAATATTATGAATCTTCCTTGGATGGACACAAGAAGAGATTAACCTTGTGTAAGTCTTGCTTTGATTTTTGGAATGTATGGTTTCAGATCTTTGAATGATATCTTCTATAATGTAGAATTTATTTAAGGCTTGCAAGTAGACTATTTTGATTCTCTTCCTTCTTGGATTGGTTTGGGATTCTTTTATTAGATATTGTCTCTTAAATGGTGAATCCTTTTATTGGTTCCCTTGAATTGATGCAGTTATGTAGGTAATCAGTTGTGTACTTTCTGAATGCATTTTCTATCATTTAGATGAATGGTGAATCATGGATAGTTTGTATTGATTCTTCTTCTTATTTATTTAAGTTGTAGGATGAATCATCCTAAATATGTACTATGTTGAAAGTAACTCTTTTTGTTACATAGTAAAGTTAAATTCTATATTTCAATTCAGAAATAATTATGAAATTATTAGACGACAAGATCTATTGTTTGTTTTA
Source organism: Taxus wallichiana var. yunnanensis (assembly GCA_018340775.1). Classification (NCBI taxonomy): domain Eukaryota; kingdom Viridiplantae; phylum Streptophyta; class Pinopsida; order Cupressales; family Taxaceae; genus Taxus; species Taxus wallichiana. Next base: position 665,810,427 of record CM031241.1, on the reverse strand, counting down.
AATAAGTAATTGATTGGGTCAATTCTTATATGATATAATGCAGTATTTTCTGATTATATTATGCTCTTTTCTTAAAAGTGAATTCGGACTCATTATTTGTACTTCTTTTCTAGTTTTTATTACTTACGCTTATTTGTCTTATATATTAATTGTTTCATTAAAGCAGAAGTTATTTTAATGGAATAATTAGTGGAATACATTTCATTTTAATGCTTAGTGCTTATCATGCTCGATTCAATGAACTGACCGTCTGCTAGCAATTTTTGCAGATGGACTTCGTAAGTGATAAAAGAAGGCAAAAAATTTTATGATGTATTGGATTATTTAAGTCTAGATCTTTTGTAAAGAATTTTGATTCATTCTTGAGTTGTATTGAAAAAGAAAAGTTATTTTCTTTTATGATATTAATGTTGATCGACATGCAAAGTATGCCTGAAATGCATAGTCTTATAAAGTGTATATTTTAGCATGATGAATTGAAAGGTTTGGAGACTGACTCCAAATTGTGGTGTAAATTCTCTTGTACTTTGTATGAAGGAAATAGTAATGATATCTTGTCGATATTCTTTATATCTATTTGTATACTATTATTGTTATCAATTAATAAGTTGGATTAAGGGGATAGTACAATCTCCCTTACTATAGTGAAACTTGTTAAGTTGCAAAAGATGTTGTTCTCTATCTAAACAACTATAGTTTAATAATGAAATATGTATTAGACATATAATTAAACTATATGAGTGATGAATGATAAAAAGGTTATGTTAACCCTAACATCTAATCATGTAGAGGAAGACTCTTCCTCTCTCAAAAGAATGAAAAATAAAAGGAATGGTGGTTATGATATTTAATCTTTGTACTTTGTTTATATAAAGTAAACACTAGCTGAACCTAGGTGGAGGATACACCTTCTTTAGATAACTAGGTTGATGTACAAATTAACCGTTTGATGTTTGTTGCCTTGTTTTTGGGATAACTGCTTGTTATGTCAAGTTAATGAAAATCAATGCAAACATGAGTTAATGAAGTTATCAATATCAAATCAGATTAATTATGAATAAGGAACTTAACAATGTTGGAATTAGGGTTAGGCATGGTTTCTGTAATCTGAATATTAATCCAAATTTAATTATGAATTAATGACCACCAAGGGGTATGTACATTGTGATTAATCAGTTCTAATGGATGTTAGCATACACCAACTACATGATTGTACCTTTGAGAAGACCAAGGGATTCTCAAGGATACAGTGTTTCAGTTGACATGTGGCAATACCCTTCTGTATTTGTTCATCTAGATCTACACACATCTAAACTTGAACTTAGCTTCTCTCTAGGTCAAGTTATTAGTATGTTTAGAATAGGAAGTATCTTTCTATGACTCAAAGTGTACCTAGGCACAATCGGTCAAGTATGCCCATATGCCCTAATTCATCGTGAGTGTATTCCTATAATAAATTATGTTGCTAACCTGGGATAGTGTCAAACCTTGGACAATTGGACTAACAAAAGTCAGTAAATACCATTCTAGATAACAGTAGAGTGAGGTGAAGGACGTATTCTGAATTGACAAGTATGACATCTAGGAATAGTAACATGAACAATATGTTGAAAATATTTGGCCAAAGTATCGCAAGCTTTTGGTTGCATTGTCCTATGTCATCTAGTTTAAAGAAACGTGATGTCATATGAATATTGGTAACAAATATTTAGGTAGGTTCTTTAAACAAATCACTCAGTACCCGGAATATGGTAGGAAAACCAAGTATACGTGGTATACATAAAGTATTCTATACTTTAAGACAAACATGAGAGATCAATTGTAACCGAGTCATGAAATGAGACATCGTAATTTACCGAGTCATTACAGTTACATATGGTTATCTGTTATGAGATTTAATAGCATAGAATGTCTGTTCTAAATGATGTTTTATTTAGAACAGAGAACATTGTGTAAAAAAATTCCCTCGTTTATAAAGTCTTAAAATGGGAATGCTACAAGAATGGACAGATTGTAGGTGGATTTGCAAGAGCATTGATGGCTGGTGGTTGAGTTTCCAATCAAAATTTTCTACCTCCTTTTCCTCTTCTCTTTGCGCTCGTTCTATAAAAGTGGGAGTTTGGCTCATTTTAAAGGGTGGTTGTTCATTTTTTCTCTCCCGCCCACCTCTCTTTTTCCTTAGGGTAGAATGTAGATTCTAAGCCTCTACTCATGGCTCTATAATGGCATTTTATTGCCCCTTTCCCACTAATGATATATTGTGTAAACTTTTGGAGTAGTAGAATATGTTTCATGATGCATTTATCCAGCCTTGGCTCATTTTATTATCTCTTCTTACCTCTCGTCATTGCGAGGTATACATGTGCATATTCTGATGTTTATTACAGGTCCTTGGAGCCACGTTTAATGGGTTTTGAAGTGGTGTTCCATGTGAATCTATCTTTTTTCTATGGTGCATTTTGTCCACCCTCTCCTTTTCTCACCTCTCTCCACTTCAGGTAGTTTGGGTCAGTGATCAGCCACTTCCTTTTCTAGTGTATCACTGCTTAGTGTAGGTCTCTTTCACCCTATTTCTCTCTCTCTATCCCCTTAGAACGGTTAGAATATGATAGGTTAGCTCTTCTTGCACCGGAGTAGCTTGTGGCAGGTATATTAGGAAGCGGGAACCAGCCTTCTCTAGAAGGCTATCTCAATTCCACAAGTCCCACAGCTTGAGAGATGGTCCAATGTTGTGCAATCACACTGAATGCCCCATTTCACACTTAGGCCATTCAGGGGTGCTATGATTCTGCACTAACATGTGGGAGATGTTCTGTAAAGACCGTATGTTTATTTTCTAGTGTGTTCAAAGTTTAAAGTGTGAGCTTGATGGGCTACAATAGGATTTTTCAAAGTGCAAGGGAGACGAGGTGGAGTGTGGTAGATTTTCATATTCAGTTGTGTTAAATGGTGGTTTTGTTTGATGTAAGATGTGCCTAATATTATGGTACCATATAGATGAGATGATGGAGATGTGGATACTCCCAAGGACTTTTTAGGACCACCTCTTGTTATAGTTTATGAGTAGGGAGCCACAGGTTTAGATGAGCATGGTGACATAGTGCCTATTGATGATGCTAGAGTGATTTTTGGTTATAGGTGGTGGTGGATTGGATCTTATGCATAGTTTGAGAGAGCTTTATTAGTTCAAATAGGGAGGATAGTGTGTCCTCGAGTAAAGGGAGCACATGAGATTGTTGATGTTAGTGATGATGAGGAGGGTGATGGAGATGAGGAGGAACTAGAGGCTATTTTGGCATAGCTAACGGTGAGAAGGATGTCATAGAGGTGAGAGAGATGGTTTGTAAAGGGAGAGGGATGATTTGATTGGAGTGAGGGATACTTTGATTGGTGAGAGGGATGGTGTTATAGCTAAGCATGATGGACTTAGACTACAGTTGATGTAGGCCATGACTAATTGGGATCGACATAGATAACAGTGAGAGACCCTAAAAGGGGATCTCGATATCACGAGGACCTTAGTATCGGTGTGGAGTTGGCAGCTCATTCAAAGGCTAGTATTCATATGGGTACATTGGGAATGGTTAGTTATGCCCATTATCAATCTTTGTGAGTAGATTTGGCTTATTATGAGGATTTGGTGATACAAGGCTTTCCCAATGCAGTTCTCTATGTTGATCATTTGGCAGAGCGAGGAGAAGCTCCTAGTGTTAGTGTGGCGAGTGTGGATCAACCACCTCAAGGACCAGATGGAGGAGCTTGTGGTGATGATGGTGCGCAGGGAGGTTATTAGAGTGTTTTCCATGCTAGTGAGTTCCTTGGGGTGTCTAGTTTACTGGATAGTTGTTATATATATTGTATTTTGAATTTTCTATGGAATATGTATGAAGCCTTGATATATATTTTGTGATATATGGAATGATGGGAATCTTTGATGATGTATTTGAGATTTTGATGATGATTATATATGATTAATTGGTTCAATTTATGATTTGTGTGTTGGTTATGATTTATGTTTTTATATGTTTTCAAAACTATAATTGATGTTTATGGGATTTGAATATGGAAAGTTTATATGATTTGGTTGGCGATGTATTGAGATGGTTGTGACTTAGATGTGATCCAAAAATGTACTTCTAGTTTTAAAATGAGAATAAAAGTGGAATGATTTCTTTGATATGGATTTGATACATACGTGATGGGTATAAAAATGTGAAATCACTTGCACTTTAGGCCTTAACAATAAATGTTAACACAAGATTATCAGTAGGTAGTTATACGTGGGATCTTACCTATAGAGATGGAGTGATAAGATATACCTTCCTAGGACCTGAAAGGAGTTTGATATGTGTAGGTTGGTGTGGGAAAATAGGATTCTCCTTTTTAATGGTTTCTTAGAGGAATTCCCTAGCTATATATTTTACTTTTTTAAACCCAAAGTGATCAATGCAAGAAGTTTTCTTTAATGGGAAAGTTGATCAATGCGGGAATATTTCCTAGGATTCTTTGATATTTGATTTTTTTTTAAGGTTGGTCAATGTGGGAAGCCTTTTTAAATGGGTGGTCATTTTTCTAGGGATTGGTATACAATTTTTTGACTTTGAATTTTTATTTTTTAGAGATAGTCATCCTTCAGGGATCTGGTCTATAATTTTTACGAGTAGCTTTCCTTAGAGGGATCAATCTACTTTTCTTTTTCATATCATAATTTTAATTTTTAAAATAGTTTTCCTTTGAGGGATCAGTCTATTGTTTGATAAGAAGCATCTATAGATATTTTTGACTTTATTTTTGAGTTGAGGGAAGAACCCTAATAGATTGTTTCAAGGAGGGAGAAAAAATGTGTACACGATCTACACATATGTACCCCATGACATGTCTTTATGTGGGTAAATAAGGTAGATGGATGTAATGATTACAAGGTTCCCACAGAGGGGGAAATTTTCCAAGTGAAATATGTGATGAACAGAGTTATGGTGTTCATCTTTAAGGTTTTGGGGATAGTGATGGAAAACCACATACTTTCAAATCATTACGATGAGAAAATGACTAGTTGGTGGTGGAATAAGATCTTAGATGTAACGAATGTTATAATGATCAAAATTTAACACACTGTGAATTTTGAAAGTGTAAGGAATTCATAGGTTTCATGTTAGGTGTACCATCAAGGGAGGATAGGTGATATGCTCTCAACCCATACTTGTGAGTAATGATGTATGGACCGATCCAATTGGGGGAAAACTTTCCACATTTACTTTGTTCTAAAGTAGTGACATTTTATTTTCTTTGAGAATGAGATCACCAATTTTGAAGTCATGTTATTTTACATGTTTATTGTATGCACATTTTATGCATTTTTAATAGACTTGATTATGTTCTAGAGCTACTAAACATTTTTCATCTAATAACTCTAATTTTTTAAACGATCTTGTCGGTATTCTTCATTGGAGAGAAATTTTTTTAGTGATATATGGAGTGATGGGATTTGAACTTCAAGGGGTAGAACCACCTCATATCTGTATATAAGTGAGAAGGGTGTATCTCCTGTAGGAGTATGGATGTTAGATCTATAGGCCAAAGAGAGAAAATAGGATTTGGAGATGTTAATTTCCTACCGCTTTGTCTACTATTTTCATGAGGATTTTATTAATTGTTTTATTAGAGACTTTGGCTTGTCCATTTTCTTGGGGATAGTATGGTGATGAAAATATAAGTTTGATGTTAAAGGTGTCACAAAGTTTCTTAACATCCTTGTTTTTAAGGATTTTCCATTATTTGTGACAAGTTTATGAGGAACACCAAAGCGACATATGATGTATTGATAGATGAAATTGATGATTTGATTTTCTTTAGTTGAAGTTAAGGGAATGGATTTGACCCATTTTGTAAATTATTCAAAGTGGCTATGATGATGGAATGATGTTGTTGAGATGAGCAAGGATTGATAGTGCCAATGAGGTCTAACCCCCATTGTGAAAAAGGCCATAAGTCGTGAGATGGTTGTAATGTTTGGCTAGGAACATGGATGAGGTTTGAATGTTGTTGACATTTGACACATTTCTTAACATATGCGCAATAATATTGATTGATGGTAGGCCAAGTAATATCCTAGTCGTAAGACATGTTTAGTGACAATGTTACCATTGAAATTCCACCGCATATACCATCATGGACCTCTTGGATTGCTTTGATAGATTCATGAGACTTAAGACATCTTAATAGAAGGCCATCAAAACCACATTTATATAGGATACCACCTATAATGACATAGTGAATGGTGTGTTGAAGAAATGATCGTTTAGCATTTTGAGATAGGTCGGGAGGGATTTTAGATTCTAAAAGGTAGTCAAATATTTGAGAATACCATAGATCAGTTGGATGATTTTCATAGTGTTGATAGAAGGGAGTTGATTTTTGTGTGAGGGTTGATCCAATATGTGAATAACTACAAATAATTTAGAGTTATCGGTTGATTCTTGATTGATAAAGGAATGAGAGACCCTAAATAAGCCATGGTGTCTGTAAATTTATTAGAGGATCATGGAACTGTTTGAATGGTGTAATGATCAAAGGATTCGAGGATAAATTCAACATTGGCTTTATACTTTTGTAGGATTTCATTTTTACATTGATAATCTCCTTTAATTTGATTAATGACAAGTTGTGAGTCTCATATATTTATAATATTTGAACACCTAACATGATAGTGGTTTGAAGACCCATTATTAAAGCTTCATATTCGGCCATGTTATTAGTACACTCAAAGTTAATTTTGAATGATAGAGGAATAGGATTCCCCAGGGAGGTATGATGACGATACCATCCCCTCCCCCTTACTGGCATTTAGATCCATCAAAGAAGAGGTTCATTTTGATAGGAGTGAATTCATGTTCATTGATAGTGTTGATAGATTCATCGGGAAATTGTTCATGAGGAAGTTGAGTGTTAGGAAAGGGTGCTTCAGCAAGTTAGTCTGTAATGGCCCAGCCCTTAATGTACTTTTGTGATATGAACACAAGGTTGAACATGGTCATAAGCATAATCCACTGACTTATGTGCTCACAATGATACGACTTAGAGTGTATGGTTTTGAGTGGGTTGAATATGGTGACAACATAAGTTTTATGATTAAGGAGATAATGGCATAGCATAAAGGTTGAAAGTAAAAGGATCAACATAATTTTTTGGATTGGGTATAACGGGTTTCATATTCATGGAGTGTGTGAATTATGTAATAGACAGATTTTTCATGCACCTTGGTTATTGCGATGAGCGATCATAGCTCCTTGAGCATGATCTATGGCGGATATGTAAAGATAGAATGACTTTCCTCATAAGGAGGTATAAGCATGGGTGGTGATAAGAGGTATTGTTTGATTTCATTGAATTATTTTGGAAATTAAGATCCCATCTAAAATCAACATCTTTGCGAGAGAAGATGATGAAAGCTTGATTGACAACGATTGGAGATTTAAGATATGAAACATTGGATAGATTGTAATTTACCTTGAAGGCTATGTAGTTGTTTGAGGTTTGATGGAGGAGGTATTTCAATAATTGCTTTGATTTTGGCTGGATCTACTTTGATACCTTAGATAGATATGATGAACCCTAAGATTTTTCTGTGAGAACACCAAAAATAGACTTACGGGGTTGAGACGATGGAAAGATTGGATAATATGACTGAATATTGAATCAAGGACAACGAGATGACCTCTGCATTTTTTTATTTCCCTAAGAGGTCATCCACATAGTATTATATGGTTTTGTGGATAAGGTCATGAAATATATATTTCATGGTGCATTGATAAGTGGCTCCTACATTTTTAAGTCCGAAAGGCATGACATGGTAACATAATGTCCCCTAAGGGGTAATGAAATATTCTTTATGTTGATCATTAGTGGCGATAAGGATTTTATTGTAACCAGAAAATCCATCCATAAGGGGGAGAATTTCGTGACCGGTTGTTAGATCGATGAGATGGTCGATATTTTGAAGAGGGAAATCATCTTTAGGGAAGGCGAGATTGAGATCCCAAAAATAATTACAAATGCGTAAATTTCTTGAGGCTTTGGTTATAGGTACGATGTTAGAGACCCATTGTGGATAGTCAATGGGTATGACAAAATAAGCAGAAAAGAAAGCATTGTATCTCTACTTTTATGAGAAGAGTTATGCGAGGGTGCATCCTATGGAGATTTTGTTTGACTATTTTAGTTTTGGGATAGGTGACAATATTGTGTATGATGATGTTAGGATCGTGAAACGGCTTTTAATTATATGACCAGTGAAAATGCTTGACTATACTTAGATAAGAAGGTAGTGAAATCGTTTAGTTCTTGTTAGATTGAAGTGGACTTTAACTATGTAGGGTTCTTAAGAGGTGCATATGTTAAGAAAATGGTCCTCTGCTCCCATATGGGAGAGGATATCTTTATCATCGTGACATTGAAGGATGTTGATGGTGAGTGAATATTATTTAATCATATTTGGCCAAATGAGAGGAAGTGTTTTGGTGACATGATCAACTTCTTAATTCAATGGTCCTAAAGAGATAGTATTGACTAAAAAAAGTTAGGTGGAATGGATATTGTGTTGTCGTTGTTCATAGGGTCATCATGTTCTATGGAGGGTGATGTTTCTAATTCTGTGATGTGTAAGGATATAGTATGTGTAGATGGTTTATTAGTGGGTCTTTCATATCCTAGGTCATACTTCTTGTGTGGTTTAAGGTAATGTTGGAAAATTAAATCATGTATTCCATGTTTGTAACATCCAAAACAAAATCCTTTCCATGTGCAATGATGGAGGTACATTTATGTAAAGCTTTGATTATATAGAGATTTGAAGTCTGACATGAATGGCATCGCATGCTGTTGATGAACAGATTGCAAGGAAGGGCGATCAAACCCTCAATAAATGAGTTTCATTTTTAGATACATGGGGCTGTAAGAGATAATATCTTTGACATAAGGCTCATACATAGGTTTTTTTTCTGGTTTCCCATACATTTTAGGCGTGGGAAGAAAATTAAGCATGAGGAGACGGTACTCCCCCAGTGAGAGATGTTCCATAACATCACCGAGGGAGGAATGATCTGGTAGTTTGGATGATGAGATGGACATATTGGTGGATTCTTAATTGGATGATTTTGATTTTGATTTAGGTACAAGGACGTCATTTAGATGGTATTTTATATTATAGTTAGCAAAGGGGTTAGGATTCGTAAGGACTCGTGAATGTTTTACCTTTGTGCTCATATTTAAGACATCAATGAAGATTCTAAGGGACACAATGCATGGTGTGTATCCAAGGTCTTCCTAACAATATATTGTATTGGAACTCCCCTTCTATCATATATAAGAGTTTATGAAGAGTTTTTTACCGACTTTAAGAGGTAAAATGATAGTAACTAACGTGGGTGTGATTATATCGTTAAAAGCTCGAAGTAAGACTGGTGTTTGAGCGATGACAGTTTTTAGTAATTTTATTTGGTTAAAGGTGATAGATGATATGATATTAATCATGGAATCCCCCATGAATCATGGCCCTTTTGATGAGGACATCATTTATTTGGTAGGTGATGAAGAGAGGCAAGTCATGATCTTCTAGCCAAAGTGATGTATTTGAAAGATGATTCAAAGGAAATGGCATGGATGCTTTGAGAGATCCTCCTACAAAATTTGTAAAATGAAGTGGGTCATCTATAGGTACTGATATGGACTGAAGGTCTTTGATCATGGATTTTTTATGTGAAGGTGATGTTTGAATAAGCTCATAAAGTGACATTTTGATAGGAGCTTGGTGTAATTGTTTAATAACGACCTTTTGTACTATGGTGGAAGATGGTGGAGCAAAAAGAATGAGACTTTTTTTTCTTGGGGTGTGATGTCTGAATGGATGTCTCATGGGTAAGAGAATGGAAACTTTAGATTTATCTTTGGATGAGGAAGAGGTGAGTTCTGGAGGTGGGGAATAGTGACCAAGGTTTTATTTTACATTGTTTTGAAGGATTAGGGTTGTGGGTACAATCTTGGGTAGTAATATGAATGGTGTTGATTTGGTGGGGAAGAAGCTTACTTAGAGATTATTCAATAGTGGGGGTGATGAACTTGTAGGTGTTGGGTATGGTTTCTTTGATTTGTGTAACTATGAGGGAAGAAGACCTTTACTTTCAAGTTTTTTAATGGTTACATGAAAGGATTTACAATCTTCTACAAAGTATCCCGACATCGATGGTAATCACATAAGGCTTTGAAATTATACTAGGATGGCTTCCATCCCTCGAGATTGGAAGGTTTAAGAGGAGGCAACACTATGAGTGATTATTGGAGGATCTTTTCTAGAATTATTGCATAGTGTCCTTTTGATGTGAATGTCGAAGGTAATGATGTCTCGACTTGGTTTAATGCTTACAAGAGATGTTACTTTGGATATAGGTTGTTTAGTTTTTGAAGGTGTGATGGTGATAGGTGATTTAGAAGAAGGGTGTGGTCCTAGGATAGAAGGTTGATATTTTGATTTTTGTGTTAGAATAGTTGGATGATTTCTAGATATGACAGTAACCTTTTTAAATGGAGGTGGAATAAACCTTTGAGGGTTGCACGGCTGATATTGGGCTATGCAATCATCATATGAGATCTTCACAATTTGGATAATGGGTTACTTTTGAGGTGTCTGCAAAGATTTCTTAGATGAGTTAGGTGAAGAGATGGGCAATCGTGGATGAAGAAGGTTCATTTTTATGACATGGATCGAGGATATTTTCGATTATTTTTCCGATGTTGGTTCATGGTTATTAAATGAATATGTAGGCATAGGTTCACTAATAGGTAGTGTTTTATTGATGGTGTTTATGGTATGGTGGGATATAACATTATTGTATTTTGGTTGACTACTGATGGGGAATGATTTGGAAATGGTTACTTGAAGACATCGAGGTTTTGATTTTGGGGTGCATTAGGATTGTCTAAATGTAGTTCACCTTTATCAATTAGGTCCTAGAGGACATTAAGAATGAACAAAACCTTTTGATGTCATGACCTTTAACTCTGTGGTATTTATAATAGTCATTATCCTTGTACCAAGAGGGTTTTGAAACAAAGGTGTCGATAGGAAAAATAGGTGGAAGGGAGATCATATTAGCGGCGAGGAATTTATAAAAACTACACTATATGATTCTCCTATGGGAGTGTAATTTGTTGAGGTCGAGAGCATTTGGTGGTTGATCATTCTTTAGAAGTGGATTTAACAACCATGACATTAGATGATGACTTGGATTTATCTGGATTGGAGGATGGTTTTGATGAAAATTCTAATTTCAGTTTCTTTGGTCTAAGTTTGACTCTTCCTTCTTCAAAAGCACAAAGTTTGAATTTATAGACCATGGTAAAATCTTCATCAAACATTTGAAAAGGATTGGATTTGGAGTGTAGATAAAATGTGTTTGGTGCATGAATGGGAAAATAATTTGATTAATTTTTTTTTGGGAGAGAGAATGATAGTTGATTATAATACCCCTCCAATGGGCAAAAAATTCTGTGATGGATTCCTCTTCAAACTGTTTAATTGCATAAAGGTGGTAATATTTATTTTTTGGGTGATGTTGATCAAAAAATATTCAAGAAAGATATGGGTGAGTTGTGTGAATGAGAAGAGAAAGTACTAGGAGATGTTGTTATACCATTCCAAGGCATAAGGGAGCAATTAGAGACATGGGAAATGTCCTAAGCATCAAGTCTTAATCATGGGCTATAAGATAACAAGTATAACGAAAATCTCAAATATTTTGTTGTAGGTCTTCTTTTCTATTAAATTTGAGAAATTTCAAAAGCTCCTAGTGAGGAGGATAAACTTTGAAAGAAAAAAATGTGTGAATAGGCTCATTACATATTTTTTCGTATGATAACATGTTTTTAGGGCCCATGGAGGTGGCTTCAAGGATGGATATCCTGTTCATTAAAGCTTGAAGAGGGTATGTTGGTGGTAGTTGTTGTGTTCTAGATGAGGATGAACCAGGTTGATTGAATGGAAATTAATTATAATGTTGATGTGGTTGATATTTTTGAGGAATGTTTTGTTGAAAGGGTGTGTTTTTTTGAGGAATATTCATAGGGATGTTATGAGTGGGTTGGAAAACTAGAGGTTGTGATAGCTAGATATATTGATACAGGGCGGGGGTGGATGTGTTTAGAGGAGGTTGTGATTTTTGGGGTATGTGTTGGAAAGGAATAGATGTGTTGATAAAGGTTGTGAATATTGAGGTGGTTGTTAGAAAGGAACAAAAGTGAAGGCTAAGGGTTGTGATTGTTGTGGAATTTTTGAAAGAGGATGACAAATGTATAAAAGGTTGTGATTATTGTGTTATGGATTGGGAAGAAGAAACTAGTTTTGATGGTTGGGGCATGTATTGTGAAATAAGGGGGTTGAAGATTATTGCAGTGAAATGGGATGAGTATTAAGCAATAAGCACTACTATTAATTAAAGTATAGATGTGGGTATAGACATGGTAATGATTTGGATATGTATCATGGTTTTTTGAGAGAATAGTGGTTGAGATACGCTAGTGGGGATAATGATAAAAATCGTAGGAGGTGTTTGAATGACAAAACAAGGAATGGAGGGTTTGTGTGGATGAAGAGGTATTTGTGTTGTTTTGAAATGGTGTGGAACCAGTTGAGGGATCTGGTGAGGATGTTGGTTGTTGAGTGGTTGTGTCTTGTGAATAAATCATGTTAAGGTAAAAAATAGGAACTGAAGACACAACATTGGATGTTTTAGTCGACTGTTAGGAGGATAAGAATATATTTATTGGATAACTGGTTTGTGATTTAGATCAATGAGATGGGAGAAACCACATGAAGGATAGGGTACATAAGGATATGGCTCGAGGTAATGATGGATGGAAATGAACACCTCTGCGCAAGTAAGATATGTGTTAAGAGTGATAGGTTTAATCTAATATATCTGAAAATACATGATCCCTACTATTAAAGAAATGGGGAAAAAAGGCTCAAGTATCTCACATGAATTTGATTGACTACTAAGAGAATTTGGTTGTTCTTGATTTTCTCGTTTGAGATGTAGATAGGAATGTTTCATTTTGATTAATGATTCATTGAGCATCATCTATATGATCTTAAGCATGTTGTAAGGTTTAATGGGCATGTTGTGCAGATTGTTGAAATGGGCTAGACATGTTTTCACAAGTCTGGATGTAGGATTTTTTCTTGTAAGAACCATAATAACAAACAAACAATCACTTAATAAAAGAAAAATAAAGATAAATAAGTTGATTACACGTAGCAAGAAAATCACACAGAAATATTTTGATTATCTTGATTAATTTAGAAGAAAAATTGAAATGTGTAAAAACCCAATAAGGTCCTAGGAAATGACCATCCATAGATGGTTTGGGAATGTTTAATCTGGAGTCCTCGATATACCAAAAGGTACGTGAGGCCCAAATATTTTGGTGTTGGTATGGGGCATATTATTAGGGCCTACCCCCTTACTTCACAGTCCCATGGTGATAAGGGAGTTGGGTGTTTAGCTAATATACTGACAACTAATTGTTTATACTCATTGCCACAACACACCGAGTCGGTTTCCTATTGGGTGATGAAATCCTAATAGTTTCACCGGGTATAATTGTTTGATGAAATTTTGATATTCAATGCGGTTTGGATATGTGTGAGGGATATTAATTGAATGCAATAAATTAATCTATGTGATCAAGAAAGAATTAAGGTTCATTTTAAGTCCAAAAGAACGATTAATTTTGATGAGGATAGATAGAAAAATGCAATGCTTGAAAAAAAAAAGAAAGGAGAGGACTCACTTGTAAAATGCTTCCTTTTTTAATTTTTTGAGCAATGCAATAACGCAGCAAACAAAAGCCACCCAAGAAAAAACTTGTGAAAAGGTTAGAAAAGAAGACAAAAATAACAAAAATAAAATGATGTTAGAGGTTGATTGGTTGAGTAATTAGAAGAAGTCACAGAGATGGCGGTGATTGGTAGGAATTGTTGGTGATTCATCCAATCGTTGGTGATTTAACCAGATTACTTGTGATTACAAAGTAGAGAGGCCAAAAATTGATTTTTAATAAAATCAAATTGAAGTAAGGGAAAAGGTCCCACCTGGGCGTGCCAAAATGTTTATATATTTTTTTACTTTACTAATTTAAATTAATGAAGTGAAATAATAAAAATAAAACCGACCTCAAAAGGTAGCGGGGTTTACCGACACCCACAAAGAGGGATGTTGATGTTGATGTCTGATTTAAGCTATTGAATCCAAATGAATGTACAGATCCTCTTGTCCTATAAAGTTATCCACACTAAAAGACACTAAATAGAAAGGATTATACAAATGGGTAAACAATATACTCGACAAAATCCAATTCCAAGAATCCAAAGGGACTTCCTTAAAGGATGTAATCTTGCTTTGTAACAATTGAGTGGAGTGATAAAAGCAATGATAAAGATATGTAATAAATAGTGAAAATAGATAGATTAAGAAGCTCTAGAACTCAAGATGGATAGGCAAGTCCTTAGTGGCTTCAAAGGTGGCCCAAGCGAGGGTGGATGCAATTTGTACACATTTGAAGTAGTCATACTAGAAATCTTTAGTTTCTTGTTGGATTTAAAGAGGAATTTGAACCGATCTTCAATGTTTGCTTTATCAATGGTGAATTGGATTGCACAAAGTGTAAGCTCATGTAAAATTTTGTATTGCTCTCCTGAAAAAAAAGTACTAGACTATGGGGAGATCATAAATGTTGGTAATCGGATGTGAATGGCTAGGAACTACCATCTAATAGAGAGCCATACTTGGAAACAACATGTTAAATGTAGAGGATTTGATAAAAGATGATATAAAGTTGATAAATTGATAAAAAGATAAATTTTGACATGACGATTAGGGTGAATCACTAGTGATTACTATGATTTTACAATTTTGCTAAAATGAGATATTAAACTCTAAAATGATATTTTGATTGATTTAAGATTTTGTTATGACTTGAAAAGGATAAACATAAGACAAAGGAATACCTTTGAGTGGATGAGAAGCTAAAATATGCCTCAAATCTTCAAAGTGGGAGGATCTAATTTGATAAATTGTCATGTCACGTTCTAGGAAGATGAGTGAGGAAAATTATCACAAAATCACTTGAAGGTAATTAATATTGATGTCTGGTAATGTTTGAGGATTCCTTGGATTTTGTGATGTCGAAAAATGAAATGCAAGTTTGAAAAAGGATTTTTCGAATTGAAGCTTAAAGATTGGAAATCAAAGATCCCTAAGAGAGAGCACATAGGTGTTATTTATAATCGTTGGCGATTCGGTTGAATCACCAATGATCCATTTTTGGGGAAACAACTAAAAAGTGGTTGAAATCACTTATAATCAAAGGTTTTGGTTTGAGCTTCGAGTAAATGGTTAAGGGAAGGTTGGAGATGAGTTTTGGATGTTACAAAGTGGTAGGAAATAAATTTTGATGGTTTTGAAATGGTTAGGGTTGATTTAGGGGCGTTATGTTGTTTTTAGGAAGGTAAAATAAGATCTTATAGTTTGTGAAATGATATTTATGAGGTGTGGAAGGATATTTACATGGGGTAAATATTGTGAATAATTGTAGACTTAGAATAATATATGTATGAATTAAATAATGTGTTTATATTACTTGATTTGATTTAATGTATCTCGTGAAGATCATGTATGCAGTGAAGGAAATTAACTATCCAAATTTTAAGTGTCTAAAATAATATTTTAGTTGCGAATAGGCTTGACCTAAGAATGGATGGGAGTGCATCACTTTAGTTGGAATGTTGCATTGAACCTCACATGCAAGAACTTGTGCACTAGAACTCGTTGGTTTCCTTAGCATCCTTTGTTGTTTGGAAATCACCGATCTAGTAAAGGTTGAAGGTTATGTGTCAAAATTAAGCATTCTATTTTTTAACCTTGTGTTTTCAACAACCCGGGTGCGTGGTCTATTTGGATTATCCATAGCTTGATTGATTGCACAGAAGTTCTCGACACCAAAGAACATAAGTTTACCCTCAAGAATAACCGACACTTCTTAATTTTATGATTCACATGTGCTAGTAGAAGTTTCATAGTTTAAAGCATCTTGAATCATATAATTTGGCATGCATAAAGCATTGGCATAGCTATATTGGCTAAGGCATGTTACAAGGAAAACACCACTCTATCTCTTGAGCCATATTGTTCTAAAATGGAACAATTGATTGACTTAAACTCGGGTCTTTGGAAGAGGTTGTGTAGGAGGAATTGTTTGCAAAGGGAGGTGCACATTAGCATGCCATCTATCATTTTTGGTTCTACCCATATCTTTGATTTAGATATTG
The DNA here is from genome assembly GCA_018340775.1 of Taxus wallichiana var. yunnanensis. Lineage (NCBI taxonomy): Eukaryota > Viridiplantae > Streptophyta > Pinopsida > Cupressales > Taxaceae > Taxus > Taxus wallichiana. The sequence continues at coordinate 665,794,049 of CM031241.1, read as the reverse complement.
ATTTCTAAAGGGTTGATGAATTTGATTATATCCTTGATTAGAATTAGTTTTGAAGGCTTACACATGTTACTTTTCTAGATATATAATTTTTTTAGATAAGTTTCTAATCAAGGCTTTTATTTCTTCATCCTCTTTTTGTTGCGCAGGAGAGAATAAGATGTGGAAATAGAGGGTTGAGTGCTCTTCTCGGGAACATGGGAAATTGAAGGTTGGGGAACATGAGGGACTTCTAAAAATAAGGGTACAGGAAGTCTAGGACAGTTCTCAACCCTAATAGCTAATGCATAGGCCCCATGCAGTGTTGCACCCACCATGGATTAAATCATGAAAGAAATATCAGAATTTAAAGCCCTTAAAAATTAAAGGAAAGAACCTTCTGGAGTTTTTCTTACCATGGTTGGGATCCTTTCCCATGTTTTCTGAAATCTGAAGTTGAATTCGGCCATAAGTTTATTGGGAGCTCTCTTTATAGTTGTTAATTGTTCAAGCAAGGAGAGGTTATCTTCCTTCTCTCCAAATTGACTACAAAGGGATGCCCCAACTGATTCCAATTTTGAATTGACCCTACTGTCAAACTTATGAACCATTTCAAAGCTCTTCCTTTGAATGAAGAAGCTAATATCCTAACAACCACATCTTGTTCAACAACTTGGTGGATGGCGCAGACATTAGCAATGTCCTATATGTGGTCAGCTAGAGTAGTATGGTTTTCCCTAGTGAAGAAAGGGATGCTTTTAAGTGTAGATGCTAGAATAGGATTTTGAGCATTAAGAGAAAGAGGAATACTACCAGTAAAATTAACAAATCCTTGATTTTGTTGTGGTGTTACCATAATGATAGGCACGAGAGTTCCAACATGCTTTAAGGAAGGTCTTCCTAGAGGTGGTGTAGAAATTACACCACAGTGGAGGTGGAGATGTATGCATAGTTACTTTATTATTTTTTCTTCTTGGAGAAAGATGGAGGTACTCAAAGGAATATTTAGTTGCCGTGCTTTTCTTAGTATGTATTATTATCATAAGAAAAGTGCGCAGACTACTAAAAATAGTATATCTGAGTGTTAGGAGTCACCAAATGTGTTGAAACAAGCCTTCAAAGGATATAAATCACTAAGTCACACACCAGATCTTAGCAATGATGAAATTTAATCTTTTAGTACTTGGTCCCACTTTGTACGTGCGAGGAACTGTTGGGGCTCAAAATTTCACCTATCCCAAATCAGGATGAAATGGGGCTTTGAGGCAACATGGGACTATCTCCAAGTTGTGGGACCTTGCACACTTGCAAAAACCCTATAAATAAGGCATGTTCCTCTACCTATTTCCACTACTAGAACTACTCCTACGAAGAGAAATGCATATATATATCACTACTCTAAGAATCCAAGAGACCGGGGTTAAAATAATATGCATGGAAAAGGTAAAACTAAGCTAAAGGAAGTGAGAGCACCGAAGAAGGAGGGGGATGAACATAGTTAGATTTAAGAAAAAATGAAGGATAATGCATACATGGAGGATATACATACATATCATAGGTTGAAACATAGTCACACACTTGTTTTGATGGGGCACAATCGAAAAGGAACCCTACAAGCCACGTAAGAGAGCACAACAAACAAACAATGCAAAAGAGAGGTAAGGAGATGCAATAGAAATGAGCCAAGGAAGAGAATAGCCACAAAACAAATATTTTATTACTTCTAGAAAATGCACAGTTGATTATAATGGCAGATGAGGCTGATATCCACATACGAGATACTAGATCCAAAGTCCCGCTGACTTAAAATGTTAGGAGCATATCTCTTAGCAAACTAAAGGGGTCCAACCTTTTACAATGAGAATTTCTCCTCTCATTTATAGAAGAAGGAGAGAAGAGGAGGAGAAAGAAGAGGGAAACTTGGATTTGAAATTCAACCACCAATAACAAGCATTGAATGCCTACAAATCTACCTACAATGCTGACAGATGTGCCTCCCCATGTCTGTTTGGCTTGTAAAAGAAGGAATGAGGTGAGATCTAAATAAAATATGGTGGTTGAGTCAATTAGATATCTACATTAATGGTTGGAACACATTTTCCCACTTCTCACCTAATAAATCCTACCAAATCCTACCAAAATATATTTTTGAATGATCTAGAGTGTAGCCCACGTTAGCATATATCCAACAAGACCAAGGGTGCAGATCTCGAGTCCCTGTAACAAAATTTATGACATTATAAATTTTATAATGCAAACTGAACACACAAGACATGTGGCATGCACTGATTGATCCATGTGATCAACCAATTGTTTTGGTGTTTTTTCATTTTTCCATGTTTCACGTAGTGGTTCATCATAAGGATTCAAAGTGCCCAAGTATGCTTTGATAGGTTACATGTTGCACACTCAAGACCGACAAGTGATGATGTGGCACAGTGACTCGGCATAGAAAAATGCACAAAGCATGCACACAAGTAAGATGTGAAAAAGAGGAAAGCGAAGGACAAGTGCGCATAAGTAATGTGTGTGGAAGAAATGGATGCACAACTATAGGAGATAAATATGTAAGCAAGGAGCATGCATTCAAATGAGAGTGTGAAATGACAAGAGAGAAGGGGTGTGTAAAGAAATATAAGAGAGAAGCATAAAGCATGCAAATGTGAGGGCAATACATGCTAGGAAGAATGCATAAGAAATATGTGAGGGACTTAGCCAATTTGGAAGGAAAGTTAGGGGCACACGGCAAGGATACGTGAAATATGGGAAGGAAGGCAGGAGCACATAAGGGTTACGTGCAAAAGATAATGGAAGGAAATAAAGGAATGGAGAAGGAAGGTGTGCGGGAATGCGAGAAGAATTAGAACCAACTAATGTGTCGAAAACAACAGATTGCGTGTAACCTACATTATTGATCTTCATAGCCGGGATGAGAATGTAATTTGTCAAAATAACTAGGGTAGTTATTTTGGACAATGGTACCTTTTCACATATCCATTCCCCTAATAGTGGAATGATATTCTCTTGGTGTAACATCTTACACACCTCTTTAAGTCATCCACATCCTTCTGTGGGAGCTCAACATTCTTCATTTGCTCTCTCTCACACACATGTGGTCTTTTAAGCATTATATCTCACCATGCAAATCTCTAATGACTCCCACAATCTCTTAATATACTTAATTTTGATGTGCTACATCTAAATAATTAGAATGTATCACTTCTTCTTTCGTAATGAGTGGTTTTGCCTTTATAGGCTCACGTGCACATGCAACCTCGTACTTGTAGTAACAAATGTCATCTTTAAATCGGGATCGGGCATCCACTAATCAGCATTCGTGTATTGTACCTTGATCATCCATGTTTCCTTATCCTTATTCTTATTTTTACTCATGTGCTCATATAGATCCTGGGAAATCCTCCAACTTATGCTACTTCCCACACCATGAGCAAGTTGTATTCAGGGGATAAACATGCTAATAATGATTAGAGGACCCATAAGTGTAACAAGTTCTTCTAGAAAACCATCATCTACTATCGCCACGATTTCATCCTCGATATCCTCCTCAGAAGCCTTCATTACTATTATCCCCATTTTTGTTCCCTTTATTATGTTTTCCTTCTTGTTCCTTATATCCTCTTGCCACACTAGTCTGGTGTACTCTTGTCTCAATTGCTTCATGGATATGATCAATTAATCTATAGTCAGCAGTGTCTTGGGTATGAGCATGGAAAATCTTGCAATACATGGACATGTTCTTCTAAATCACACGTTGTAAGAGAGGATAACTCTGAACTTCATGGTCCTTGTGATAAATTTCATAATCTAGTAACAATGTGTGTTAATCGACTTACGCAGTAACTATCCTTAGTATTCCCTTCAACCTCATAATCAATGCATAATATACCACTATGTGTCTCATGAGTAGATTTTCTAGAGATTTTCTCTAATTGTTTTACCATGGCTGTGATTTGTGCCTCTAATAATGGGCTCACTCCAGTATCAACACTACCAACTTCCTCGGCATGCAAAGTTGCTTCCAATTCTCACATGGATTAGTATACGTATTATGAGATAAATCTCTACAAAATAGAGTCAATAATCCTCCAATGAACCATTGTGCATGCTAACTTTGATGAATTTCATAAGATAATTTGGATAAGGTCTTAAAGCAAGCATTGTACTCCCTCACCCTTTCATACAAACCCTGCTTGACATCTTTGAGCACACTGATGCTCTGTTGCTCAAACTCTGGAATGTGAAACTCTACCAAAAATGTAGTGTGCAAAGAATTATAATCCACCACATCTGATGTGGGTCATACTTCCTATACCATCTATGTTTTCACCCTTGAAGTGTAGTAGAAAAATTGACTTACCTTTCTATCTGAAGTTATAATTCCTTTAGCATGCCATAGTAGTTCACACTTATGCACATTATTTGTTGCATATTCAATACCTCTATACTATGGAAAGTGGAGAGACATATCATAATAAACTTGAGGTGTTTTTGTGGTTGAACAGGTTGATTTAGTGATTGTTTTGGTCCCTATCCACCGGATCCATAACCAGGACCTCCTCCTCCATGTGGTGGCTGACCTGATCCTCATGTGACACCTATTGTGGGTTGTGGACCATTTAATGAACTAACTTGTGTCCCGGTCAAATTATTTGGACCGAGTTAAAAAGGATTGAATCAATTTGAAATGGAAGCCACCTCCAATGGATTGGTTTAAACTTAATTTTGATGGATCAACTAAATTAAGGGAAGGAAATGTTGGGGGTGGTTTGATAAGAGGTAACATAGGGAATTGTATCATTGCTTATGCAAGACTATTAGGAAATAAAACTAAAAATTAAGTTGAGTTTATTACATGGTGTTAGGGGTATAAGGATAGCTAAAAGAATTCAACTCAAAAGACTTTTCATAGAGGAGACTCTCTATTGATTATTAAGGGTATCGAAGGAAAATACAAGGTGGGATGGAATATAATGGATATTATATAAGAGGCTCGAAGTATGACTAGTGTCTTTGATGATGTGGCATTATGACACATGTTCAAGAAATTAATTCTAGCACCAATGGTCTTGGAAACCAAGGTGATGATTTAGAGGCTTGGAAGGAATGGGAGGGATAGGTACCATAGGACCAAATGGAAAATAAAATTAATAATGATTGGAATAGGTAAAGGGGATCATATGAACGAGAAAGGATTTGGTCGGGATTCACAGATCAAGGTGGGGAATTATGAAAACCACATTTTGATGGCAGATAAGAGGCATATATCCTATATCAATTGGAAAAGAATTCTAAAGAAATGGAGGAGTAAAATAATAGTGCAGAGCAGCCACAATATGGGAGGAGATCATGTAAGGACTGAACCCAACTCTTTCCAAGTAATCAAAAAGGATGCCACGATGTGGTGCCTTCTTAGGAGGGGGATTCAAAGAATTCATCAAGCGAATTAAAGGTAATGACCCTGACTTAGCCCTAGATTTTGGTAAAGCATGGGACCATGGTAGAGTTAAGTTCGGGAGGATTAAAATGCATGTTCTTGAATAGTTTATAGCGGAAGTCACATGTATGACTACGGAGGGGTTAAAATTGTTCAAATAAAAGAATCGTAGAAACTATGATATTTCTAAATTTTTGGGCCTACTGAAAGGGTTAATCGTATGATTATGGCATTTCTAAGACCAACCTTCCAGAAAGTTGGGCTTATGTTTGTAAAGTTATTATGAAATACTTGACCCATGAAAGAAAGTTCCATAAAATTTACACACATCACCTCTCAATCCTCAACTATTTCCGTAGAAATCAAGCAATGAGTTTCCCATTTTTCTTTTTGTGGTCCCTCACCGTGTCCATTTCAGACTTTAAAGAGTAAAAAGTTGAGTCCCCACTTTATAATGGCCTAATAATTCTCTTTTTCCAAAATGGAAAACCGACCATGCCTCTCATGTTGTATCCCACCGCTATGAAGAGGAAACCTTAGCCAATAGGCTAAGAAAATTTTAAAATAAGGGTTCTGTGGAGAATAATAGTGAAAATTTTTATATGGAGGTGCTCTCTATGATGAAGAATGGGGATTTCTCAAAGGGGAAAGACACATTGGAAGAAAATATTGGAGTCCCTAACAGGGAAGCTAGGTCTGCAAATATGGAGGTTGTGATTGACACTCTTCTCAAGATTACCAAACATCTGGTCCAAGACATGAAGGAGTGGCACATTAAGTCGGCCATCCAAGAAAAAATAATCAATGGTCTCAAGGATGATTTTATAATGCAGGAGCAGAGGATTGCTATTATGCAGGATCAAATTGCCAAGTTGGATAAACAAAAGAGGGTTACCTACCGGAGCTCGAGCTCATGATAATGACAATGACAAGGATGATTTTGGCAACAAGGATGAGTTACATGAGAAACATCTTGCTCCTCGGAATTTGGAAGGTCTAAATCAAGGTCCTAGTTCTAGAACTAGAGAGCAATAAGAAAATGAAACATTAGTTGAATTTGTCTTTACATTTCATGGGTCATATTATTTTTGTTCCTCTTTCCTTTTCTATCCTCGGTCTATGTTGGCTATGAACAAAAATGTAATTTAGGATGTATGTTCCTTGCTTCTTGTTGGGCTTTTGTGTTGGCCAAGTTTTTGGTCCTATCTGGGCCCTGTCTAGTTTTTTAGGGTTGTTCTCCTACCCTTGGTTTTATTTGTGTGTGTGTGTGTGTGTATTGTGGGTTTTTTGGTCCCCTCAAAACCAAATATTTACCTAATCTAAAAAATTACTTGAATTGACAATAATAAAGAGTTTAAAGGTAAGCAAGTAATGCAAGAGATACAAAGATATACATATTAGATTTTGAATGTGATAATTTATCTTAACAAGGGATTATGGTCAAAATCTAAATTAAAAAGGGAAAGCTACCATATTTTAGTGTACGTATTTTCCCTCTTTAAGTGTGTAATTGAAAACTATATGCTTATAGGAAAAACATACTTGCGAGTGCATAAAAAAATTTTATTCACTCGATATTGGTTCGTTGATTTGGTAGTATTGGCACGCTACATGATTAAACCTATAATACAAAGTGTATTCAATATCTATGATATAAACTGAATTGTAAATCAAAGCATATCTAATTCTTATAAATTTAAACTTGTATAAAGTAAGTAAAGGAGATGCAAAATATAGAAGGAATAAACTTATTCATTTTATAGAGGAATGACATCTCATTTTGTTTTTGTTTTTTGGATACTTGGAATTGTTGCAGGTGATCCTAAAGGATTAGTGGTGATTAGTCCCCAATTTGTACTAAAGGAGAGACTAGAGTGTTGAGTGCAATCAAACACCAAAGAATGAGAAGAGGAACCAAAGTAACCCTTTTTAAAATTTATAAAAGATGAAGGATAACCTACAAAGAACTTGCTCACTTAAATACCTTCCAAAATTATAAATATGGTGAGAGAAGAGGAAGGATAGCCTACGAAGGACTTAGTTTCTTTGATAGTTTCCACAAAACCCACAAAACACGCCATTACAGATAAATCTAGGTCCAATTTTGTATTTTTGTAATTTTTGGTAAGATAAAACCATGAAAGGAATGGACATTTCCATGCCCCCATAAGATTTCATACCATTCAAACTAAATGTATAGATTATGAAATGTCATAGGGGAGAAGGATGCTCATGCCCCCAAACCTTACTATTGGAACTAACTTTTATTAGTGTAGAGGAGAAGGAATGAAGTACTCATGCCCCTTATATTATGTTATGAAATAAGTAATCTATATTTAAGACTCGTATGACAATCTTCTAAATAGATGACGAGAATTTGGTAGAGTTAAAAATTCCAAATAATATGTGCTATATCTAAGAACATGCATCTTGGTCAATATTTTACCACAACCCTAATCGTATTGTATATTTTTACCTATTTTTTATTTTTTCACTTGTTAGTATCTATTTTCGTGTAATCGAGGATCGATCCCTATAAAATTATATTCTTATATTTTTAATATGTTTTTATATATAGAAAATGTCGCGATGAATTCCTCCTCTTTCAAGGCACATTTGATAAAGAATTATGAGCATGTGACTCAAAATAATATATATGTACCTATGTGTAATAAGTATGATAGATTATATAGGATCACATAGAATGCTACAATGGTAACCACCTTTGGAAAACTCTACTTGCAAAACGGGTTGTGCATGGTTGAAACTATGGTGTACAAAGAAAGAAACATGTAACACGCAACAAGAAAGAGTGCATTTATATAGAGGTAAAAATAGAAAATTAGGAAGTGTCAATCATGTAATAATATAGGAAATAATAAAATAGAAACATTAGAGTATAAATTAACCATTTCATAAACCATGGTAGGAATAATATGGCAAATATAAATAGTAGTGTAAAAACAATTAAGCACTAGTATAACATCATATAAACATAGGCATATAGAGGAAAAGAGCCACAAACATGGGACACCCATGGTGTCATAAGACAAATAAAATTATAGGCCATATGGGCCATATTCAAACAATTTCATACATGCAAGTATAGGAATACAACCATAAAAATGGGACACCCGCAGTGTCACAAGACAATCGAGGCACTCAAATCGTAAAAAGTAAATGATCATAGAATTGTAATCAAGAAAGAGAATAGTCAACCATAAGAAAAGAGTAAAACAATGAAGTAATCTATCAAGGAAATAATGTATTAAGCAAGTAGTGACAATAACATATCTCATAAGTATATAAAATACCGATAGTAAAAAAGAGAGCAAGATAGGTTAGCATTGCACAAGACACATGTGTTAGTCATGTTAGCTCAAAAGATAGCAATAAGCACTATGTATATAATCAAGTGTGATGAGGAAGGTGTAAAGTAATTGTAATGAAAAAAAAATAACCTATACAAAGTGTGAGGGAATGCCCCCAACGAAAGCAAAGTGTAAGGAACCAAGTCAAAACCTATCATCATGTGTCATCATATATATGTCTTACATCACACTTAATATACCTCATGAATGCATGTGTGTAAATATTATATAGAAAAGGTATGTTATATATCAAACCAACATGAAAAGCATGTATTAGGTAACAAAGTAGACAATCAAACCATAAGCATGTCCTAGTTTTGTATTTTTACACATATTTGCATGTTTTTGTATTATGTGATTATTTGAATATTTTGAATCATTTGAAAATATCTATATACAAGAAATGGGGTAGCACAAAGCTACCCAATAATATCCTCATTAGAAGGTGATACAATACCCATATAGGGAAGGAGGTGGAGATGTCATATATTTCATAGTAACATTAGGATAACTCTAAATAAATTGTTAAGGATTTTGTCGGGATGAGGGGTATAAATTTATATTAACCATATTAAATATTAATTAAACATTAATGACTGCATATAAATGAATGAATGAATGCTCATAACAATAAATACACAAAAAAATAACTAACATCATAACATAGTGACACATAATTTAACATGGAAACTCCCAATGGGGTAAAAACTATAGAAGAAATATTTCCATTAATTTGAGAAACTTTCCAACCAATCCAAATAACTCTCTTCCTCGCTTCATGCTCGTGTTTTTAACCCATAGTAAATTGATACATCTGAATATGGCCCACAACCATATTTAAATAACCCCAAGGGTTATGAATATTAAGTGATGGGGTGTGCACCCCGGTTTAATAAATAATTAGTTATTAAATAACTAATAAACATAATATAAATTTTATAATAAATAATATAAACTATATTCTAAATTATTTAATTATAAACTAAACATTATAAACACTTAATATTATGTTCTAACACTCCCCTTAATATTAAGTGGGGATCCATATGCCAAACATTACTTGTTTGTACAACAGAATTATAACACCTTCATCATGCTCAACTTACCTTTTGGTACAAAAGGATTTGGAATCCATAAATCGAGACATATGATTTAGGCTAAGCATGATTTGTGAGACTACATCCCACCATTTCTCATGGAAATATTCTTAAACCGCATCTCTAGGAGCCTTTTATAACAAAAGGACCTCCTTTACAAATAGATGCAACCACTAAACTGTATTTTTCGTAAACTCTATCAGTTTACATAGATCATACAAGATATTTTTACAATGCTTTAAACTAGAGCAAAAGTATAGAGGAGTTAACAACTCAGTCGGCCATTAGGAGGTGACATTGCATGCACACTCCCCCTCAATGGAAACTTTGAAAGGCCAAACATTGCACACACTTACAGTATTTTACAAACACACAATGGCTCGTAAACATAACTACAATCTTGATCTTCAATCTGAAAAAACTAGAGATCTCTATCACTGCAGAGAACCTTCTCTCGAGATAACATGCATATGAACTTTAATATGCTTCATTTTCTGATGTTGAACTAGATTCTTTATCAAGAGTAATACCACTCTGACCACCACATAGAAGAGGAATAATTCCTTTAGCTTCCATGTGTATCTCTTCCAATAACCACTTCAGCCACATGGCTTCTTTGTTGCTTCCATTGTACTTCTTTACCTCAGTAGAAGAAATGGAGATTGTTGGTTACTTTTTTGTTCCAAGTAACGGTTCATGCACCAAAAAACTTGAACACATACCCAATATATTTTATAAATAACACAACATCAGCATGGTTAGAGTGACAATATCCAAATAGACATCATAATAAGCATATAAATATAAATCATTATTGATTTCACTTTCGACCATTAGTTGTATAATAACTAATATAACAATATGCTTAACAACTAACCATGTTAAAAATATGTTGAAAAAATTTTAATGTACTATTCTTGTAAAATATGTATTAAATGTAATCAGTATTGGACGTCTCCAATACAAACACAAAGGCGTCCCCAAGTGTTATTTGATATGCATATAATAATATTTTAGTAATCACATACTAAATTAGAATTTAGAAATTTATTATCAACAACATATATAACTTCATTATCTACTTTATCCTTTAAATGATAAGACAGATAGATAACATATATGCAAAAATGACCAAATCATGCCAGAATAATGAATACGGCATTATCTATCGATACTTCATGCATAAACAAAGATGAGTATTTGTTCACATAAGGTATTAAACACACGATCAGGGAGTGGGGGTGCAGGGGTGGTGCCCCTCACGGGATTCGGGGGCGCGTCCTCGACGCCAAGCACAATTTATAGTTTACTCCTTTAAAATTGTTAAAAACCAACTCTTTATGATAAAAAATGATTATTATGACAATTTTATGATTAACTTTTCAATAATAAATTAGGTTTTATGGAGGAAAAACATTGCAAAAAGAGTTTAGAAATAATCCTGTTTGTTCAAGTGTAAATGTCAGTCATATTTCGATGAATTTCCTTTATTCACATCAAAATTTTGACTTGTCAAACAAATACTTACACAAAAACATATTAGTTTGACGATAATAATATTTAATTGAAATGAGAGTGAATTTTTTTTTCCATATAAATGAAGACGGTGACGATTTTGTCATCATGTCGTAAAGAATTACACCATTTTGAAAAATTAACTCTACTAGTGGATGCCCTCAAATAATGATGATGTATATATTTGGTTGTGATCTCAATATTCAGATCTAATTTTCAAAATGAGATCCTACATCATAAAAAAATAGTGAATAAAAATATTCACAATGATCTTGTAAATAACCCAATTGAAAAGATTAGTAAATTTATTCAATATATTTATATGGTATACGCAAATTTTCTATGATTGAATATTTTCTATCTAAAGATATAAGGACAAGGGCGTTAGAAGAAGATCATATTAATCCTCATTTTTGCACAGCCCACGGGCATGAGAGTGGTTAAGGGGACAAAGTCCTATGTGGCACAAGAGGATAAAAAGTGGTAAACAAAGTTAAATGTTTTTATTTATTTTTATTTTATTTTATTTTAACTCATATATTATATATACATACCAAGCGACCATTCTTAAATGTGTTTGGATTGTCATTGAAATTAGCTAGGACATATTCTTTAGTTTATATATTAAAATGACTATGCACTAGCAATCGCATGTGCGCAATGCAATGTGAACACCGAACGTTATATGTTATTTGATTTTAGAGGGATAGTTATTAGTTTTGTAGTTGATGTTAATAAGGGGCATGATTGATTTTGTAAGTGTAGGAATATAGATGAAGCATTGCATTTAAAGGTTCTATCTCTACATTTGAAATTTGTTACAAATTCGTACATATACATTTGTAAATCTTATATCATGAGTGGTAGTGTTTTGCGAGACTATTTTATTTGAACTAAACATGAATACATGAAAACTTCCGTACATTTGCAGATTTTATATCATGAGTGGTAGTCTTTTGTGGCCAAGTATTTTGGCACTAAACATGAATACATTTATACATTTGATACTGCTTTGGATACAAGAAGTTTGAGTAAGGTAGTAGTGGAGGTGCTATCAAAGTAGAGGCTAGTATTTACAATGGGTTGATTTTGTTGAGTGATATTAGTCTCGAATGCTTTGGTTAATGATGAATTGACTTGGGAAGTCTATATGGAGTAGCCATGTGGATATGCAAAAGAGAGCAAAAAGCATCTAATGTGCTACCTCAAAGAGGTGTTGTATAGATTGAAGTGTGCTCCCATAACCTGGTATGCTATGATTGATGACTATTTCTTGTAGAATGGGTTTCAAAAGTCTTCAAAAAATTCAAATATGTTCTTTTTTAAAATTTATGTTAAAAAATAATGATAAACAATAGGCCTCGTCGAGGCCAAATGCGAGACTCGCGAGTCTTGACACGAGACTCGTTGAGTCTGCCAAATTTTCCCCAAGCATTTGCACAATGTTTCATAAAGTTTGTGGATGTGAAATTGAGGGCATGTATTTCTAGATGCCTAGAGAATTTCTTCCTTGAGTTTTAATTCAAGGAAGAACATAAGCAACAACAACCACTTTTTCAGCTCACAACCCAAGGAAATACATTCATAAAAACTTGATCAAATTTAAAGCCAGATGCAATACACCACAATGGTTGTTCACAGATTGAATATTGCTCCTGAAAATGAAGCATCCTTGCAATCAGAATCTTGTAGATCATGGTGGCTCTCAGGAAGTAGTGGGGACTTGTTGTCACTCTTTTCAGATGCTGCAAGAGTGTCTGAAGTCATCAATTATGTTGTGATGGATGTCCGCACCCTATTCTAAAGCTCCCATTTTGGCACAAGTTGGGAGGATGCTTGACAAAGGTTGTGGAGTATGGAGTTATAGTTGACAATTGCATTTACTTAAAATCTTCAACAACCTTTTCAAAAATCCCATTTTGTACATATCCTACAATCATCGCATTCCATGAGACCACATCTCTTTGACACATTTTTTCAAACACTTCATGTGCATCGTGTATGCTTCCACATTTTGCATACATATCTATCAGGGCATTTGCAACTATAATATTTGACAAAAAACCACTTTTCATTATGCTTTGATGGACATCCATAGCTTGTTCTACAACTCCTATTTTAGCACAGACAGGGAGGATGCTGACAAAAGTTATGGAGCTTGGCTTGAAACTTTCCAATTGCATTCGTTTAAATGTTTTCAAAGCCTCTTCAACAAACCCATTTTGTGCATATCCTGTAATCATTACAGTACATGAAATCACATCTCTTTGAAACACTTTGTCAAATAATTGATGTGCCTTGTTAATGCTTCCACATTTTGCATACATATCTACCTAGGCACTTGCAAATGCAACATCTCACAAGAAACCCCTTTCAATCATTTTTTGATGGATGTCCATGCCATGTTCTACATAACCCATTTTGGCACACACTGGGAGGCTTCTGGAAAAGGTAGTGGAATTTGGCTTGATTCTTGCCAATTGCATTTGTTTAAAAGTTTTGAATGCCTTTTCAAAAAACCCATTGTGTGCATAACTTACAGTCATTGCGGTCCATGTGACTACATTTCTTTTAGGCATTTTGTCAAACAGTTCACATACATGTATACTTCCACATTTTGCATACATATCTACTAAGGCACTCACAACTGAAACATCTGACAAAAATCCCTTCTCCACTATAATTTTGTGGATATCTATACCCTGTTTCAAATCAACTATTTTGGCACAAGCTGGGAGTATGCCAGAAAAGGTGAACTGATCAGGTTCAAACCTTGTTGGTTGCATTTGGTGAAACAATGTCAATGCTTGGTGAGGATGCTCGTGTCTTGTGTAAAATGCAATTATGATATTCCATGAGATGAGGTCTCGTTCAGTCATTTGGTCAAACACTTGGCAAACACCTACTAAACTTGCACACTTTTCATACATGAGTATAACGGTATTTTGTAATAGTTTATTTGTGGCAAACTTAAATTCCCTCTGATTTCTATACGAGTGAATTTTCTTACCATCTGAAAGGGTTTTCTTGGAAATGTAGGTAAACAAAATGTGTAACGTCTCTTTCAACAGATCACCGATACATAGTATTGTTAGACTGAGATTGAGATCCGAAGCGGATGGCATTGGAAATGTGCATTGTTTGTCAGTCTACTTCTACCACAATGACATTGTCATCATTTTCATACTCAAAATTAGTTTTATTGGTGTTTATTAATTATTTGTGTGAATTACAAAGAGCCAAAGAAGTGGATGTTGACAAAGAGATGCAGCGAATGAGCCCTGTTGTAGAAAAAAGAGATCTACTCGGGGTGTGATACAATTTGATCAAATAGTAAATCAGAATCCAGTTGATGAAGAAATGGTAGGAACAAAGCCTTGTTATGCTACAAGAGTGTCTGAAGTCATCATTGAAATCCTCCAGTAGCACTTGATAACAAATGTTTCTTCAGATCCTTGAATTCCAGGGAGCAGACACACTCACCAGTGTCTACAAATCCTTAAGATTTTTATAGCACACACCCACTATGACTCCGAGCCCGTAAAATCCCATCCCACGAAAAATTCAATCCCTTTGACTATGGGCAGCAGTAATGTCAAACCCATCTTCCCACGAAAAATCCTTCACACTGGAAAACTTGATCCAATAATTATAGAAATGAAAGACTTCACTCTACGGAGTTCCGAGGCTCCCAAACAATGGCGCCTGGGACAAAATTCTTGAGCCCCTTTATCAACATCAACTACAAAACTAATAATTATCCCTCTAAAATCTAATAACATATATCATTTGTTCAAGAGAGGTAAAAGAAAATGGGCATGTTGGCATGTCTTATAAGGAAAGGCACATATTTTGTTTTAGGAAAAAATAAATGGAATAAAGTGAAACATATAGACCAGACTTTGGCAAGGAACTAATAATAACTAATGTCCTATTAAAAGATCAACCAGTGAAGGTATTGCACCAAATTCTACTACCTCTAATTCATTTTCATGCCAATCTCAATGATAAAAGAAGTGACTTACTGCATCCATCTTTTCTCTTGTGGTTCCATTTCCAATAAGATCTACCAGGGCCAAAATGCAATTTAATACAAACGTAATTATCTCCTACCTGTATATGGCATACTCTACAATGCAATCGAAAGTAATTACACATAATTTTGCGGAGAACTATCATACCCATTAAATTTCTTGCATAAATTGCTAGGACCCGTACGAGTGGAGCTAAGGTTGTTTTCTTGCAGGGCAGATCATTGATTTTGTTTATGGCCTCCTGAAAATCCATCACGTATTTCTATTAATGCATCCTGCTATTATCCTTCCCAATCGATGAGATTATTTGGATCGATTCTTTCAATTATCTACACATATTTTATCTGCAATGAAATAAGGAGAAACTTTAGTCAGAATATAATTCACCTCTTGCATTTCTTTCTGAAAAAGTAGATACTTGGTGGATTTCAACACCCTCAAAGTGAGTTCTATGGAATAAAAAACCTTCTCTCACGATTGCTCTTGTAGAGACTGAAAGATATAGAAACGAATACCCTCTAGAGATTGTGAATGTTAAAAACAACGTAAAATAGGCATATTGAAAATCACAACTACATTAAAATGGTAAATTTTCCCTTCAAAACCCTTCACGTCTTCAATATATTTGATGCTTAAAATTAGTGTGAATGTGGGTGTGAAATCCATGTGTTAGAAAAACAGGTAGAATCCTAGCAGAAAATAGGTAAAATCCCGTCAAATTTAATCATTTTGAAAAAACGTCCAAACGGCTATCAAGACGTCAAATTTAGCATCACTACAGAAACATCCGGAGGTCCTCTACCATAGGGGAACGCCTTTGACGTAATTAAAATTTCCTTGGATCTATGTTGTGAAATAGATCGACTATAATCGTAATTAAAATTTCCTTGGATCTATGTTGTGAAATAGATCGACTATAATAGGTGTACGTGGTTGAGACCAAACTGAAACTTGCATCAGTTTTTAGCTTATAAAAATATTTACCTCGCCCAACCATGGTAAAATAAAACATATGTGTTGTAAGCAAGATGAAGGTGTCAGTAGAGAGGGGACTAAATTACAAATGTCAAAAGGAGAGTGGAGTGGTTTGAGTGAACCTCAAATACCTCCACATGGTGAGAAGAGATGTGCCTCAATGAAGGGGTTCGCATTTAGATGCAAAATTTATCTTAGACATTAGGATAGTTTAGAGTATTAAACTATATAAAATTTAGGTTTTATAATATATAGTTTTCAAATATAGATTTTAATATGACGTTTTGAAAAACGTCCAAACGGCTATCTATGTTGTGAAAAGACGTCTATAAATTTGAGACCAAAGCCAAAGCATCACTACATGGTAAAATAAAACATGAAGGTGTCGGTAGAGAGAGGGGACTAAATTACAAATGTCGGAGGTGAACCTCAAATACCTCCACATGGGGGAACGCCTTTGAACGTAATTAAAATTTCCATTAGGATAGTTTGGATCTATAAAATTTGTGAAATAGATCGACTATAATAGCATCACTACGAAACATCCGGAGGTCCTCTACCCATAGGGGGAACGTGTAATTAAAATTTCCTGGATCTATGTTGTGAAATAGATACGTGAGTTGAGACCAAACCGAAACTTGCATCTATGTTTTTAGCTTATAAAAATATTTACCTAAAATATTTACCCCAACCATGGTAAAATAAAACATATGTGTTGTAAGCAAGATGAAGGTGTCGGTAGAGAGGGGACTAAATTACAAATGTCAAAAGGAGAGTGGAGTGGTTTGAGTGAACCTCAAATACCTCCACATGGTGAGAAGAGATGTGCCTCAATGAAGGGGTTCGCATTTAGATGCAAAATTTATCTTAGACATTAGGATAGTTTAGAGTATTAAACTATATAAAATTTAGGTTTTATAATATATAGTTTTCAAATATAGATTTTAATAGATTTTAATAACGTCCAAACGGCTATCAAGACGTCAAATTTAGCATCACTAAAAACATCGGAGGTCCTCTACCATAGGGGAACGCCTTTGGCGTAATTAAAATTTCCTTGGATCTATGTTGTGAAATAGATCGACTATAAAACGTGGTTGAGACCAAAGCGAAATCACGATTTTTAGCTTATAAAAATAACCATGGTAAAATAAAACATATGTGTTGTAAGCAAGATGAGTGTCCTAGAGAGGGGACTAAATTACAAATGTCAAAAGGAGAGTGGAGTGGGGAAGTGAACCTCAAATACCTCCACATGGTGAGAAGAGATGTGCCTCAATGAAGGGGTTCGCACGTAATTAGAAAATTTCTTTAGGATAGTTTTCAAATATAGATTTTAATATGACGTTTTGAAATCCAAACGGCTATCAAGCGTCAAATTTAGATCACTACGAAACATATAATAGGGGAAACGCCTTTGACGTGGATCTATGTTGTGAAATAGATAGAACTATAATAGGTGTACGTGGTTGAGACCAAAAACTTGCATCAGTTTTTAGCTTATAAAAATATTTACCTCGCCAACCATGGTAAAATAAAACATATGTGTTGTAAGCAAGATGAAGGTGTCGGTAGAGAGGGGACTAAATTACAAATTTCAAAAGGAGAGTGGAGTGGTTTGAGTGAACCTCAAATACCTCCACATGGTGAGAAGAGATGTGCCTCAATGAAGGGGTTCGCATTTAGATGCAAAATTTATCTTAGACATTAGGATAGTTTAGAGTATTAAACTATATAAAATTTAGGTTTTATAATATATAGTTTTCAAATATAGATTTTAATATGATGTTTATATAAGTTATTATATAAACCACACATACATATATATAGTTATAGGCTACAATAAACTATAGTTTTTAAATCAAACTCTATTAGAGGGGGTCCAAAGGACATGGGAAAATTATTTTGAAAACACAATAAGGTTAACATATTAAGTGAATTTTTACCAGGGGCATGATTTCACACATGGATACAAGTAACATCAAATTTTTACAAGGGGACAATCAATTTCACCCATTGAATGAAATAATTTGTAATTCCTATTTTTATGAAATTTGTCCCCTCTTTCATACTTGAATTTGTCCATTAATTCGAGAAACTTTTCAACTAGTCCAATAACTCACTTCCTCACTTCATGCTCCATGTTTTTAACCGGAGTAAATTGATACATTCGAATATGGCCCACAACCATATTTAAATTTAGTTTTTAAATAACTAATAAACATAATATGAAGTTTATATTAAATAATAAAGAATATAAACTATATTCTAAATTGTTTAATTATAAACTAAACATTATACACACTTAATATTATTTTCTAACAAATTCATAGTATGTGCTTTAGAAAATTGGAGAGGGTAGACCGATTAGAAGTGATATGAGTAGAATATATGGGATTGAGATTCGTGATAAGAGTATTGTGTCACATGATATTGTATTTGATTTGTACATAACACTCATTACGATTGAATTGGTTTGATATTATCATTGACCTACACATATTATGTGATGAGTAAACATTAAATTGGAAGCATCATGCTTACCAAAGTACGCAGGAATACATATAGTGCAAGGAAATCCATTCTTAGAGTAGAAGGAAGGTACATCCACATATGCTCATGATTAGTCAAGAAGGGACAGCACATTTAGGAAATAGTAATGGTGTTAGGGGAATTGTCATGATGAGCCACGTGTTGAGAAATCATAATAGTCTAATTGAATAAAGGACATTTTATCACTCTAGATCGAAAATATGCCTTTGTCGGGAAGTATATTTGACATACTAGTTGGTTGAATAGATGGGTGGCTTAGCATTACCGAAGTAGATATATGATTAACTTAAGTAGTGTAGTATAAGTAGTTGTTCTTTAGCAACCCATTTGAGTTTATATTTTTGTAATGGTTGATTATTTGGAGCCCCATTCTAAGGGACATGTTTTATAATAGGTTGAGAAACCAGCTTGTCTACAGAGGGACCATTGTGGAAGATCATAGTTTCCATAGGGTAATGTCATGGAGCGGGGAAGGATATCTACTAGCATGTCATGTATCAAAATAGATAATTCCTTTATATTTAATCCACTTATGTTTATGATCTAGCACATATAAATCATTGTCATGTTACACATTAATATGATGGAAGTTACAAAAAGTTTGGCCTTTTTCACATTATAACCGATGGAAAATATGATGTGCATTGGAGGGTTTTCAAATCAATCGTTATTCAAGTATAGTAAGTAAGATATCATGTGGAAAATCAAGAGTCTTATCAAAATGATTTGTGTTTAGGACGAGGAGGAGGATTCATTAGTCATGGGTTTAGGTGTAGTATGATAGGAAAATATTGCCCCGATGTAAAACCTTGACTTGTTTCAAAGTAGAACGTGATTCATTTGTAACATTATAATTGGGATCCACCGATGGAGAAGGAGTATGATCATGTGAATGTGTAGGTATGTGGGAAATTTTGTAGGTGTGTTACCTCTTCCCTGTGTGATTTAATCTCGAGTACTCAATTTTAATTTGTAGTTAAAAATAATTGTTTCAATCTTTAATTGATTGTAGGATGGTCTTATGAAGAATGTCATTATTATGATAAGTGGTAGATGGTGGATTTAAAGAGATGGAATCATTAATCATATCAAGCTCCAATGGATTAGCATTGATTTCAACACAAGGAGTAATAGGAGGGCCTATATTAACATGTTCCACCTTTGTAATAGGTGTAGAATACATGATAGCATTTTCCGCATCGTCATGTATAAGAGGCATAGGAATATCAGTATTGCATTTAATAGAGGAAGTAAAGAAACAAGTAGTAAAAACATTATGAATATAATAATCATCATGAGTAGGAACATCAGCGATTCTTGGAGCATTAATATCAGATGAAATGTTATGATCAATATGTGCATCACCATTTATAGAAGTAGAAGAATATTCATCTTCACTATCATATTTTATGTCAATATCATATAGGAAAGTATTAGTATTATATTTTGGAAGATGTGTAAGAGAGGAAAATATATCAGAGAATAAAACATCATCTAAAACATATTCATATACACCCTTAGTGGATTCTATGTCAACAGTGCATGACTATGGGAACTAGGTAACTTGGTAGGAATATGAAAGGTTAGAGGTTGATCCTCACTAAGCCACCACTATTAGTAGATGCATATTTAGAATGAAGGTCAACATTAAAACATGGCTTCAATGATTTATGAGGGTTGGTATCAATTATTCATTCACATGAAAATGAATTCTCAAATGCAGAAGTATCATCATATCCAATATTTATTAGAATTATTGTTGAGATGATCATCACAATTATAACCACCATTAGAGTGTATATCATGTGCATGTTGAATACTAGGTATAATATCTAGATTATTAGTAAGGGGTCATCATTGGGAATATGGTCATCGAGTTTATCCATAAGGCTATCGATAATAGAGTGTGGATTAGGGTGGTTCTCTAATCATTCACAAAAGTGAATCATTTAAATTTGGAGTAGACATGCATTAGGATATAGTCACATAAATATTTTGTATCCTCAAGAGTATATTCCATGATAGGTAAAAGTAATAGAAAATCCTCTAAGTAGGTAATAAATTAATCACCGAGTATCAAATGGAAGGTTGAAAAGTAAAAGACCGTAGAGGATAAGGTCTAAAATTTATGTTATAACAAAAATTATTGTTGTCAAATTAATTAAACAACCACTGTGGAAATAAGAAGTGAATTTAACAAAACCAAAAGAGGTATTTGATAGTTTGAATATGTGCATCAACAAAACCTCCAATGAATTTTCAAAAAAATCTAATTATACCCTAATTACTAAATATAGTAATTTTGAATTTGTGAAAATTATGTTGTAAAAATGATTTAATCTAAATTGAAGTAAACCTTTATTTAGAGTAGTAACTTACCTTGTAATATGTGATATTGTGATAATTATATACATTTTGCATAAGCAATAAGCATTTAACGATGTAAAACCCTAAGTAAATGAGAAGGAAAGATGACTTAGTTGATTATGCACAACTTGGGAGTGATCTGGACTATCTCGCTAGAACAAACTGGAAATAGTGTCGTTAAGACTCGATAAGGGTTTGGAACCCTAGAAATGTGTAGGACGGGAACACCCACAGGAGGATAGGAGCACCCTGTGTGCTAGTCACCGAACCGGGCACCTATGTCCACTCATCTACTCAAGTTCTGGTCTTTTCTAGGCTAGAGGAGATTCATTGTTGATCTCTCTTTTTTTCTCTAGTTTCGTTGTAATGTCATTGGTCATACCTATAACTTGAAAAATAGATATCTACCTACACATGCCCACAAACCACATCAAAGCTAATAAAAAATTTACAGAATGGAGAGTTGGAATGACTCGGTGGTCACTCAAAGAGTGAACTTATGACCGAGCATTGCACTACATCTCATACTCTTTGTAGTTCTCATTGCTTGTGTGTGAAATGATGCCCTAGGTTTCCCTTATGCAAGTTTCATGATGATAGCGAGCTAGATATAGATTATGCCAAATATGTAGAATGTCTGTGATGGAATAGAATGAACTCCCCTCTTATGTTGTGTATGTAGAATAATGTATCCCTCGTCCCTTGTATGGATGTGTTGGATGTATGTCTTGTAATGCTCTTGTGCCTTTGTGCAAGCTTAGATGATGATACATAATGCTTATAGTGCTTGGTCCCTTATTTGAGAGTAATAACTAAGTATATATATGATTCCCTTGTTTGAATTTCATAATTGGAAACTAAAAGGCCGACCTAAAGTTTTAAAAGGTGACCAAGAAGTAAAAGAGACTCAAAAGAGTAAAAATAAGATAAGGAAGGGCAGGAGCATCCGGGTGATTCTGTCCTAACTAGGTGCTAGTGTCTCGAGGCCATAAAAGATAAATCATTCAAGTGCTAGGAGAGTTGTAAGATGTGTAAGACCAAGTAAAGTGCAAGAGATAAAGAAATCAAAGATCCAAAAGGAGTTTTCAACCACTATTTTTCTTGCTTAAAAATCATGTATACATTAGTATGCTTTAGGACCTAGAAATATACCCAAGTGCATAGATTTTGTGTCTACATTTTCCCCACTTTATGTTGTTGAGTGAATACTCAATAGCATAAAGTAGATAGAAGATGTGTACCTTGTGATCCAAAGAGAAGTGTAGTCAATAGCGTGCCGAGTGGACAAGTAGCATGAAGTGATCATAATGTGAAGCGTGGAAACTAGGAAAGAGAGGTAGACCCTAGGGGTGGAATGTATGCATAATAGTGTGTTGTTGGAGCTTGTGTTTATTGGTGTGAGTTGCTTCTTGTAAAGACAGGACATGTAAAAGAAGAGAAAAAGAGTAGTCAAATTCTCTTATGTGAAAAATTATAATAGCATATGTATAAGTTAGTAGAACATGTAGAAAGTAAGAGTCAAGGAAAGAGTGCACCTGATGTATAAGAGAGTAAATGATAGAAAAAAATTCATGTTTTCTTTGGAGATGTCATGGATTTGGGCATCTTGTTTCCAAAGGGTGAGGTTTTTGGGTGGTCTCACACCAAGAGTGAGTTTTGGGTGATCTCATGCCAATGACGATTTTTTTGGGAGATCTCACACCAAGAGTGAGTTTTTTGGGCGATCTCACACCAATAGAAGAGTGTTGGGGAGAGAGATCTATTTTTCTCTCCTTTCATGAATCTTCTCAAATAAGTGCCACTGTAGATGGCATGTCTCGATTTGTAACCATATTATAACCAAATTGTATCCAATTGAGTGAATTTTGTAACTGAAAGCAAGTTCCTAATATTATAGATCCATATTATAACTGTTGGAAGCTGTGTTGAAATGAGAAACTAACTAATTTTTTCCCCAGACACAAGTTCCCACCGTTCTTGTTTGATATTAGCGCGCTAGTGTTTGGTCTATGTTTTTTATCCAAGTTTGATACTAGACCACTCTATGAATATGTGCCAATTTTTTACTATGTTGTTCTGTTCTAAAGCTATGGGTTGTTGGAAGGGTGATTTTTTCACCCAATAGATGCCCCCTCGTCTGGGGGTGCATACAACGAAGGTGGGAGGATGTAACCTAAAGGATATGACTGAGAGACCGATATGCATATCTAAGATTGGATACTTGCAGAGGGTAGGGGATGTGCATGGTAGAAACCAAGGCACATGCAAACAATGTAGGCTAGAAACAAGTGTTAGTGTAAAAGAGCTAGCATGTAATAGAATACAATGTAAAAAGCAAATATGAAGATAAGAGGACCGTGAAAAGTGGGTTTTGAATATGGGACATCACTCACAATGACACAAGACAATTAGGGCCAAAGCATTAAATATAAAACAATAATAAAGCATGACATAGGGCATAGTCCATAAATAATAGCAAAAATAGCAAGCAAGAAGATAGATAATCATGGTTGTATAATATTTTGTAAGGAAAATACTACACATGAAGCACCTATTAGCATATTAGAAAGATAAATAGTATGCCAAAGCATGTATAGAGTAGTGAATAGTAAGTTCTAGTGCCAAGAAGTAGTGAAAATTGTAAAAATAAGACATGTGATGTGTAGAGTATGAGAGTAGCAAAGGTAGATGCCCCCAGGAGCCTCGGTGGGACTAGTAAAGAGAAATATCGAGCATCATACTTTGTGTAGGAACTTGTGAAAGTCTGCATTCACCTCAAGATACCAAGTGAATTTGCATGTGTGTATAAAAAAATATAATGACATACTAAGTATCCAACTAGCATAGGAAACAAAGTGTAACATGTAAGTAGTATAAGCTAACAAGAGTAAATACAACCAAGATATGTAGATGTCGTGTGAATGTGATGGTGTGTTGCGATATGCAAGATGTGCAAATGAGAGGGGCCACATTGCCCCCAATGGATGTGTGTGACATGAGGTTCATTTAATAATTGTTCCCTCAATAGTCAAGTATGAATTGTAGAACAAGAGTGTGTCATCAAGTGGAAAAGGTATTGCATGTGATTGAGTGTAGATGTTACAAGAGAAGATTTACCATGAAGCACAAAGTGTGATAGAGATATCTAAGAGTGATGGAGGGGGAGAAAGTGTGATGCCCCAAGTGTGTGAGTAAGGTTCATTTAATGCCCTCAACAATCATGTATGAACCTTGAGAACACGAGTGCATCATCAGTAATGATGGTATAGTGTGTGTACCGGAGGTGATAGTTCTCAGTAAAGGTAGACATGAAGCACGGAGTGTGAAGTGTAGTAAATAAGCTATGAGTAGATAATAGAGATAACCAATAGTGATGGGTGGGGGAGGAGGTGCAATGCCCCCAAGGTGTGCGAGCGATAAAAGGTTATATGATGATAGTGAAGAGTGAGGGCCCCTTATGTTGGTATCCAAGAAAGAGAAGGCATGTGATCATGGTCTAGAACCGGTGATGTAGGAGAGTATCTATGTGTATGTGCAAAAGACCGATGTGGTAAAGGAGGTGGAGCACACCTATAGGAATGGGATGTTTAAGTAGGGTACTTAAGCCGATGGGGTAGACTCATGGACCGGTGAGGACAACGGGGTTGTGATGTAGGCTATGTATGAATGGGAGAGCTAGGTGTAGAGATATATTTAGACTTGAGAGGTACATGAGGCCTAGATGCCATGATTGGTGTTGAAATAGAGGCAAGAGTGGACTAAGGTAATGGTGTACATGGTGGAATACCTTTGATGGTGACAACTTTCTTGTTATGAATGAATTTAAGACATAAGTGGAGGATGGAAGGGATAGCTTGGGTAGCCTGAACCAAGTAAGACCTAAGACCATGTCACAACCCTTGATTTTAGATGTAATGAGGAATGGTGTAGGTATGGTAAGAGACCCAACAATAATGGAAAGGACAACACGACCATAAGAATTAGGGAATGGAAATTTGATTTGAGAGGTTGGAAAGTTGATAGCTAGAAACATTTCCACATAGCAAGCATGCATTAGAAAGAGTCGAGGATGGACCATAGTATTATTGACTATATGAGCACCAATAGAAGCATTAATATGCAGCGAATTAGAGGAAAATGTAGCATGGTAATCATGATCCGAGAATGTAATAACTGGTGGTAGCATGTTAGCAAGTAGAATGAGGAAATCAAGTGGTCATGATGAGGGAGGAGGCACAACATGATATGTATGATTAGTATATGAATCAGTAGTTGGCTTATCATGTTTTGGTAATGGTTCATTGAATATTTTAAGCTTTTGATTATCATTGACTAGTTTAGAAGTAGAGGGCTCTAGGAGCTCGATTACATTGTTATCGATGAGATCTTCAATGGTATGCTTGAGCTTGAAACAACGGTCAATAGAATTCCCATTGCATTGGTGGTAATCACAGTGTGTATTTTCATCATAATTACGGCCACGTGGTTAAGAAGGGTCCATATTGAGTGGTAGAGGGAGATTAATCAAATGGCTTTCAATGATTTATGGTAATAAGAATCGAGGTGCGTAAGGTAGCTTAGTAAAGGTGTGTCTTGTGGATTACAATTAGATTTTGGCTAGTGGAGAAACAATGTTGATGCAGTAGTTTGAGTGTCACTAGGTTGAGTAGATGGTTTAAATGTGGATTTGGCTTGAAACTTGTTAGAGGATGAGGTTGAGGAAATATGATAATGCTTCAATTTTCCCATAGATAGCAACTTGTTTTCACGTAATTTGAGTGTATGACATAATTGATCAAAAGAAGGAGAGGGCTCGAAAATGACACTCTCTTGGAGTGGAGGAAAAATACTTTAAATGAATAGATCTTACAATTCTGAATCAATGAGGAAATTGGTCATTTTAGCAAGGTTGTTCTTATAGCATAAGACATAGTCCACAAGATGTTCATTGGATCCTTGTTTGATTTTAGCTAATTGTGCATAGGATATCTTAGTGCCGATATTTATAGAAAAATGAGAAAGGAATGCATCAGCCTAGAGATGTAAAAGATGTTACCAAATGGACAAATAGATCATAGAACCAACGCATAACATAGTCATTTAAGCTTTGAGGAAACAATTTAGCCAACAATGTAAGGTCATCAGCATAGTCAAGACATGCAACATGGAAGGAGTGAAGGTGCTTCTAAGGGTCGTCATGGCCATTGAACATAGGAAACTTAGGTGTGACGAAGTTAGGAGCTTGCGAGATAAGAGGATATGGCGGGGGGTGAAAAAGGGCTATGAAGGAGGAGTGAGGAATCTAGAGATGGAGAGAAGGATGAAGAGGCTTGTTGTAATTAGTGAATTTGGGTTTGTAAATCATGGTATAATGAGGCTAGGTTAGGAGTGCCTGAAGAGGAGGCATGTCGTGTGTGAGAAGTAATAGGAGGGTAAAGTGATTTGTAGGAGTAGGCATAAAAATGAGAACAATACATGTAGGTGGAAGAGTGGTGGTTTGAGGAGGAAGTGTCGTAATAGGAACAAAAGTACCATTGGAGACCTGGAGGATTGAGCTCAGCTAGATGTGTGGCCTCATCATAGGAAGCGAATAATAAGAGATTTAGGTCTTACGGATGTTCAACAATATGAGCCTAGAGATTATGAAAGTTTTTGTCGGTAAAGGGTTCATAAGTTTCAGCCATGGGAGAAGATCATAAGAACACCCTAAAGCAAGATAGGGTTCGAGTGAATGGGTTCACCAAATGATTTAATCTAAATTTGAATTATACCTTTATTTCAAAGTAACTTACTGTAATATATAATATCTTATAATTATATACAAGTATACACAAGCAATAACAATGTAGCGATGTAAAACCCTAAGAGAATGAGAAGGGAAGATGACTTAGCTGATAATGCACAACCGGGAGTGATTTGGACTAGGTATCTATTGGAACAGATTGGAAACAATGTCGTCAAGACTTGATGAGGTTTCAAAACCCTAAAAATTATTACAGACAGGATCACCCATGGGAGGACATGAGCACTCCAGTGTTAGTGACCGAACCGGGCGTCTATGTCCGCTCGATTGCTCATGTTCTAGTCTTTTCTAGGTTGGAGGAGCTTCGTTGTTGATCTCTCTTTGTTTCTCTAGTTTTAATGTAATGTCGTCGGTCGTACGTGTAACCTACAAAATAGATGTCTACCTACACATGCCCACAAACCGCATCAAATCTAATAAAAATATTCAGAATGGGTATTCGGATGACCGACCCCGATGGTCCCCTGAAGAGTGAACTTACGACCAAGTGTTGCACTACATCTCAAACTCCATGTAGTTCTTTGTACTTGTATGTGAAATGATTCCCTAGGTTGCCCTATGCAAGTTGCACGATGATAGTGGGATAGATATATATTGTACCAAGTATGTAGAATGTGTGTGATGGAATAAAATGAACTCCCCTCCTATGTTGTGTATGCAGAATAATGCATCCCTTGTCCCTTGTATGGATGTGCTAGATGTATGCCTTGTAATGCTCTTGTGCCTTTATGTAAGCTTAGGTGATGATAGATAATGTTTATAGTGTTTGGCCCTTTATTTGAGAGCAATAACTAAGTATATATGATTCCCTTGTTTGAATTTTGTAATTGACAACTGAAAGGCCGACCCAAAGTTTTAAAAGGTGACTAAGAAGTAAAAGAGACCCAAAAGAGTAAGAAGAAGATAAAGAAGGGCAGGAGCACCTAGGAGGGACAGGAGCGTTTGGGCACTTCCATCCTAACCAGGTGCTAGTTTCCGAGGCCATAAAATATAAATCATTCAAGTGTTGACCGAGTGTAAGATGTGTAAGACCAGTAAAGTGTGAGAGATAAAGCAATCAAAGATCCAAAAGGAGTTGTCAACCACTATTTTTCTTGTTTATGAATCATGTATACATTAATATTCTTTAGGACCAAGAAATGTATCTAAGTGCATAGATTTTTTTCTACAAAAAAGAGGTTTTCATTTAATATATAAAAATTAATAAAAACCTTTAAGGAATTTAAAAATATATGTGTTATGCTTGAGACATGTGACAAAAGGTGATTTGGCAATTAGAAATCCCTAGAAAGAAACCCAAAGGGAAGGACCAGCCATGAGACCCTAAGGAACATTGTGAAAATTATATTAAGGGTATCTGATAGATAAAAATTAGGTTTGGATATGAATAGACAACAGGGAGATGAAACCCTATAGAAACTAGGGTTTGGGAGAAGGTGTAAGATTCAATCACGAGTCGGGTTCAAAGCAAATGTTTACACCCTAATTTTATCTATGTTATGGAAAGTATACAACAATAAACATGATGTTAAGAGTTGACAATAGGGAATTATTCTGATCTAATTAATTTATAATTAACCATTCATAATCAAAATAACGCATTAAGACTTGTAGTGATTGATAAAACAATAAATGATAGCTCAAATATGCAAGAGGAGACAAGACTTAGCTACACATGTCATAAAAGATAATATTTGGATGTGTAGACGGGGAAAAAGGCATATCGAGACTAGAGATGCTTCGATATGCTTTCTGAACCGGAAATTGATTAGAGGCGAGTTTGTACAACTATTATATGGTCCCGAATGGAAATGTATAATTTTGACATAGGGATGTATAGTCTTGAACCCTTCGGCAATTGAGGTTTGAAACTTATTGTGCACTTCACTTTCTTAGAAATGAGCTTCGTTGTATGTCGCCCGTGTTCACACAATCACGTGATGACTTGTAATCACCTACAACAATGTGGAAACCTTAGAAAATTTCAGAACCCTTCATCAAAGCATTAGTAAATCAAATTAAGAAATCACATGTGTGATGAGGCTAAACTACCATTGGTGGTCAACCCCAACTATTAAACCAATCCAAGTGTTTCATTATGTTCCCTTGTGCGGGATCAAGCCTCATGTAATTCTCTTAGGTGTTTGTGCAAGTGTGAGTGTAATCTAACCCACCCCCTAAGGGTACCCTCGTGTCTCTTAATACCAAGATATTGGGATAATTATATAGTATACAATGTACACAATGTGTTAGTAGTGTGATGTGGTGTGTCTCAACTACATGACATAACCCTTGTTTCTTTAAAACCCTTTGACAATGCTTGGAGTGACATTGTTCTTTACTAGATGCGATTCTATGATCTTTGCATGCTTGGAAATGAAGGAAACTAGACTCTTTGACTTGGTTGATTGTTTTAAACCTATAGTAGGGGATTCTCTAATTGATGTGCAACTAATTTGGGCAGATTTATAAGACCCTTGAGTGCTTTTGGAATGTTGTTTGTAATAGGAGCTTGTAAGAGTGCCATGTGAGTTATAAAGTGACATTTACTTGCTTATATAGCCTTCCATATGCGAAATATTATCATAAGGTTGATCCTAGCAAGATGAAATGACCCAATATGTTTATTCACATCGAAAATAAGGTAGAGAATGGAAAACGTAGGATAGTACTGAGTCACCAAGACCCGGACCCACATCCCCACCAAAGTGTACGGTCTTAGACAAGACAACTATGGTACAAAACAAAAAGTTGTGTCATGATTATCAAAGTTAATTTACTATTTTGATTTAGTAATATTACTTGAACTAACAACAAGGCAGATTGTAAATGTAAGCAAGTCACAAAAGAGCTAGAGAGATATACTTATTAGATTCTAAATTTGAGCATTTGTCTTAACAAGGGAGCACATTCAAACTTGGCATTACAAAAGAGAAATTTACCATATTTTAGTGTTTACAAATAGGTTATGGAATGATGTTTATGAGAAATAACAATAACGAGGCTTATTTATAGGAGAACAAAGACTAATGTCACTTTATACAACTTATTTTTCACTCTTACTAATGAATTATTTTTGCAAGTTGGCACATTAATCTTTGCTGCATGCCTTAAGAGGTGTACTTGGAGTGGGGTTGGGCTTTTGGAAGTATTTGGTGAGAGATTCGTCATGCATGGCAGCCTAACTTTTCGTTACTTGCCCCCATACGCCTTCCAACTACATTCCTTACTATCTCTTTATGACCACTTGATATCCTCAATATTGTCACTTTCACATCTACTTATTGAACCTTCGAGATCATCTTCATACCTCTTCCAAATGTTTTTTCTACCTACAATATCTCCCTTACACTTACATTTTAGTCGGACTATTTGCAATTGATTGCATACATAAAACCCTTTTAAGATGATTGCATGGATCGTAGAGATATTGTGCCTTTAGTTACACTATCCTATGAATTAGTGTCATTGTTTTTATTTCTCTATATCATCATCACGTAGTCTATTGTGATTTTCACATGCAAATTTTCCCTTAAAATTTTAAGAGGTCTAGAATTCAATGGAACTTATATTTAGAAGTCTACTTTGAAGAATTTACTTACTAAGAACAATAAAAATAGGAGTTACACCAACAAAGTCTACCAAGTCTTTAGCGTCCCCAACTTTTGTCTACTTAGGTCTTCTACCTATCCCTCTTGTGATCCACCCAAAACAACTCTCTCACAAGATGTTACTAATCATGGGGGTTAATACATCAAAATTATATTCACAAATCTAAGCATACCTAACCTTTCTCTTTCCTTCATGTTGGTATGATTGATTATGTTTGATATAGTGTGCATTACACTAGGATATAGTATCATATTTGTCTATTGCATTATCTCTTAGAACGCTTGCTTAGATCTACCATATGACATTACAAATTTTAGCTTATATATCTTATAGCTCTTGTTTGTTATCGTTAATCTTGCAACCTTCATATTCTAGTAAGACCGCACCCACTATCTTAGACATAAACTTTGGAAACCTACACCTTTGATCATGTACGAGTGTGAACTAGTGGCTCTAAATCCACAACTAGCATGCCCCTTGATGTTATCATTGGCTTGTATGTTGACCCTAATATGATTTTCTACTTATATCCCAATCTATAGTATTGAGAAGAGTGATAAGATAATCATATTGCCATCTTAGCTTACATACAATCCCCACTCAACATAGACATTCAAGAGTCATCGAATAAGGAATTCTACCATTGGCTACAAATAGTTCATAAAAGGTAAAAGAAAATGAGAGAATGGAGGTAGAGCAAACATTTGGAAAAAGTAAGAAGAGGATATGAAGGTGATTTGAAAGTTCTATAAGAAGACAATGTGTAGATGATAGTATTGAGGATATCGGATGATCATAACATGGTAGTAGGGAGGTAATAAGAAGGCATGCTAGAGCAAGCTAGGAGTAGTGCCTTGACGACTCTCACTAGGTACTACCAACCAGCCCAACCCCACTCCTAGTATGCCCCTTAAGGCACACACTCAAGGAGGTTAATGCACCAACAACCTACAAAGAGAAATTATTAGTAAGTGTGAAAAATAAGGTGTATACACTAAGATCATTCCATTCCTATTGACCAAAGTTGTTAAACCACTAGTGGAATTGATATATCTAGTAAGGTGAGTTTGATGACAATATTTGGATCTTGTGCAGACGTGGGAAGGTGTGACTATGTTGAAGATTAGCTACAAGAGTGTTAGTCGTGTAATCATAAGTTATGCAATGCATTTTTGGACTATCTTAGTAGTGTCTCTACCATCTATAAAAGAAGATGCTTTAAGTTTTGTACCTCTTGCATTAAGGATACCTTAGAAGGAGTTTATCAAACAGATTAGCCTAGACACCCTCAAATAATTTGACATCTAAGAAATGTCATCATTCTTGGAGGGCCAAACATCTATGGCCAAGGTAATAAATAAGATAATTAAGGTACAAGTAGCATCTTTAAATGGGCTCATGGTAGATAGACGACCAAAAAATAAATTGCTTTTTTTGTCTCAACCTCATGGAGTGAACATAACTTGTGAATCCACTTTTCATGGGGAATATGATGGTTGGTCGAACGGCCCCTATCGGACCAGCCAAAGAATGATGCCAATCGGTCATTCATCGTATCGAAATCATTCAAAGTTGTAATGCGCAATCACATTTTTAGGTCATGAGATCGCACCTCAATCGTCCCCATGTAGATCAATGTTCTTATAGGGACCCTAGTTGAACAAATTTTCCATCTAAAATTTTGAGAAAAACCTCACCATAAAAGGCCAACTTGGGATTTTGAACAAATGCGAGGAGAAGTCTTATGTAATCGAGATGAACTTGTTGTTGATATTGTCTATAACTAGCAATTGTACGTGAAGTGTACGATGGAAATGCCGAAGGGGATGGAGTGAAGAATGAAAAAATGAGGAAGTGAAATAGAGGGAAAGGATGAGGGGTGATCAAGAAGGGGTTCGATGGAAGGGGAGGACATTGAGTTCCAGTGTATGGTTTGTATCTTATAGGTATTATTCACGGGTGCAATATGTGTATGAAGAGGACAAACTAAAAACGGGAAAATTTGAAAAGGTTCCATGTTTGAGACTCGTCTGAGATGTATGCATCGTACATGTTTCATGGGTCAATGTTTTTCTATCGAACTTGTTGAAGCGAATGTTTGGGCACACAGATGGAGCCATTAATGGTCACCTAAATCAAATGTATTTGCATCCAAAATAGCAAACGATTATTCGATTTACAAAGAAGGAATGCGTAATTAATAATTCTAACTAATATGTAGTGGGTGGGGCTCGATATGTAATCCTCCAAAGCACAACGCTTCATCGACCAAGCGAACCATATCATTTACGAGGAGAACAGAGATGAGGGGGAATGAGCCAAAATGCATTTGCTAGCATGGAACCTATTAGAATAAGCTTGCATGAATTTGAAACTGAGCTAGAAATAGTTGGAAGCATCAAGCATCAAAATCTTGTGATGTTGCATGGATATTCGCTTTCTCCACATGGAGACGTGTTGTTTTATGATTACATGGTAAACAGAAGTCTGTGGGACATCTTACACGGTGAGTAAAATGATTATGTTATGAAAAAATGGATCTGTACATTGTAGATTCATATTTTGAAATAGAAGAATCCAATCTAAGCTAGACTGGGACACTCGGCTAAAGATTGCTCATGGCGCTGCAGAAGGATTAGCATATCTTCATCATGACTATAACCCACGCATTGTTCACAGGGATGTAAAGACTTCTAACATTCAAGGCTAGAATCCCATTTTTCCTTTAATAGCCCATATTTTATAATTCATTCCACTCGGAACCCTTAAAACAAATAAAAGTGTGTTTTTGGTTATTGTACATATCATGATCATACGGAAGCTCTATGTCACTGAGGATGTCAGGCTCTTCGGCAACATTGCAAAAATCAGAAATCTCAAAACCAGACCTCACACCAGAGGAAATACAAAAGGATAATTTATTTAAAGGAACAAAGTAAATTAAAAAAAAAAAAATTAAAATAACTCTAAAGTTTATGAACATATATCTAGCTTTTCAGAACATATATCAATGTACCATACTCAACACATGTGACTTACAATTTCGTACATATCATGATCATACGGAAGCTCTATGTCATCAAATGTGGATGGAGTTGTCTTTGACATTGGCATGTGAACACAGATTCTATCAAAAAAGACAACACAGTCATGAAAACTGTTGATACAAAAATTGCAACAACTTGCATGGATCTTGGGATTGTAAGAAAAATCTTCCAGTTGGCATTGCTTTGCACCAAGAAACAACCCTCTGATCGACCCACCATGCATGAAGTTGCTAGAGTTCTAAAGTCAATTTTGTCCAGTGCCTGCTCCTAAGCAAGTTCCTAGTAAAACTTCTTCGCATAATGACTAACACTGTCAAAACCTGCCATCCCGTAGTTGACTTTGTTAGGAAAGAAATGCTGAAAACAAGCATTCACTGCTTATAAAGTGCAACGATCCATAGCAAACACCGACATATCAGGCCCTAAAAACTAAGAAGATTCTTGCCCCAAACAAATGCTTGCATCCTAAATGGTGAAGCCCATTCAAGACTGTAACAAAACAAAAAAACCTAAACAATGAAGAAACATGGCCACATGAAGCCTAAAAGGTAAACCAAATTTATGCAATAATGAATAACATATGTCCTGTGAATGAGAAGAAGATAAAATGGTGAAAATCTTTCAATTGAGCAAGGAATGGAAGAAAATGGGAAACACAAACATAAACAGAGTAGAAGACTTTTTGCTTAATAGGGTCCCTTGTGACCATTGTTGCAGCTCCATTGAAGTAACAGCAGGCCCCTGTGTTCTTGAATTGCTGCCAGTAGCTATTGAATGCATAGGAAGCATGTCTAACAGTAAAATTAGGCTGATAACAAGGCATCCCTGGTTGGATGGCAAGGCAGGTGTTGTTACCCTGAGCACAAGCATAACCAATGGCACCTAACAAAGCCGAAATATTTGCTTTAAGATCTGCCACACACCACAATTTACCCTTATAAGGTGGAGGTGGAGGAGGAAGGGCCCTATACTGTGAATCCTGGAGCTTCTTGAACCATTAGGATATAACAAACCCCAATGCCTCTCTGCCCCTAGGCCAGCCTTCTGATTCTCATTAAAAACTGAAAAAATGAACACTGGGATGTATTGGTTTGGCCTTCTAAGGGTTCCAAGGGGAGGATCTACAAGCATTCTTCTCACAAGCCTCTGGTTATAATGAGTTGCATTAAATATGTTAGCACCCAACTGGTTAAGGTCACTAGCATTGGGCCATCCAGTATCTTCGTAGTGCAGCTTGCATTGTTGGAATAATCTGATAAAATTGCATTGCCCCGCAACATAGAAGTAAACAACATTGTGTTTGACCCAGCTGTTTGCAAATGACTGGTTGGATGAGACATTGGTAATATCCTCATTCCTAACCATCACAGAGACCTTAATACCAGTGTGAGAGAGGTCCTTGAGGATTTCTGGATTGGTATCATAGATTTTGACCATGTCAGCCTTCATTTTCTAGATCATGGGGATTACTTCCTGGGGGAGGGCAGGTTGTTGCCAAGCTGCCCATAGTTGACCCCAATGGTATACTTCTTTGTATCTGCACAATAACAAAGGCAGAAATTAAAATCATTTTTTAAAGAACTGTAAATTGAGGAGGACTTGTGTAAGACAAACTGTAAAGGGTAAGATTCAAAAAAATTATGCAAGTTTGCCTTGGTGCAGCAATGATCTTTAAAAAAAGTGATACCCAAAGAATATTAGAAGCAAATTTAAAGACAGGAAATGATCAGGAAGCTACGGGTTTTAACCTTTTCTCTGGAAGGTAGCTTTAGTACAATATTTCTTCTAAAAATGAAAACTATTACCATGAGAAGCAAATATGTAGGAAGACTACTGGCTTCAGGGGTTAAATGGCGAAGAGGGAAGAGTTTTACACACTGAAGCAAGGATCCATTTCCAGACTCTTGAGCACCTTAAGGAAAAGGTATAGTTTATAACAATGCACATTGCCTGTGTACATCACGTAGTCAGACCAAACCCACAACCATATTAAGTAGCCATTTTAAGGACTTAAGCTTACACAAATCTGTTGGGATGGGAACATCATAAGGTTGTGGTAGTGTGTTGCCATGGGGCACAGAGAGGCAGAGGTGAAATTTAAAGTAATGATGGAAACACATACAGGGTTGAACTTAAAGACAATGATGGCAACAAGTTATTGCAGTGATGGCAACACATCCAGATGTGGGGGTCAAACATATGATAATGATTTAAGCCACACCTACATAATGAGTGGTCTTTGTGCTGCCATTGCCATTTCCATCAACCAAAGACGGTATGTCCAGGTGGCTCACTTTTCAGCTACAGATGCATGCTTTACTATGATAATCACAAAATCTAGAGAAATTAATCACTGTAAATTACAGCAAAAAGGATACAACATCCAAACATAACAAGAAATGATTTCAAAAGATAAATCTGTAACCCTAATATCTTCTCATTTTTTAATTACTATATACAAAATGATCGATTTGGATCCTTATCTGTATCTGAAGCGGGTTCAACTGCCTGCTGTTGTTTTGTTTGTTGTATGCAGAAGAAGAGAATTGAGGATTAGGAGCCACTTCATTCGAGCGTATTGGCCAGGTTTCGCGATTTCAGCATCGCCATGGCTGAAACACCAAAAATGTCTGAAGCAGATGGAAAATATTTCAAAGCTGGACAATATACCCCATCTCAAGAGGGCACTTGTGGCCATCCACAGAAAAACCAGAGGGGAGCTGCAGATTTTGATATGCATAAATGGGAGAGAATGCAGAAGATGGAGGATTAGGAAGCGGGTTCAATGTCCAGCTGTATTGATTTTGCCGCTTCTGCTTTTGAGCACCAGTGCCATGTGCACTGTAACCTTCGCAGCACGATTTTCGAGGCAAGCGGGAGCATTTGATTTCAACGTATTTTCTCCGCTAATCTTGGCCGTCTGATTTCTGACGGATGTCAGAATGAGCAGGTTGCACCTCACTGTGTAACGCCTTCGCCGTGATTACATGGTTGTGATTTGCATGTAAAGAAAGTACATTTACAGGAATAATCAAAGAGTACTAAAAGAGGAAGACAATCAATAGAAATTCCAACAAATGACAACAATGTTGAAACCTTTCAATACCAACATTGCTTCCTCCCGATGTAACTTGAAAAGTATGTGAAGCGTTCTCCTAGAATGAAGAAAGAGAAAAGTGAGGATATCTCACTTTTCCACATGCTGAATCACCAAGCAGCCTAAACCTGTGCAGGTATGAACCAAGCCTGAAATGAGTCTCTAGCTGGAATGGGTGAGCTCCAAACTCAGCCTGCACTATTACCAGTGGAACTCTGCGTTGACACCCAACCATTCATTGGAGCATTAGGGTTTGGAGTCTCTCAATGCATACCCAATCAACATCACCCAAACCAAGGTCTCAAATCACTGATCCACACATTGCAATGCGCTTAGCAAGTGACTCACAAGAGTTTCCTCTTGGAAGAGATATCTTGAAAATGAAGTTGGAAGCAATGCTTCTCTATGCTTCTCTAGAGTAGCTAATGAGATGTATCCCATGCATAAACGTGATTGAGAAGGTTGTTATAAACTAAAAGATGGTCAACACAATTACATGCCTGAAAAAGTCCAGGATGTTGTTATCTCAATGGGTTTCCTCTTAATCGAAAAATACAACAAAGACAGCAGCCTTGGTTGTATGAAAACGTTGCCTTAGTTTTACTAAGGTTTACCACAAACAAATAAAGGTCACAAAATGAGCTGATGGATCAAGTTTGTGCAGAAAAGGCCAGTATAACTACGTCACAGATGATAGAATTGGGTATCCAATTGTTTCAACTGTCCTTTTTAATAGCATTGATAATCAATTTGGAGCTGCCTTCAACTTCCAGATTAGTTTGTTTAAAAGGGAGCTTTCATTTAGCTATCATTCAATGTTCCTTGATTATTCAACTGCCTCCAGCTGTACCTGGGTTTCCCTTAGCATCACTATTGAAGATAACCTTGATCCAATATTCCTGAGGGAAATCCATTCAACCAACGGTTTGAGGCCCTTATTAAACTTGACCCCGTGGAGAGGAAACTGATTCAAAAACTTATTATTAGTAAAATTTGAATAGGTTTCTTCTCTGTTAAATGCGGCTTAAGTTTTCAATAGCATTAAAAGAAAGCATTAAGTCAAATTGCAGTGACAGCGGATCTTCTGACTTGTATGGGCACAAAAATATGTTTCCCTGCATTTCTGCTTCAACGGTTGTCTGAAGCCAATTAGGGTTCTCACAAGTGACATTTTGGGTGTGTAACACTATTAGTTTTTTAGGATTCAGACACAGAATTTTGGGTATGTTATAGTGGTATTGGAATAGCTTTGGCTACCTTGTATTATTTAAGATTATTACAGTATCCATCATGCTGCACTAAAAATATCATCTTACAAAATTATTCGTCCACATTGGTCAATGTGACATGCAAAAAATTGTGCAATATCAAGTAGATGTTTTCTGATATTAGAAGGCTGATAATATGTATAGGCCTGTTTTCTAAAAGTCATCATCTGCTTTGCTTAACTTAGGACTCAGCATCACCAATAATCTCCACAAGAACAGTGCCCATTCTCAAAATGATGGAAACGGATTGCATCTCTCACAATAAGTTCCCGTCCAACAATCTTGGAGATGTACTTTGTCGCATTGTGGCAGTCACCACAAACACGAAGGTTTTTGGTGATACGGATGGGTGTTCCAGGTAAGGTGTTGATAAGTCCAAAAGCAATGGCTAGCCTCTCGCTGTGTCCACAAAGAATGTACTCTTTGTCATCTTCCTCCACATTGTGCAGAACACAATTTATGTCAGGCACATACCCAGCTTCTTTAATCTGCTCAGTCAAGATCTCCAACACCGTATATATTATTTCTGATTGTTTGTGTGATTTGTCTCCTGCAAGGAATGTATAAACCCTGTTTCTAACTTCAACCCAACTGCACCCTGGATTCTTTTTCATCCCTCTATCTCTAACCATTTTCCTAACCCTCATTACATCATCCCACCTGCCGGCAGCAGCATATATGTTTGAAAGTAGCACATAAAATCCAACATCATGAGGGTCTAATTCAAGAACATGTTCAGCTACGCATTCTCCTAGCTCTAGATTGTTATGTAATTTGCAAGCACCAAGCAAAGCCCCCATACACCAGCATCAGGTTTTAAGGGCATTCTTTTAATAAAATCATACGCTTCATACAATTGCCCAGCTCGACCAAGTAGATCAACAATGGATGCATAATGCTCCACTGTAGGTGTAATGTAATAATCTCTACTCATGCTATAGAAGTACATCCAAGCTTCATTCATCAGGCCCGCATGACTGCATGCAGAAAGAACAGCAATAAATGTGATGTAATCTGGCTTCACACCTGCTAGTTGCATTTGATGAAAGAGTGCAAGGGACTCTTTTTCATATCCATGGATTCCATACGCTGCAATTATTGTGTTCCATGACACCAGATCTCGTCCAACCATTTGATCAAACACATGCCTTGCACATTCTATACTTCCGCATTTAGCATACATGTCTATCAGAGCGTTGCCCACAAAGACATCCGATTCAAATCCAACTCTAATTATGTAACCGTGTATTTCTTTGCCTTGTTTTAGGGCAGCTAAATCAGTACATCCTGGGAGAATACTAACAATGGTGATATGGTTGGGTTTCACTCCTGCTAATTGCATTTTCCGGAAGAGGGACAAGGTTTCATTACCATACTCATTCTGGGAATAACCTGCTATAACAGCATTCCATGAGACCACATTTCTTTGGGAGATTCTCTCAAAGACTCTAAATGCAATATCCACACTCTTGCACTTAGCATACATGTCTATAAGAGAACATCCTACAAACACATCACAATCAAAATCCTTTTTTATTACGTAGGCATGGATTTCTTTTCCTTGTTGTAGTGCTTCCATGTGAGCACATGCTGGAAGAATACTTGGTATTGTCACCACGTTGGGTTTCAAACCATCAAGTTGCATTTGTCTGAAGGCGCTCAGAGCTTCATTAGACTGCCCATTCTGGACATATGCTGAAATCATTGCATTCCAGGAAACCACGTCCCTTGTAGGCATTTTCTGAAACACATGGCATGCATCCCCAATACTCTCACATTTTCCATACATATCTATGAGAGCGTTCCCAACTGAAACACTCCTCACTGTACTGTTGTTGTTTACATAATAATGAATCTCTTTACCTCGTTGCAGAGCTTCCAATCAGGCACACACTGGGAGCACACTGGAAACAGTTACAGAATCAGGTTTCTGACCGGCTAAACACATCTGGTCATAGATTTCCAAGGCCTTGGTATCACAACCATTCCGTGCATACCCAGAAATCATTGTATTCCATGAGATTACGTCCTTTTCGGGCATTTTGTCAAACACATGGTGTGCTTTCTCAATTCTTTTGCACTTGGCATACATGTCTAGGAGAGCATTGTTTACATAAATATCTAACCCATATCCACTCCTAACTATGTGGCAATGTATCTCTCTCCCTTGTTTTAAAGCTGAAAGTCTAGCACAGGCCTTAAGTACTAATGGAAAAGTGTATTCGTCTGCCTGCATGCCAAGCACTTGCATCTGGCAATACAGAAAAATGCCCTCCTCACAGGGTCCAATTGATGCATACCCTCTAATCATTACATTCCATAATATCAAATTTCGTTTGGACATTTTGTCAAACACCTGGCGTGCATCCTCCATACTTTCGCAAGCGGTGTACATGTTGATAAGTTTGATTGATAAAAAGAGGTTTAGTTCAAGGCCATGAATAAAAACATGGGCATGAACCTGTCTACCCTGTTTCAATGCTTTTGTTTGAGCACAGACCTGCAACAAATGAGCATACTTGCTTGTGGGATCAAGTGAAGTACCTGGATGCCGCTGATTTGGCGTGTCTACTTTCCCTTCCTTGTCATGTTTTGATTGTATTGCTCTTAGAGTTGGTTCTCTTTCGATACCAACATTGCCTGAAATGAAGAACCTAAGTTTACATTTACTACTTGTAAGATTAATGCCGGTATTCACACAGGCTGCATCAACAGAGAAATGGTTTTCCCATTTCAATTTGTTAGAAGGGGATAAGTAAGGCAATGAAAGTGATAACGCCAACGCCATACTCTGTATTGTTCTCAACAGTACGGTGGAAGTGAAGGTGAACTGCTTAAGCGTAACCCTTATTCAAACGTGGCATGTAATTTCCGACGATAATCACCACGGATCTGATTCTCTGAGAGAGCGTGCGTGTAGATGTGCATTTGTGTGGCGTGGGTGGTTCAAGTTTTTTTCCATCATGATTTTGGACTGAAAAGCGCCCTCGAATAACCATGTATAAAATGGGTTCTCGAATAATCATGTATAAAATGGGTGGAATGAGATCATTGGGTGGAATGAGATCATAGTTTACAAAAGACATCGGGGATTCCAGAAGGGATCAAATTTGAAGGGTTGGTTTGAATTTTATTATGAAGGGAAAATATTGAACCAGGCTACCAGCCCTCTCAATGAAAATTAGTATGAATATTTTACAGACAACAATAAATTAAGTATCTACGTTATAAAAATTAATTATTATATTTTTAATGAAAATTTGTTTAAAAAAACTGAAGTACCACTTGATCGACATGTAAATGAAAGGAAAAATTTAATAATCCAAACAAAATGACCCCTCAATGAATGGTGTAAAATTAAGATGCATTTAAACTAGTAAAATAATAAAATTATGATGTAATAAAAACTTAAATTTATAATATTATAATTTCCTAAAAATCTTCATAATTAAAATAAGCATTAAATAAATTTAATAAATAATATATAAACAAATAATTGAAATTAGATGAGAAGACACACAATTCAATAAACACATAAAAACCATCAAACTGCATGTGGGACATTAGGATCTCTTATCAAAATCATTATGAAAAACTTGTAAATAATAAAATAAATAACTTTAGCTTCTACTTGGATTTTAGTGCTAAAATTAAAACCCATGTAAATTTTAACTAGTAAAATGCATTAAATTAGATTTTTCCAACTAAATTAAAGAAAATGTGCATCCATACATTGAAACACCCACACTAACTATGTCACCAATAGATACATCGAGATATTCTTGGTTAGATTTTAGAGCCAAGAGCTTCACCTTGTGCACAATATGCATTCATATCTACTACACACAAATGATGTATTATCAAATTAGACTACTCCATTAAACACACACACCCTTCATAATCTTCCTTAAATTTATTCACAACCCTCTTCCTCAACTCCTTAGGCATATAGTTGAGCCACATTATCTTAAGCACAATTGGGCCACCTATTTATCTATGGATGGGGGGAGAGGGGAGTAGTTTAGAGAGTCGTTGAATATGGGGTGGGGCACTCATGTTGACGTTAGGTCATGACCCTATGGATAGAGTCGTACCTAGAAACGATTCTAGGTAGAATTCAACATATTAAATAATATGCCCCTAACTAAAATGTAAACTTCTTATTGGCCTCCACATTGTGTACTATTAACAACAAGATTAGAGAGAATATACCAATGATGACTTGGAGTGTTGCTTTTAATGGAAAAATAAGCTTATCTCGCCTATTTGCCCCCTTTACAACGAACTCCTCTCCTCTACCCTACATGTTGCCATCTCGGATGGATCGAATCAACTTTTATATTAGGGAGTAGCTCGAAATTTAGCTCAGTTCTTCTTTGCAAGGGTCATAATGGGTGAGCTCCTCAAGTGACTCAACCTTTATTTTTCTGAAAGCAAGCCCCAACTACCTTTTCCTCAAGCTCCTTCTCCATTGCATACAAACCGAGCTAATGCAATCATCTCAACCCTTGGCTTGTCTACAAAGTGAGCTTGAATTAATATGGGTGATTTGGATCAAGACCATTGTGAGCCCATCCCACCCTTTGGCACCAACGCGGCTCCCATAGAGCCTACTCAACACCCTACATTACGAGTCATGAATTGAAGTCACCCTTTGAGATCAGTTCAACACTTTTCTCTAAGCTCTTCCCGACCTCATATATCTATCTCAACCCATATACGAGATCATGGTGCTCAACACACTCGATCTATTCCAAATCATGTTGCACATGCTCCCTAATGGGAAAATATTTGTGTGCAAGTCGATCCTAGTTTTGTTCTCTACCTCTAAAGGCGGCTCCTACAACAAAGAAGTAAAAATATACAAGGCAATAGATAAAACATCTGAATAAATCCCAAGCAAAGGCTAGAACCCTAAACGATAATATTAAATCTTTGGTTTTTAGGTAT
This sequence comes from Taxus wallichiana var. yunnanensis, assembly GCA_018340775.1. Classification (NCBI taxonomy): domain Eukaryota; kingdom Viridiplantae; phylum Streptophyta; class Pinopsida; order Cupressales; family Taxaceae; genus Taxus; species Taxus wallichiana. The sequence continues at coordinate 665,750,929 of CM031241.1, read as the reverse complement.
TTGTGCTCAAGTATTTGTTGAGCTAGCATCACCAACTTGTTAGAAACTTGTGATTTGACCTTAATATTATTATAGAGATAGTATATTTATTATATTAAAACTTTTGATAATTACTTAATATGTCTTGTCTAATGTATCTACGAGTCATGTGTAGAGCCTAGAAAGTTGGAGGTGATCATTGTTTGTAAAAGTCATCAAAATTATTTATTAAGAATTAAAAATTTCACACAAATTGTTGACAAGTGTTTTTCACCATAGCCCTTCTTTTGATAGTTTTAAAAGTAACTTACACTTCTCTATTGTCAAATGATTTTTACATTTTAATTTTTTTTTGTACATGCAAATTTTTACCCACCCTTTTCTGACGGGTTTGAGGCCTTGGGAAGTCTGTGACAGGCTCAATTTTGAACCCTAATCTCGAGGGTTTAAAAAGGACCACGAGAAGAACCTTAAAACCATCACTTTAGTTATGCGTAAGTAATCTAATTTTGTTATGATTTTATTTTTGTAATTACGTCAAAGACATGTTTTACAATTAGATTGAAGGCTAAGCGGTGCCGACACACTTCAGAAAATGAATGGAGGAGATTTATCTGTCGTGCATGCATTGAAATCTGACGCTGGAAAATGGTCCAAGTGAACTCACAAGTCTAACAACACGGGGAAAAGAAGAGATAAGAAGAAAAAGTATGGACAGTGTTATGTGGAGTATGCTCAATTTTGACACATCTCAGAAAAAGAAGGGCACAGATTAAACTGTTGGTATATGGGTTGAAAACGGAAAAATGTTATGATTATGCTTCAGTAATGCCCATTTGTCATTAGTTATGTTAACTCAAATATTAATAATTTAAATAGATAAATTTAAGACAGTATGAGTCTCCTTCAGTGATGCCCATATGTTCTATTTTGGCACACTCAGACAAGAATCGAGCAAGAATTGATGCCTGACAGTCTTCGAGTGCAAAGAGATTTCACCATGGACCAACTGATTATTGACATGGGAGTGTAATCTTGCGAAAGACACGTTTTCTTGTTGTAAAAGAATACAAAAATAGCAATGTCTTGTCCATACTAACTGAGTTTTGAACCCGATCTTTCCTTCTAGAATGTTTTTCCAGAGCCGACTTGAGCAGCTATATTGAGACTCACCTGTTTACAAAAAAAATTGTAGAGAAAGATGAACTTGAGAACAAACTTTATAAACCCTCTTTCCATGGCTGACCTACGAGACTTCTCACAAACATCGATAACAAAAAAAGATCAAAAAGCATAAAAAGAAAAATTCTCACATACTTGTGGCGTGGAAAAACCCAACGACATAAGGCAAGCAAATTGAGCGAGACGAAAACAAGGAAGGTGAGGTCTAATACGGGGACCAATTTTCTGATCGAGAATACTAAAATGGAGGCCACCAACTGCAATTCTATAACATGCATTGATCCCATGCCACTCCCAGCACAATATTTTAATCCGGTCTTATTTTTGAGTCTTCGGTGTTTCCGTTGTCAAGCCTTGGGCCACGACAAGTGTTAACCCTGACATTTTTATTTATTGGCTATGAGAGCAATTATTTGTGCTTTTATACTATCAGAAATTGGAAAAACTGCGATCACGAACTCAAATTTTCAGGGAAAATTGTAGTGGTGAATTTTCATAAGCTCGCAAATATTGGGGTTTTTGAAAATTGGAAATGGCAAATATTCCGCATGATCGGATGTCATGATTCACCAAAAATTTTGGCCGACGGATCATTTGTATGGGTTAGTTTGCCTACTATTTACACTTAAAAATGAACTTATGCATGTATTTCGCCAACATTTCAAATCAAGTTGTGCTCATATTCACCAAGGTATAATATTATACATATCATCGAGGTATAACACATAGACGCAGTGTCAATCTATTTTTGCAATCTATGACTACCATCCTCGCTTTGATACTTTTGTCATCCGACCTCAATCCGTCAAACCTCAATCCATCTAACCTCGATCCATCTAACTTTAATCATGTCAACCTCAATCCATCCAACATCAATCTATCGGACATCAATCCATCCAACCTCTCGCCGTCCAACCTGTTCATCCAACCCTTAGCCTGTCATCCCCTGTTCACCCAACCCCTATCTAGCCTACCCTTGTTTGTCTAACCTCTTGCCCCTCCTACCCCTGTCATCCGAGTCTTTATCGGACATCCATGTAGTCATCATCTGTCAACAATCAATATCTCGTGACATATCCATGGATTCTAGAAAATAGGGTAAGAAGGTTACTACTAGTTCAAAAAAGAGTAACAAGACATTATTTGGCTATTTTGGAAACTCACAAAAAATAAATATTGTGTCGAATCTACAAAAATATAGGTATGTATTATCTACTAATTTACATAATTTTATTATTATATTTTCCATATTATATGTTTCTTGTACTCCTCTTTATTAAATTGAGTATTTACTCTTTGTACTCTTGTTTATTTAGTGGTATTAATCATATAAATAATTAATACTATATTTTTTAACACTTTTAAATGCAGACATTTCTCAAACACATTCGAAACTAATATTTTTCAAGATGATCCTATTGATGAAAACATTCATTCCCTTGATGACATCAAACTAGGAGAAGACTCATCAAATTCTCATCCAACACCAACCTCGGAGGAAGCTTCTACTCCAATGTTTGTTTCTAGAAAAAAGAGACGTGATGATCAAGATATTTCGATGAGAACCTAGATGCACAAGTTGAAGTCGAAGAAAGTAATAAAAAATTTGTGAGAAGAAAGAGGACAAACGTACATAATAGGAAGGACTTTTAGGTTCAATTGGGCAACCAAATATCCTTTTATTGAACCTGTGGAGCCAAAAATGGTAATGATATTCCAACTCAATGTTGATGTAAAATATGTAGTTGGAAACAAGGGAAAGATCATACAATGCAACTCAAACTAGACACCATTGAAAAACACTGTGGGAAAATATATATTTCACAAAATCAAAAGGATGGGCACATAGTAAGATCTCATAAATGGAAAAATGTAAAATACTACTTGCATGTAAAGTATGTAGAAGAGTATGAAAAAGAACAAAAACATTTGAAAAATCTAAATGAAAAAGGTGACACAATTATAGAAAAATTAGGCAAATCTATGGAGACTGAAATGCTTTCCAAAATTATTCAATTTTCTACATTATTCCATATATTGAAAAAGGGAAGACCCATTTCATATTTCTCAGATAATAAAATTTTGTATCAAGTTATTGGCTTACAGAACGTTCCACAATCACATTGGTCAGATAGCAGTGGCTAGGAAATTGCAAAATGTCTTGCTCTGGTAGAAAAGGAGGATTTAAAAGAGATTGTTGAAAATGTAAAGTTTATTTCATTTTCAATTGACGACGTTAGAGCGGTGGACAATACTTCATGGGTTTGTATTCATGTATATACTTTTGCAAATGAAGTAAGAAATCCCCATCTCTTAGCTATTCATAAAATGAGTGAAAATTACAATTTTGAAAACCTTTACAAATTGGTGGTGTCAAGTTTGAAAGATAACAAGTATGGATAATTTTTTCATTCCAATGAAGTTGTTTTGTGTTGAAATTGATTGTGCGGTTGTAATGCAAGGGAGAGAAATGGTCTTTGTGTTATACTACAAACAATTGTTGCACCATATATGATTGCAATTCATTGCATGGCTCATAGAATGAATCGGCATATAAAATTGTGAGCACATTTGAAAGTGTTGCCAAATTAGAGGAGTTGATCCATGACTTTCATACATATTATTCAAGTAGTCCAAAAATATTTTTAGAATTTCATAAATTTGCAATTGGATTGATAGATGGGAAAATCTTCTTAAAGATGTAGATACCATATGGATTTCAATGTATGAGCCTGCTTGTAGAATATTTGAAGAATATCCTTTATTGACAGGTTTTATGTATAAATATTGCAGGGAAGTAGATAAAGCTACATATCATTGTACCCTCTAATAGCTATTAAAATTGTACCACATTATGTGGTATTTTTCTAATGTTGAATGAGCTTAATATTTTGAAGAAGCATGTGTAAGAGCATTGCATCTACATAACATACTTCATATGCTTGTAAAACATGTGTGCATGAGTATAAATAGTTTATATTTATCAATTGAAAGGTTTTGGGGACTTGTTTTGAAAGTTGAAAGACATTAACCAACATTAAGAATCCAAGCTACTACTTAAAATTTAATATAAATGATCATCTGTGTATCATCTCATGGGAAAGAGATACCACTTCACACTTTTCAGAGAAGAGAAGATTTGGTTGGATAAGAGTTGGAAGAATTAAGAGTAACATGTAATTTATATGAAATAATATTATGTGACACACAAAATAAATTGAAAAAAATCTCAATCTTTATCTACGGATATTTGTTAATGATTCAAAAAAGATAATTTACTTGAAGCAATGGGAGTTGTCAATCCATTGTTTTGGAATGTAGTTGGAGGGGTTATTAAAATGTCCATCAGTAGTATATTTATAAAATGCATAAATAGTCTAATGGAACATTTTTGTAAGCATGAAGAGATAAACGGTGTTGTTGTTGAAGGTATTTTGCAAAATAAGTTACTAAGTTCTCAATCACAACATTTTGCCATGACTATGCTAGAGAAATTTTATTTTTGGACGAGCCAATAGAAAATGGTTCCATTAGAAGACTTTGGAAGAAGCTTTATTCAAGCAGTATTTTGTGAGACAATTTGAGCGAGTATTTTTGACTATATGAACTGTGTCAAACTATGATCCTGGGATCTGTTGAAGATGAGAGGGTATTTAGTGCATTATCCTTCGTAAAATCAAAAGTTTGTAACATATTGGATAGAAATTTAGAAAGTTGTCTGAGATTGTATGTATCCAGTTATTCTATGGAAAATTTTCCTTATGAGAGATCACTTGCATTATGGAATTCACTCATAGAAATAAGAGGAGTAGGTAACATTTTGATGATTCTGGGGGATTTGAACACATCCACCGAACATGCTACCAATTTAGTAGAATTCGAGGAAACTTATGAATGGGTTGCTCCAACATTGTTTCAATTGTCAGAGTCCTAATTTCTTGTCTACATTCTTGACACTATTGAAAAAATGATTTGATATATTGATATATTTCATATTGATTATCAATTGGTCTTAATAGACTATATGTTGTTTTACTTGTAACAAATTCATTTTTATATTTTGTTTTATTATTGTAATAAAGATAGTGATTTATTTAGATCCATCTATGTGATTAATATTTTATCTCTGCATGAAACATAAATCCTTTCTATACTCAAACAAACACACACCAAACATCTAAAACCATGTTTTACATCTCCAAATAGTAACATAAAAACATTCACAAGAAAGCAAAAATCCAATTACAAGTTTGCATATTAAATTGTTGAAAACTTTCAATAAATGTGACACAACAAGTAAATATAGTTCCAATTCACAATTAAACTTGTATTCATTCTAACAAGAGGTGGATTACTTTATGAATACATACATGTTTTCATAAAGCATTGTCACAATACAATTACAAAATTATGGGTTATCAATTTCTTTTCAAAGCTTCGAGAAAGTTCTGTCATATAAGAACACATTACGAGGGAATCCTCTTTTCTACCTATGATTCTAAATCATAGTTGTCCTTACGTCTGCCACATGAAATAAAAAAGTGATTAAGCAAATATTAAAATAAATAGATGCCTAATTCTATATTATGTAATAGCACTAAATATAAACAATAAGGTACAAATTTGATCCGAGAAAATAAGCAAATTAAATTTGAAACCCTAGTTACAAGTGGAGGGATAAAAAGACTTGGATGATTTGTAGTGATGTTGAAGATGTGTCGAGCTAGAAAACTACTAAAATCGTGAGGCCGGATGTCACAATCAAACCCAAAAAATTATAGAGGTGTCAGATATGTCAGGACTAGGCGCTATGGAGCGTTAGGTGCGCCCGGGGCGCCATGCTAGACTTGTTACAGGCACCTATGACTACTTAAAATCATGGAACCCATTTTTTCAGGATTGTGAGATGTTCACTAGTTAACACCTTTGATCACCTATATGTCTTTAGACTTTTGTGTTATTCACCGAAACCGTAGTAAAAAGAAGCACCTACAAAAACCTCAAACCACATCAAATCCTAAAAATAAATATGTAAAATTAGGGTCGATTGTCCTCGGATGTCAATAAAGTGAACTTACGATTGAGTGTTACACTACATCTCGAGAACCAATATAGTTATATGTGTGTGTGTCGAAATCGTGCCCTGTGAAACTCTTATGCACGTTGCACTTGATAGAGAGAAAATAGATATATGTAAAATCAAATAGATGTGTGCATGAAAGAATGAACTTCCCCTCCTATGAAGTGTATGCGAAATAACGGATCCCTTGTCCCTTGTGTGAAGCTATATGGATGTTTGAATGCTCTTAAAATGATCTTAGATACAACCTTAGGTGGTGATAGCTAATGCTTAGTGCTTGGTCCCTTATTATGATCACATAGCTTTGTATTTATATGATTCCCTTATTTAAATTTTGTAATTAACCACTAAAATGTTGACTAGTAAAAAAACAAGATGCCCAAATGGCTAGAAAGGACCCAAAGCGTGAACAAAGCACAAAGAGGTCGGGGTGCTGACGTTGGTGTCTGGTTGAGCCACAGTGTCTAGAATAAGAAATTTTGAAGTATGATAAGATAGACCAGAAAGGAGGAGTGTAAAACCAAGAGAGAAAATAAAAAACAAGCAAAGATGGCCAAAGACAGTGGTCAATCAATACTTTTCTTGTTTAGGAATCATATGAATAATGGTATGTGATTAGGAGTAGAAATATACCCAAAGTGCGTGATTTAGTGTCTACATTTACCCCCACTTTATGTTATTGAGAAAATTCTCGATAACATAAAGTAGATAAGAGATGTGTACCTAATAACCATGTAGATCGATGGTGAAAAGTGTGCTTGAGAGAGACAAGAAAAAGTGTGGAGTGATAAAAATGTGAAGCATGGAAGCTAGAGAAGAGGAAGTGAAAATGATGATGATGACCCTAGGGTGAGAGTGTATGTGTAGATGTCACATTTTTACATGTTGTTGATGTTGTTTGATGTGTGATATTGTGTGATTTATGTGACTATCACTTCCCATAAGGATGGACCTATAAAAGAGAAGAACGAACAAGAAGTCAAATATGCATATATGATAAAAAATGTGTAAAAGTATGTAAAAAAAAAAAGGAACATGTGCACCTGATTCGTGATGAGTGAAAATAGATAGAAAGGATCTTGAATATGTTATAGAAGAATATTTTTTTGGGTGATCTCACACCAGTTGCATTGAATGTGATTTTTTTGAGCGATCTCACACTAAGAGAAGAGCAGAAGAAGTGTAGGGAGAAAACTCCGGTGTCATCCTTCAACCTTTAATCGCTTTCGACATGTAAACACCGCTATATATGGTGTTTAACAATTCGATCCAATGTGAAATTAAAAAGAAGGTATAGTGCATGCATGCTTTGAAAAGCAAAGGATTGCATGTCTAGTAAAATATGTTGTGTAAACTACCAAAAACTGTGTTGAACTGAAAAATGTTTTGTAATGCCCCCTAGTCATAGGCATTTAGGAAGGGTAAGGGGTACCTAGGTGCTATTGTATGGGTCCGGATGTTGGTGTCTATGCTATGTTGAGGACCCAAGTCTAGATTTGGACCATTTCTAACACTAAATAATGTGTTGTAGGAACCGAGTTATCTTGAACTATGAGTGTAGACTGTTATGTGGGGCGACCGATTCACCCAATGACACCCTCCCTCATTTGGGTTTTATGTGATTTTGTGAGGAGTATGAAACCCAAAGGAGGACAAGAGATTTTATTGAAACTGATGCCATGCAGGGGGAGGGAGTCTTCTTAGTAGAAACCAAGGCACACACAAACAAAGTGGCTAGAAAATAAGTGTTAGCGTAAGCAAGATAAATGTGCATGTAGAAGACAATGTGTAAGCTAGCGAACAATAATGTAACGTGTAATTTAACACATAAGAAGACAATGTAGACCTTGAAAAGAAAGTTCTAAACATAGGACATCACTCACAATGTCGTAAGACAATCGAGACCGATATAGCCAATAACAGAAAATGTAAAAATAAGACAAAGGGTACAACCCACAAATAATAACATATAATGGAAGACAAGAGAAAGTTATATCAAGAAATATAACAAATAATCATGGAAGAAAATAGACCTGCAAGACAAATGATACACATGAAGCACCCATTAGCATGTTATAAAGATAAAATGTATGTCAAAGAGTATATATTTTAATATAGTAATGTGCTATGAAAAATGAAACAATAACACCTGTAATGTACAAAAGTGGATTCCCCAGGGAGCCACTATGGGACCTGATAATAGGTACTTGTGCCAAACATCCGTGTTACGTGTATCAATCTATATGAAATTTGCATCCACAACTAGAAGGAAAGTGAACACGGATGTGTATATATAAAGACAATGACATACAATGTATTTTTCTAACATGTGTAATAAATTGTACATGTAAGCATATGAAAGTAAGAGTAAACGTGTCTAAGATATGTAGTATGTTGTGGATTAGATGGAATGGAATGCAATATGAGTGTGACAGGAGCAGCATGCCCCCCGATTGGATGTGTATAAATGAGATGAGGTTCATTGATACAAAACCCTCAACAATCAATAATGAACCATAGAACAAGATTGTGTCATTGAGAAATAGTTTGAACGTGCGCGCTAGAAATATGTGATCGATAAAGCATAGAAAATAGAGTGAGTGATGTGGTGATGAAGTTCATTTTAGATGTATAATCTCAACATTGAGTATGAAGCTCGTGGAACTAGAGTGCATCATCGGGTAATGAGTGCAGTGTGTAAAAGCATATGTAAGAAATATATGTTGTGAGTGTATAGAGCATGTAATGTGTATGATGTGTAATAGAAGTTGTGATAAAAATATGTGATGAATGCACAATGTATGAAGTGTGCAGTGTGTGAGGTTCAGTATATAGTATGCCCTTAACATTCAAGTGTGAACCGAAGCACAATATTTCATCATCAGATAATGATGATACAAATTTATCAAGATGTGCATGATGTGTGTGAGAGACTAGATCCAAAGTATGAAGTAGGATAGCAGAATTGTGAGACACTTGATGATGCTAAAAGTGGGGAATGAGCAAGTGTGATGCCCCCAAATGTATGAGGTGAGCATGTTATCCAATAAAATTGAATTATGAGAGTCCTCCACCCGATGTCTGCAGAGATAAAGGCATGTGATCATGCTCTAAGACTGGTGGGGAATGAGATCAAATATGTACCGATGAATTAGATCTATGTGCATGAGACCTAGATGGTGATGGAAACCTATGTGAAGGATAATGCAAAGTGAATGGATACCTATGGGAAGGAGAGCATGGATGTGATAGACACCTATGTGAAGCGGAGTGCGGAGGTGATGGACACCTATGTGGAGTAAAACGAGGTGGTGATGTATATCGATGTGAAGGAGATGTCCAAGTGATGGACCTAGACTGATGTGATGGACTAGAAAACTGATGAGATCTTATAGGCCATGATAAAATAGTTGAGCTAGGAGAAGATAGTGTTTTTACTTTGATAGGTCGCAGGGACCTAGATGCTCTTGCAAGTGCAATGGAAACCTCAAGAGGAGGATGCAGCCATGGTGTGGATGGAAAAATACCATTGATAATTATGAATTGTATGTTGTGAATGAACTTTAAACACAAATGGTGCATGGAGATGATAGCCTAAGTTGCATGGAGCTAGGGAAGACCTAAGAGCATGTCACACCCTTTGACTAAAGGTTCCACAAGGAAAGGCACAAACATCGTAATAGGACTGATTGTTACTAGAAACTTGACATATCCATATGAGTTAGGAACTAGATATGAAATTCATGAGAGTGGATAGCCAATAGTGACAAGAAGTGCAATAGAACATGCACTGATGTGAAATTATGGATCAACCATAGTGTTATTGATAGAAGTGGATCTAATAGAAGCACTAATGTGCAAATGATTAGAAGATAATGTAGCATGATAGTCATGATCAGAGAAAGTAATGAGTGGTGGATATGTCTCAACATGAGAAACTAGAAAATCGAGAGCCCCTAATACATGAGGAGGCATTACACGATATGTATGATTGGATGAAGAGTCAATCATTTTCTTATCGTGCTTAGGAAGAGGATTTTGAAGATCTTGAGCTTGTGATTTTCATTGATGGGTGTAAAATCCATAGGCTATGGAAGCTCAATTGCATTATTATCGATAAGATCTTGAATAATATTATGAATTTGAAGCATCGATCTATAGAATGCCCAACACATTGGTGATATTCACATCTGAAATTTTCATTATAATTATGACCTTTAGGATGAGATGGGTCCAAATTAAGTAGAGGAGGAAGCGTAATAATATTTCTCTCAATAAGTTGTGGCAATAGAAGATGCAGAGCGATAGTCAATTTTGTATATGTACGCTTATGCGGTTTCCATTGAAGCTTTTCAGTATTAGATATAGTGTTGACAATAACTTTAGCTTTAGTAGGTTTGATAGATGGCTTGAAATTTGATTTTCTTTGAAAGCGCATAGAGGTTGAAGCCTGTTCATGATACTTAAGATTGCCTATAGATAAGAGTTTAGTTTCATGTATTTTAATAATATGACAAAAATGATCAAATAAGGAGATTTCTCAAGAGAAAACTCTCCTAAAGAGGTAATAATAGACTTTGGAAAAATAGATCTTGAAGCTCAAAGTCCACAAGAACATTAGACATCTTAGCTAAGTTGTTCTTATACCACAAGACATAATCCACTAGATGTTTATTAGATCCTTTCTTAAGTTACACATGAGTTGAGAATAAGATAACTTAGATTTGATATTGATAGAGAAATGCACAAGAAAAGCATCGATAAATGCGTAAAGGATTTTACTGAGTGGACAAGTAGATCCTAGAACTAACACATTGCATAGTTTTAGAAACTGTGAGTAAAAAGGTTTACAAGTAAAGTGTGATCATCCGCATAGTCTAGGCATGCTACATGAAACACTCGAAGATGCTCTTGAGGGTCTCCATGGCCTTGAAAGTAGGTATCTTTGGGTTGATTAAATTGAGAGGAAGAAGATAAGCGAGAGATGGTGCAAAAGGAGTGTGAAGAAGTGAATTGGAATCCAGAGATTGAGATGCACGAAAGGAAGCCAATTTAGGTTGGAAAATTTTCGTTTGTAGATCTTGATATAAAGAAGTTAAACTGGAATATTCAAATAATATTCATATCAGGCATGGAAGCATTAGTAAATGATGGGAGCGATAGTAGTAGGAATGGAAGTGGGAATATGAAGGGGTTGAGTGGAGGTAGTGGAAACCAAGGAAGAACCTCGCAAGAGGCATCGCGGTAACATCACAAGTATTTTTAGTAGCAATCAAAGCATGCGAATATGTATAATTATCATTCAAATCTTGAAAAAAAAGTATCTTATCGAATTATTCTTGATCAA